>CM071943.1:5305000-5905000 GCA_036784905.1 Acrossocheilus fasciatus
AATGCTAAACTTGGGTCATTAAGATTTTAACTGTAATAAGAGTGTTCTGTCTAACAGAACAGCAGTTTAGATAACAAGCTGTTTCGGGTGCAGAGGGAAAGTTTACAGCCAGATGAAGGATACAGAGACAGAAGGGAGAAACAGGGAAAAAAAGGGAAAAGGAATTGTGAGGCATGGAGGGATGTTCATGACTGCTGTAGTGTGGCTGCAGGGCTCTCTGAGCGATGCCAAGGCCGTGTCGGGTAACACGTTCATTTGTCCACATTTCTTACTTCCGTCCCTCTGGATTCCCCATCCTTCTGTTGCTTTATTTTTGCAACATTTTTTTTTTTCTGCGTGTCTCCCAAGAGATCTCTATCACAGAGAAATCTGCGGTCCGACAGTTCACTTGGCATGCTTGAAAAGATGATAAGAGAGCCAAAAAAGAAAGAAAGGGAGAGAAAAATTGAGGGGAAAAGGAAAGCTGCTTCCTTCACATGAGTTTCGCCTCGGGGTGAATCTCAAACTGTATGAAATAACGCAAGAACTTATATCTCACCCTTCTGTTGGTTTTCAAATGAATGCACTCCAGAGAATGTATGTTAAAACAGGTTTTGGTGCCATCAATGTGTCATTTGGATATAAGCAGGAGAAAGTGTTTTAAAAGAGTTTGCGTTACTTGAGGAATAAAGGAAGTTGCTTCCTTTTCCTCAAACAGTTCTGTGAACTTTTACAATCAACAACAAATGAATAAAAGCTATTAAAAGCTTACTTTCAACTGTCCTTCTCATAAGACCACAGAAACGTGTTATATAATCTATTCAGAAAAATGACTGATGTTTTTTTGTGGCTCAGTTCTTCATCCATTTTGGATTTATTTTTAAACTACTTTTTTTTTTTTTTATCACAACGCTCATCAAAAGTTAAAAATGTAAACATTTCTAAATTAGATCTTGCAGCAACCTCTAAAGCCTTCTACACACTGCAAAATTTTAGCAATCCTATAAGATGTATCTAATAAACTTGTGTACAACATGCATGTAGACTGTACCATGATGACCTACTGCCTCGTACGCTACAATGCATGTTACTATAGAAGAATAAATCATCATCAGCATGCGCTAGTGGTAAACAAAAAGAGCATGATGAATCATACTTTGGCAGCTGTAGTTTTTATGTATCTTGAAAAAAAGTGGAAACAGCGAAAGAGGAAGGGATAAGAGCGTGAGGGAAGCAGTTGTATGTTTTAGCGCCATGTTGTGTTGATTTCATGTAGCATTTTTACTGACTGGTCAGTAGACATCGTAGCAGCAACACAGGAGCCATGCGATCACGGAAACGATTGTTTCACGATGCAAATCTTTCGTCTAGGACAGCTGAAAATTGTGTAGTGTGTCTCGGGCTTAAAACCACAGAAGAAGAAAAATGCTAACATTTATTACATTTATTATTGATAATGTTGACAACAGTTGTGCTGTTTAACACTTTGTGGAAATCACAATACATTGTAATCTTTATTCTTGAAGTGGTATCTTAATTTTGCAATAATTCTTTACTAACATCATTTTTTGAGGCTGTAAGCAAGTTCACACAGGTATAGTTCATCACATTAATTACGGATGCTCTTGGTCTAATATTTTACAACCATAAAGTGTCACAATACTTTTTTTTCTTTATTTTCAACAGAATATCTAAAGCATCTTTTTGTGAAATGTTTTGCTTTTTTTCTTGTTTTGATGTTTTGCATCTAATGCTGTGACATTCATACATTTTTAAAGGGGTCACATCATGAGGAATCTCATTTTCTTTGATCTTTCCAGATAAAAGAGTTTGATGTACATACTGTAAGTTTCAGAATTCAAAACTTCCTCTTGTGTCCAAAAAGATCATTTATTGAAACCAAACTGCAAAAATGACTTGTTTTGAACTTTAGGAACTTTCTGATGCCTAATTGTTGAACAGAAACTTGACCTGCTTGAACAATCGAAAAAGGACTGTTTTTAGTGCAGAAAAAAAGGAATATGTTGTACTTGTAAATAAAACAGTGATTATTGGAGTAAGTTTTAAAATACTATTTCAAACTTTCTACTTTAAAATTTTATTTTTAATTCAATGCATCACTTGCAATTTCTTTGTAATAAATTGTAACATTTACCATCAATTTCTGAATGAAAACAGTTTTTACCCCAAATTTCTGCATATTTTAGTGTGGATCATAATGGAAAGTGTGTGTTAAGACTCCTTTAAGTGACCATGTTGTGTATGAATATGCATGTGTATTTGTTGCCTACCCAAAGTTATGAGACTACAAATACAGAAATGTCATTTTTGGCAGTGAAGCAGCACTGTAAAGCTTCGCTTCGGAATGTTAAAAGGCTCTGGCTTGTGTGCACAGTGGCCGACATCTGTGCTATCCTTGTCCGCGTCCTTTCACGGCCCACTGGAGGGGCCGGCAGTGTTGGTCACAGACTGATCTTCTGTCCCCTTCTAATGAGTGAGATCACCAAGGCAGATGTCTGCAAGCGCACTCCTTCCACACACACACACACACACACCCCACAAAAAAAAAAAACAACTCACTGCCGTGTTATCAGAGGACAGCCACTCCAGGACCGATCATTCATCTCATTAGCAGAGCCGGGTGATAATGTAGAGCTAAACAAACACAGTGACCTCCACTCGCAGAGAGTGCAGATTCAGATCCTCTCTTTCGGAACATACAGCATTGCTGGATCATGGGATAGGTTTGTTAATAGGAAAGAGTTGCCAAATGTGGACTGATTCAAAATGTGTGTTTTGTCCTGTTGGCAAACTTTTTAACCTGGGCTAGTGGTAACTGCAACATGGTGCACCTGTGGGCAATGCAAATTTGTATCTGGTTCATGTTATTTCCTGATCCCCAGTGTTGAAACTAGAAACATGTCCAAAAAATTAATAATCTGCCATCCATGCAGAAGAGCAAACAAAGTTTATTTGCACGTACTGTAGTTTGCAATTTATTTTATTTTTAATTTTCCTTTTGATCAGTGGTCTTTTTTTCCAACACATAATTCTTCAACAGCTTCCTTTGCTTTGCATAAGAGCGCGCATATTTTATTTCTCTTTGAATTTCTGACCTCACTCTCTACTCTGAGATTTTTGCTTCATAAATTAAACACTTAAAGGAACATTATGAATGAAAGTAAATGGACACTTTGGTTCTTTGGTACTTGTAGAGCGGTGTGCCTGTACGCAAATATTTGTACTTTGTACTGCTCATAGTAACATATTTGCATTGCTTTCTAGTTGCCAGGATTGGTGTTTTTCTCTCTTCTCTATCTTATTTATTATAAATAAGCAATACTAATGATATTTTTAAATTAACTTAAACTTAACTTAAAATTAAATTCACTTTTTTAAAAAAAAATATTGGTTTTATTTAATTTAAAATGTTTCAATTATGTTAAATTATGTTAAATTGGTAAATTAGTTGGTTTTCTTTTGTCACAAAATCATAATTGAGTGGTGAAATAAAAATTATTTCACTGCTTTGGTTTGAGTGGATGCCACTTTTTTGTCATGAAAACTGCTAAGAAATACTCCAAATGTTTCTTATTTTTTTCTGTCTTAATTAGGAGATTTAATATTGTCCTAAAACAGTTTAACTCATAATCATTTATATCCTTGTATCTTCAGTATCACTTTCCATCCTAGTGTTTCCTAAAAAACCTTTTATATAACAAAATCTAGAAAATCAGCAGCACAAGCTGTAAAGTATTGACCTGATGAATTCTGCAATGTTAGTCGATTACACTTTATTTTAAGGTGTCCTTGTTACAATGTAATTATACATTTGAGTACTGAGTAATATTAATTAACTACATGTACTTAATATATGGGTAGGGTTAGGATTAGGGTTTGATTTAGGGTTACTTGCATGTAATTATGTATAATTAATTGTTATTATAATAGTACATGTAAGTACATGTAACGTGTAACAAAGACACCTTAAAATAAAGTGTTACCAGTTAGTTGGTTTGTTTCACAATAAGAAAATAAAATGTGTCTTGTTTGATTAAATTACATAATTCTGTAAGTGAGTTAATTAAATAAAAAATAAATTAAAAATTACATGAAAATGACCTTCAATTTGACTTCATCTAAGTAACTGTCACTAAGCAATGTTAAGCAAAAGTTATAATGAACTGTAGGTGCCTGAGGTTGACAAAAACATTTTTCTGAAAAACTTAAAAAAAAAAAAAAACTTTTATAGATATGCTTCCTTAAATAGGGCCTATTACAATTTTTTTTTTTTTTTACAATATATATCCCAGTTTGCCTAATTGGACAAAGCACTCCTGGCATAGACCACAGATTTCTTCTTCTCATGAAAGTCATGTTTGTCCGTGTGCCTTTTTGTACAGCTAAACCGTGTTTTGCAGAGTTTGTATTTGGTAAAAATCTGTCTCCGCTTCGTATCTCTGATGTTTTTTTCCAGATCATACTTCATGTTCAGGCCCTGAAACATTGCAGTTGACTTTGATTTTTACTTTTGTTTTCCCAAATGGATCCAAATATGCATTTTCTCTACCAATATATCACTCTGTATCTCTTTACGGTCAAAGCCCAGTGAAGGAGGCTGGCGTAGCATGGAAGAACGGCTCTAAGACAAATCTCTGTTAAACCCAGTCTGAGCATAATGTGTGGCTACAGAGATATAGCCTCAGGTCTTGATTTTAAACTACACTCCTGTCAGAAAAGAACTGCTGTTTTCTTTTTTTCTTGCCTTAGTTGTGCAAACTACTGGATTTCTCCTTGCTGGCCCTGTAGTTAATCTGCTCACTTGTCATGACAGCTGCTCTGCCTGACTCTGAGGAAGGCCAATTTTCACTCTCACTCTTTCTTTCTGTCTTTTGTAGCCTTTTAATACCCCATTTCCTTGTCTATGTAAATTGTGTTAGTAAGCATTTCTCCTCAGAATCTGAGAAAAGCTTTCAAATGCGATAGGAACATGTTGGGCAGTTTTGTCGAATGAAACTCACCAAAATGATGGTGTTTCGCAGTTTATTTCGTTTCTGACTACATTGCAGAATCAGAACTTAGTTCACCCAAAAATGAAACTTTGGTCATCATTTATTCACCCTCATGTTGTTCCAAACCTGTATGATTTTGTTTATTTTGTAGTATTAAAAGGAAGAATGAGTGCTCTGTTTCTTTCATACAATGAAAGTGACTGTCAAGCTTTAAAATAACAAACAAAAAAGCCATGATAAAAGTACTTTTGTGTGCTATATATTTGAAGTGTGTGTGTGTGTGTGTGTGTGTGTGTGTGTGTGTGTGTGTGTGTGTGTGTGTGTGTGTGTGTGTGTGTGTGTGTGTGTGTGTGTGTGTGTGTGTGTGTGTGTGTGTGTGTGTGTGTGTGTGTGTGTGTGTGTGTGTGTGTGTGTGTGTTTAATACTATTTATGGTCACACTTTATATTAGGTGGCCTTAACTACTATATACTTACATCAAAAAATATGTACTTATTGTGTTCATATTGTATTGCAACACACTTTTGCTGCTATTGAGGGGGGATACGGGTAAGGTTAGGGACAGGTTTGGTGGTCTGGGTAGGTTTAAGGGTGGGTTAAGGTGTGAGGGATGGGTCAACGGTAATTATAAATTTAATTGCAGAAATTAATTACAGATGTAATTACATATAGGTATTTTAAAAAAATATGTAGAATGTAAAAACATGTATGTACACAATAAGTGCATTGTATCAAATGATTCATTTAAATGTAAGTACATAGTAGTTAAGACCACCTAATATAAAGTGGGACCCTATTTATTTTTATTTTTACATGTATATATTATTATTATTATTATTAAAGCAATTGATCACCCCGAAATTAAAATTTGCCATCTAAGATGAAGATGTAGATGAATAAGAATAATCTCCCATCCCAAATTAAAATGGCTTCCGCTTTATCTGAGTTTAAATCCAGTCTCAAAACTAATTTGTTTATCTCTGCTTTTAACATGTCATTTTTATCCAGTTTTTATTGTCTCTAATTGGTTGTTAATTTTTTATTTATTTTTTTTATTTTATTTTTTTCCCCCTCTATGTGTACTTTAGAATTAAACAGAACTTGAACTAGATGAGTTTGTTTCTTCTTCAAAACAGATTTGGAGAATTTAGCATTACATCTCTTGCTCACCAATGGATCCTCTGCAGTGAATGGGTACCATCAGAATATGAGTCCAAACAGCTGATAAAACATCACAACAACAAAAAAATAAAAATAAAATTGTCTATGCATAGTTGTCTCTTGAATCAGATAAGACAACTTTTTCACTGGAGAAAGCTATATAATGGTTAGAGGACTTGTATTTTAACCTGGTTTGAAGTAAAAAAAAAAACAAAAAAAAAACACATTAAAAAATGTCTTGATGGACTTGTTTCTTAGAAACCCGAATCTAGTCACTTCACAAGACTTTATTCAGTGGACTGGAGTTGTTTGGATTACTTATGGATTATTGTGATGTGTTTACCAGCGGTTTGGATTCTTACTCTGGCGGCACCCATTCACTGCAGAGGATCCACTCATAAGCAGTCTTGGTGAACATGAGAATTCTTTTTTTTTTTTTAAATCTCTTATTCCAAGCTTTTGACCAGTAGTATATATACAGTATAAAACCATTAATGACATAGATAAATGAAAATGTATAATAAAGTGCTGCCAAATGCTTTTTAGCTCTTATTTAAAGCTTCAGAGGCTACATTACTGCATTCATTTTGTTCTGTATTTATTGCTCTTTTGTTCAGTATGTCTTTTCATATACAAGCTGGGTAAAGTGCCATTAATAGTCAGATGGTACCTTACTAAAATTACCTCTCCAGGTGCAGTATGGTGCCTCCTAATTAACGCTTTACTCTAATAAACACGCTCCCAAGAAATACAGCTATTACCATCTGACATTTCCCTGTCGTCATTTCAAATGTGCCACAATGAAATGAATGTTTGTTGTGTTTCACAGTTAATTACCAATAAAATGCAGAAATCAGGATGCTGCCCCCGAAACCCCTTAATTGCAGCATCTGTACGTAATAGCAGGCGATTGGACCATAACCGGTTATTTCCAATTATTGATGGGTGGTAACCTTCACAAGGGCATTCGTTTTATTTTGTCGGTGGAATGGCTAGATCAAGGGTTATTTTTAAGCGGCATCTCATAATTGTTGTGATCGGTAAACGTTAAACAAACATGATTTTGCCAGGTGTCTTGTGGCATGGCATACTCATTATGTGTGCAAACAGCAGCTAGACAATAAACAAGTTCATATCATCTCTAAACAGTCTTCACACTTAATAATAAGATATTTGACTTATGAATTACGGACAATTGCCTAAGGACATGGATGAAGGGTAAGAAGCTGTTGATCAATCTAGAAACATAATATTATAGATGTTATCTGGGTAATTTAGTTTAATAGACCATGAGATTTGTTCTCAAAGGACCAAGGGTGTTTTATCTCATAAGAAAATTGAAAAAAAGATCAAGCACTACAAATATATGTATTTTTTATATCTAGACGACAAATAAAAGTTATGCTTTATAATACGAAAACAAAATATGCTTCATAAATTTAATGAGTAGTATTTTATATACTCTAAACTATAATCTGTGTAAACATCAAATATGGTAACAAATATAAAACCAAAAAGGGGATGTATTATGCCACTTCTAAGAACCATAGGGGTACATTTCATAACTAGTTAGCTTATGAAGTGCGTAAGTGTTCAGAAGCTGAAAAACAGAGGGAACTTTAAGTCATTTTAATCATGCATACTTAATTAACACCTAGCTTTAAAGAAAATAAAGTGTTTTAAAATGGGTAGAGGATAATTGAGATCATTTCTGTCTGAAATGAAAATACAGACTGGGAGCTCAAACAGACTGATTCCAGGAAGTTTTGTTGAGGAAAAAAGTAAGTTTTGGCTGTGTTCCAAAACCATGTGAGCTGCCTCTCTAGTCATCGCAGGTGTGCTCCTGACGCAAAGGCTGAAGCACCAGAATTCTGCTGAGGCAGCATGAAGAGGAAGCCTTCAAAGACTCCTCCACTTGGCCAAATACTAAAGCAGAACTATGTATGAATTTCATGCAGAAAGTAATTGCAGATTGCAGATCTCTGTGAAAAAATAAATAAATACATTCAAGATATTGGATGAGGCAAGATAAATATTCAGTATCAAAATGTATCAACTTTGTCTCATGGCATAAACGTACCTGGGGGCACTTTTTAGCCAGACCATGCATTTTAATAAGTGCATATTGATTAAACAATGTCAGCTTCACCTCTCATTCCCAAGTGAAAATGTAGAACATCAGTAAGAACACTGCATGTGCTTCAGAATAAATTAAAGCTAACGTTAAGTTAATATTAGTTAATTTATGCATTGATTGAGGTCACTATTAGCTAGATTTTCACAATACCACAGTAGTGAATGTATTATAGAAATGCTAAAAACACTTGTTCACTTACACTAATGTGATCACTCGCAATATCCTTTAAATTAGTGTAATTGTGAGCATTTGTTACCACCATAAAACTCACAAAAACATTGCACACAAATATTGGGCAGTAACTGTTCAAAAGAATAAAAAATTTCAACTATACATTTCTACCTCGTCACATGGCATAAACGTACCTGGGGGCACTTTAGAGCGAGACCAATAAGTACATATCACTGCAGTTTCCAAAAGAAATGAACACTAGAGGCAGTAACGGAAACGTACTTGAGAGCTGAGCGCTCCGGTTCGAATACCGTGTAACTATGGTTCGACAAAACAGTTTGCATTTGTATATAAGGAAGTTCAAATAGCATGGTGGCATCAACAAATGCATTTTTATATCAGTTTTACATTTGTCAACATTATCGGGTAGGTTTAGGCTTGGGTTTGGTGTAGGGCATATTTCCAACATGATAGAGCATTCATTTTTAGCGGATATTTGAATTCTGAACCGCAGCAATATGTACCTGAAGCAACATAATAAAAACACAGCAATACGTACCTATAGTCATAAAAATTTGCCAGGGTTTACGTATTGAACCCATGTTTTAGCACTTCTCTATGAAACTGTGGCAAAATGTGCAGTAAGGTCTTGCTAAAAAGTGACCAGGTTGAAAATGCAATATTTGGAAAAGTGTGGGGAAAGAATCCACTTGCATAATACCTGATAAAGATGTTTTATTCTCTTTTGAGAAAATTCTCTAAAATTACATTTAAAACTAACAAGTCACTAACAAGGCAGAGATTATGAAGGGCCAATAATGTTCATGTCACATGAGATTTGCACATTTATTTGCATGTTGAAAATTGCTTTTTAAATTGTTCCAAATCAATGAGGGTTCACTTCAGTTAGTATGCTGCCTTGAAAGGCAATTGCACATGTAGGCAGTAGACGGCAAGACAGATCTCCATAGGTTTTAGAACAGAGCCTTTGGGTGAATTTATCGGAGGAAAGAAATTTGTGTCCCTTCTTCTTGATGGAGTGAACACTTTCTTCTTTATTTGGCTTTGATAAAACCAAGCACTATTTTATTATAAACTTCTGACAAATCTGTTTTAAAAATCATTTGAACCACAAACAGTAAATTACTAGAGAAAATACGTTTCTGAACTATCTGGAAAGTTGTTTGTGACACAAAAAGAATGTCACAAAATTGTATTTTGCACCATTTCCCCCTCTTTTCTAAACAACCTCTAGCAGTGGGTGACAAGGGCAAGCATTCTCAAAAGTGTGCCTGTAAAATGGGAAAAGAAACGAGAAAGTTCTGGGCCTGTAATGACTGAGAGTGAATTAAATAACCTGAGGTAGGCAAACAGACTACAGTCAAGCATCAGGACAGCCAGTATGTTGATTCCTCCAGCTTTAAGGGCTCCTGTGGTCAGCTGGGGCCTCAAGGGCCCTCCTGGCTCAGCAATCCCACAGGTTTAATAGATAGTTCCCAATTAACTATACGAGTCTAACAACTAGACTGCTCAGGAACAGGCTGAAATATGTGTGGGGTTACATTTCTTTAATTTAGACTATCAGAGAACTGGCCCTTGAGGGACCCTCAAACCTCTGAGATATGGGGAAAGAGGAAATTTGAAGTTTGCTGATTTCTCTCTCTTGCTTCCTTCCTTCCTAAACCCATTTGGAGACAGAATCAGGTATTGTTGTAGTGGAAATGAATTTGGCTAGTCTTTGTCCTGAGGATATGTACTGGATCGTTATATTTAAGTGCTAACGACAGCTCAAATGCTGTGATTTCAGTATAACTCGCTGCAGTATTACTTGTCTGCATAACTTACAGTTTTGGACACTAATTCATTAGAAGTATTGGCTAAGACAAGCAGCACCAGTACCTTTTCTCATTTAGGCAAAGAAAAAAAAAATCATCGATATTTTTATTCAACAAGGACAAATAAAATTTATCAACATTTACTCTCATTACTCTATGTCTATTTCTCACTTTCTGTTCATCACAATTTCCAATTCCAAAAAGTATTCATTGTCATACAGTACTTTGAGTGACAGTTCAGAGTTGTTGAACTATTAGACACCCAAACCACAGCTGGGGTGGAGTGTTGACCATAAAGCAGGTGACAAGAGCAGTGAAGACTTTAAAACCCTGAGGCTGAGGAAAGCCACTGAAATCTGGGGGAATCATCCCTACCAACCCTTCCAAAGCCAGCTGAGGGCATGAGGATCCACAGAAAGGCCAGCATAGCTTGTTTTTACACTAAAGGCCAGAGGACAGAGAGGATAGCTGGTCCGTATCAAGAAAAGTATGACCTCGTAAGGCATGAGTTGTTTTACATCAAATAACTTTACCATTCTGGGGGCGTCCCAAAAGACCTGATGATATATAGGGTGTCATGATATTCCACTCTTTTTTAACAAAAGCATGGTCTTGCTGTCAGAGCGTCACATTTAAATTAGATTAAAAGCACTGTTTTAAAGGCAACATCTAAAGGATTGTCCCTGCTTTATTGAATGATTTCTAAAGGATCATATGACACTGTAGACTGGAATAATGATGCTGAAAATTCAATTTTACATCACAGGAATAAATTACATTTCAAAATATATTAAATTAGATTATTTTAAATTGTAATATTTAACAAGTTACTGTTTGTATTGTATCTTTGATTAATGAGTGAGCAAAAAAAAAAAAAAAAAAACATTTAAAAAATCTTACCAGCTCCAAACATTTGGGTTGTAGATTAAAGGTACAATAGCATCATACAACAACCTGTTGAAAGTCAACACTAATTGCTGTTTTTTACTTCTGTAATTTGACGTATTTTTGAGTGAAACAGGATATTCAACAATGAGAAATGTAGAGCAGGACTTCATTTTATTCATCAGTAATTAAATGGATCATGAAAAGTGGCACTTCGCACTATTACATTACAAAATCAAGCCAGAGTGAATGCAAATCATTTCAGAGGCCAAGCAACTTATTACATTTTGATTAAATATTACAAAGATATTTTCTTTCTTTGGAATGTGCATAAAGAAAGTAAACAGAACCAGTTTTTTTTTTTAATGTGTTGACTTTAATTCTAAGGGTCAGTTAGAGATGCAATAAACATAAAAAAAAAAAAAAAATAGCTAAATCTGGACATAGTATATGACTCCCATTTGTATCCAATCTGATTTATTTATTTTTTTTCGAATATGTAGCTTGTTCAGCATCAGCAACCTCTGCTTTTCATCTAGTCTTTCAAGCTAAATTCTGGGCCACAGTTTGAAGGAAGAACAGCTCTGTGTTCATTTCTGGTTCACATGTTTCACTGAACCAGGACATGGCTCAGATTTGCATCCCAATATTTTGTTATATTTATAGTGCATTCGCAACTCTCTGTCTAGAGAGGCAGAGAGCATGTCCATACTCCCCTGGCATGAGTCTGTATGAAGGGTGAGTTCCATCTGCTCCTGAAGGAGCTGCTGTAATCAGGTGGTGAGAGAATGGCCTCTCCATCCCCACTCATCTGCTCTCCATCTCAGATGCACTCAGTGGGACAAGAGTTATGCCTGGGCAGGTCCTATTAATGTCGGAGGGCTTCAAAGAGAAGATGAGATGCGCAAACACACAATTATTTGTGTGTACATGGTGGAAAAGATGCGGCTTCCACAAATGAACTACGTTAGAGGTTTGTAAAGCACACACCATGCACAAATCTACTTACCGTGTGTGTGCCTGCCACAGCAAATGTAATTTAGGTGAACAAAATGACATCTTGTGAACTATTGTTTGCCCCTATGAGACCGACATGACGTGTGTGTATGTGTGCGTGCACATGTTTTAAAAGCGCCTAACCCATTTCACTCCCTAAACAAATCATGCCCAGCCAAGTGCTTAGAGAACAGGAGAAAAAAATCAATCAGGCAATTATCTTGATTCATCCCGCCATGTCCCAGAGTCCCGTTCTGAACTGAGAAAAGGCACACAGAAACATTTTGTTGAGTTAAACATCATACTGGCCGTCTGCAATGGGCAATGCTGCAGTGCAGACAGACTGAGAGAGAAAGAGATGGACAAAAAAGATGTATGTTGGATGCAACTAATGGAATATTTGACAATTATTTAAAAATAATAATAATAATAATCAGTACAGTTTAAATCAGATTAAATGTTTAAATATGCCTTATTCAATTGCATTTAGTATTTTATTCCATTGATTAATTTGACCTGAACTGTACTGGGCTTTTATCATAACATATCTCCCAGCTTGCTTGACTTCTTTTCAACAAGAGTGTTGCACTTGCACTAACAAAACACAGTAAGATTTTGCTTTTGACCCTGAATTGAGGTAAGCTTGTAAACTAGACCGCATAACCCGACTGGCACAGTAAAGTTAAGAGTGAACTCGACCTGAACCTGAAATCAATTACTTTCTTGTCAGCTCCAAGTGAGTAGACCCAGATACAGATTCCCGCATGCTCTGGCTCTGAGATGATTGTGTGTGTTTGTGCAGATAATGTAAAATTAGCATTCAACATGCTCCTCATATGTGCAAAAAAAAGCTTGAAAACAACAAATGTAGATAGCTCACCTTTTAATGTTTGCTTCATGCTTGTTGTTTGTTAGACAACATGCATACAAAAGTCATAGAAATGAAAATATATACAGAAAAATGTAAAATATATGCTGTAATGCCTGTAGGCACAAGGTAAGTATGTAAACAAGAATGGACAATGCCCAAAGATGCTAATGATGTACAATCTGCCACTGCTAGTTCAAAAGATGTGTCCAAACCTCCATAACTAATTCAAAAACTTCACATTAGAGCTAGCTGTAGCCCAGGACAAAGTAAGGCATAATTGATAATCACAGTGCATGGAAATAAATAGCCAATAGTTGTCCAAGAAAATTTTATTTCAATAAAATAAAATTGAAAGTTACATTATGTTCAAACAAATGTAATAGAAACATGTTGCCGTAAATCTTCCCCAGTGACATAATTGATTGAAGTCCACCAATTAGCTGATTGGAAGACGATTGGTAGCTCCGCCCCAGAGAGAAAAAAGATTAGCAAGAGAGAAGGCGAATGGGTTGAATCTTAGAAAGAGACGTTTTCCATTTATATTGAAAACTGTTTTGTTGGGGCGATGTATTATATGAACCATGAGATAAATGATTGTATTTTGTCTGGTATTCGAATTTCTGATGAAAGATACTGATTTTGTGACAGAAATGGTTAAATAAGTGTTTAGTGAATAATGCTGGATGGAAATTCATCTAAAGGTCATGATAATTGTTGCAAGTGTGTCATATTAATTGTCCAGTTATGCGCAGGCCGGGTTTTTTTTGTTTTTGTTTTTTTTTTTTTGTTAAGGTGAAACCATTTTGTTCGAGAAACCACTCGCAGACCTTGGACTGTTTATTCGAGAAAGGACATTAATGGCGAGCCATCCATAGAAGCGAACCGTAGCGAACTGGATTTCTTAGATTCTTTGCATTGGACAACTGGATTAGTACATTTTTGTTTTGTTTTTGTTTTTTTTTGTTGTTGTTTTTTTTTAGGTCTTTCACGCATCGTAAGACACATTAGAGAAAACGGAGCCCTTAAGCACTCGTATATTTGATGGACTAAGTGTTCACACAGACTGATATTGATTATTTTCACCATAAAGACTGATAACTTATTCATAACCTTATTGAAACTTATTTATGTGAATATTGTATTCTGTTTATCTAAGTGTGTTTTGAATTGAGGTTTCGTTGTTATTTTGTTGATTCTTTTCCTAATTGTGATGTGGATACCTACCTGAGTATTCCAGTGTATAACTGAGTGATACGACTCCAAATTGTTGACATAACCTGTGGGGAAAAACAATACATAGTTAATTATACAATTTCCTCAACTACGACAACAAATTAGAAATAACTATTTAAACCGCATTTAAAGTAACAAATACGTATAGCCTTTAAGGTGGCACTTGAAATAGTGTTTTCTTTTATTTACAATTAATAGACGGGTTAAAGAAACCTCAAAAAGGGAGATTTCTGTTATTTGACTGTGACCAATTTCTTTTTTTCCTCTCTTTCCATTGGATTGTAAATTATTTCCGTTAAAATGTATGCTTTGATCTTTAATATCTGAATTTCGCAGTTGTTTCCCTTTCATTTCAATTTACTGTCCAGTTGTTTCAATTCAATGTTTTAATTTAAAACTCATAACTATTCAAAGCTTTGGCTTCAATAGCAAAATCATATCAGGTACTTTCATAATTTTTTTTTCACCGACAAAAACATACATAAAAAAAAGGTTTAAATACTCTAACTCGAGAGTGTGTGCATTTCTGCCTCCTGCAGTACTTACATCTTCTGATGGCCCTGTAATTTGGTAAATTAACTAAGGAAGTGTTACTTACCCGACTTCGTAACAGGTGTTACATAGCATGGCTTGGGCAGTTTCGGAGAAGTTATTGGAGTTACAAGCATGCATATTGCTTTTATATACAGCAGTTAATTTTGAGTAATACATTTTTCACACAATATTGCCAGTCTGTTTTTTGCTCTGCCAACTACCGTGCAATAAAACCACAGCAGAACCATTTCAATACATAATACTGGTTATTCAGTATTTTTGAATAAATCAGTTGGGTGAATTATTCAATGGCTCTTTCATAAAGACCACCACTTGCTCAGTTTATGAATGAACCAGCATTTTTGAATGAGTTGGTTGAGAGATTAATACAATGTTTCAATCACAAATCACTTGCTGGTTTAACATGCAGAAAAAGTTACTGAAAATTACTCATTTGAGACAAGCATAGTGATAGAAATTCTACATTATAATTTTAGAATACAAATAATGCAAATTATATTTTAAAATTTCAAACCCAAAGCAAACTCAAGCATAATCCGTGAACATTTAATCCATCTCTCAGTATATCATAAAAGCATTTACCTGATTAATTCTAATTAATTAACATTAATTTTCAGCTCCTTTAATACCTCCTTTAAGATCAGAGCAGTCCAGAAACTTTCTCAGCCAGAGAATTACACCTTCTGCAAAGTCTACAGTCCACCTCAAACCTCCTGGACAAAACTAAAATAATAAGTAAATATAAATAAGTCAGCGGCTGATGTTTTATATTCATCAACCAGTACCTGCAGTTGCTAATATTTCATTGAGGTGCTCTTGTTTCCTTCTGCCCTCTCCACATCCTGTAATGTTCTTTAATCCTTGCCTGATAACTATACCGCACAAGTGAGCTTGTTAGCGTGTGATTTGTGTTCATTACTATAAACTAGCACACACATAAATACAGAGCTATTCAGCGCACCTTTATGTCCTGTGGGTTTATATTTGGCGGAGTTAGTTGGATCGCCAAGCCCCCCTGTAGATTCGGCTACTGTCTTTGAGCGAATGTATTAGCAGGTGAAGAATCCCATCTCTGCATGTATCTGGCTGCAAACGAAATTCAGTACGGGTCTTATCAGCTGCACGCTGAATCTTGACCGGATACTCAGCAGCGCTGCTTGGACTGTGGCATCTCCAGACCCCTTTTCTTCCTGCCAACAGACTCCCAGAGCTGATCAATACCCTAACACTTTTTTCCCAAGATTATAGCATTCCCAGATATCAAATCTGTGTATGGGGGCTTGCTTTTTTTAGGCCGAGAAACACCCCTGACGGTGCGGTTAAAATGATTCATTGCACATATAAGGGGGACAGCCCTCTAATATTAATCACTGCAGATAGAGGGCAAAAAGATAATTGGTTGCAAAGGCAAACTTATGGGGAGGGGACATCAGGGAGACACTATCTTTAGTCAGAGATAGAGGGGAGAGTATCGAGCGAAAACAAGCTGGATTATCAACAGATGGGGTGCAAAACTTGCTCTTCTTTTCGCCTTGGCTTTGTGTTTATCATTGCTGGACGCACAGAGGTTAAGTGGATTATAAAGGACCCTTCGCATGGACTGTGATTTCATCTATACTGTTAGTGGCTAGTAGATGTTGCTTCTTAGACGGCGAATGGTAGATTTTCCATATAAAATATTAGTCCAAAAAATGAACCATTATGACCCATATAGTATGAAATAGTGGGAATATGGATCTCGAGGAGGAAGACAAAACACTTTTACATACATTTTAGGCCCAAATTAAACAAAAATGTGCAATTTGATGCAGTTGCATTTATTTATACAGCCAAAAAGTAAGATAAAATTCTGATAGCATGTCAATGAGATCTTTATAACAGTATAGCATGCTACTTGAATAAAATGCATATAAATATCAGTCAAGTTGTGTACAACAGGTTTTAAGCAAAGTTTTGATGACAATTTAGAAACCTCAGAAATGTTCATACAGTAGGTTAAACAAATTTTATATATAAACATATAAATGGCTAATATTTCATGATTTCATTCTAGAGCTGTGTTTAATCTGAATCTACAAAGATACACAAAATTACTGCAACTGTACACACATTTACATGTAAGAGTTGATTTGCTTGCACAGCAAACAGAAAATAACACATGCTGATTATAATGCGCAGATTTTGAGAGGTCAACTGATTTTCTGTGATCCAAAAGAAAGATGAGAAGAATGGAAAAGAGATTATAGAACTTTTTGCTGTGGAATCAATTTTTCCATTCAAACCACGGAGAAAATGTTTGCAGATCAGAATGTAAATCCTCAGCACTATCCTTCTAGACTTGCTGAATTGCACTTTCTACAAAGATAAACTGAAAATATTTCAGCACAAAAACACAATTTTGTTAAAGAGAGGGGTAAATTGCCTAAAAATATGGACAGTCAGATTATCATCATCTCAAAATTAACTGCAAAGTCATGATCGAGACAGTTTCTTGTGAAGTCTTGTATCAACATAAAGGGCTTTATTTTGCAGTAATGACTGTACATTATTCTTTAGCTACTTAAAAAAAATAGACTGAAATAAAACATTGATTTGGATTACTTGTAGAGACACCAATATATATAATATTGCTATATATATATATATATATATATATATATATATATATATATATATATATATATACACACGGTTTGAAATTAACACCCGCCAAATGCGGGTAAAAATCAGCTGTGGCGGGTAACGTTGTCAAATCACTTTACGTAAGTTATGTTCACTCATTACTTCCTTGGGGATGTTCATGCAAGCCAAATTTGTGCAGGTTTAGCGCAAAAACTGGACTCATGAGACATCATGACATTATCGAATATATTGCAAAAACCAAACAAAACACATCTACAGAGTGCACTCATACGCAACTACTGATGAAGTCTGGTTAGACTAACTAGTGCGCGTGCGCATTTAGAGTGTGTTCTTTCACTGCATGATTCAGTCTATTAATATGCATTAAGAGTGATCACATAATTCAAGATAAGGGGGCAGAAAATCTATATAGTTATATACATTCATATAGTTAATCAATATCACACGAAGAGTGCCGTTTTTTTTCTTCTTCTTCTTCTTCTTCTTAAAGAATCAGCATGGTTATAAATGTGATATTGATTTTATACAACAGTTCAATAAACAAAAAGTTGATATCAAGAGACTTACGTTTTAGACACCATATTGCCTGTTTTTGCTCTATTTCGCCAGCATAAAACATTCTAAACACAGTAAAAGCGCTGTTTTGCGCCTCTGAGCACCTTGACAATGTTTCGTTCCTGAATGAATCAACCGTTTAAATGATTCGGTTCAATCACAATGACTCATTTATTAACAGTGACTTGCTGCCACCTATTGGCGGTTTTAATTTTACATTTAAAGTATATTTTCATTTTTAAAATAATTTCAAATATCAGTATTCAACATTTCATGTTTAAAATATCAAAACTTTATTTATGCATTTGACTGTAACTGCATGTGAACATGTGAAAATACATATAAAATGCCATAAACGTCTGCAAAGATTAATTTTCTTGATACTGATTTCATTTGTTTAGTAACAGCCTAAATGTATTATTATTTTAATTGACTGATTAAATGTAAGAATTTGACTCAAAAGATGATACACACTTTTAGAAAAAATGGCTTTATGAAGGTAAAAATTCCCATAAAAGGTTCAAATCAATTTAAACTTATAGATTCATTTCTATCACTGCTGTGAACTGACCACCACACAGAATATGAAGAATATCAAAAACTACAGGAGACAGCTGTCCACGGTAGTACTTAAGATATCAGCACAATAACACACTCAGCAAAATATTTAATTACCTTTATCGATAAAATCCCAGAAAATATTGAGATATTATTTTTTTGTCAATATCGCACACCCTTAGTACTGACACAAAATTATTTGCAATGGTCGCTTTGTCACGTCCAGTGTATGCCTCAAGCTGTTGGTTTATTTGTTTTTGTTTTTTTGTAGAAAAAAAAAGTAGAAGTTATGAATGGCTGGTAACTTAAAAATTTCGTCCATATTTTACCCAGTGTTGGGTTGTATTTAACCCAGCATTTTTTAGAGTGATATATATATTGTTTGCAAATGAAGTATTCTCTTTAAATGAGCATTCGTTTATCAATCATCCTGACACTGAGCCATTTTTTTTTTTTTTTCTGGGATGCCATCCCACTGTGAATGGCAGGTGCTGTTTTCTGCAAATATTGGCTTAACATCCATTTAACCTCGTTCATCTTCTTGCTCAGCTCGTGGCATGTTTCAGCAGTTTCTTAAAAATAAAGTAAAAGAGCTTCTGATTTAGAAGTTTGAAGTCAGCATTGTTACTGGAATAACCTAAATGACCTTGGGCAGACATCACAACGTCTGTTTGACAAGTATGATGAAACAAGACAGAGGGATGAGGAGACCACCTGTGGAGCTGAGAGGAAATAACAGGAACTAGAAATGACAGGTCTGGTCAATCAAACGCTGGTAAATGAGACAGAAGCCTGTACAAGCACACAGTGTAGGATGGCTTCTTTCATTACAGAGCACTGACCCAATCGGCCAGGACAGGAGATCACACTAAACCCCATGTAGCGGGACATTAAAGCACTTGTAATTCATCTCACAGTCCGTCTCTGTCAAACGAACAGCACCTCGCTCGCGTTCCGATTCCTGTAAAAGACGTGATGTGGAGACTATAGAGTAGAAACAGAAGCATCACAGAGTGATTGAACACTAAAGTCACACATCTGAATGTCATTGCATTAGATCATAGAATATCAGATCAAGTGGCATGATGCTTAACCCTTTTCCATTTCTGAAATGACTTTTAAGTAGCTGGTTTCAAAGGTGATTTTTTTTTCGTGGATGCAAAAGTCACACGATTCCCTAACAGAGTAACGTTTAATTACATGAAATTCGATTAATTAATCATAGATAGTAATTCAGGATGCACAAATTAGTTTTGGTTTGTGTTTTTCTTCAGTATCACTGAGATATAGTTTTAGTAAATATTTTGAATTTTAAAACATTTTAATTTTAGTTAAAATCTTGGTGATATTGTATTTTTGTCATTTTGGTTGTCTATATGTCTATATACTTTCTATAATTTTTATTTCAGTTTAAGTTTAGTTTAATTTAGTACGCCAAATAAAACTAAATGAAAACGAGAAATGTTGTATTGTCATATTTTGTTTATTATTTTATTTATTGTTTCAGTTCATTATATTTTGAGTACTCATTTCCCCCTCTTTTTACATTTAAACCTTTGCTGTCATCAAGGTCATCTTGGTAACACTAATTTAATAGCACTGTTTTATTATTATTTAATATTATAGCTGTATTTTATAATATCGTGCTGTCTAAATTCACTTGAAACTTTAAAAACCATTGCTTTTAGTGTTTAGTATTTTTAATTTATTCAGCGAAAATACTACAGAAAATGTAATGTTGGAATGTTTTGGTTATCTACTGTTGCCCAGTACAAAATCTCCAAACACAACAAAATCACCACAAGACAATGCATGGGACCAATCTAGTTGAGTTGTGCATATTTTGTTGCGTTGTGGCTTGCTTCCTTTATGTTGTGCTAATTTTATTGTACTGTGGCTTGATTTCACCATGTTGTGCACTACGGGGCCACCGTAGTTATCAGTTTTAACATAAAAATGATCAGTTTATGGTTTTTAATATGAGTGCATTCCTAAAATGAATGTATTTCATATATATCAGTAATTTGCTTGAGATATTTTTATTTTTAGGATTAGCCATGCTACATTAACATGAGTTAAAATGGCAGAATATTCAAGATCATTTTTATCGTGAGAATAGGAAACTACTTTAAAATTCAATTATTGGCAACATCGCTCTATGACTATTCATGGTGGAATGATTATTAGTGTTGATGTTTCTCATATGTACAGCTCCTCGTCCTGAGGGGAAAATTCTTTAATAGGTCAGGCCAAAGTGCCAGTCCTTTTGTCTGCAAGGTTCTGTTAAATCCTCAAGAGAGGCTCTAGCGTCCTTCTGCCTTCCCAGCAAATTATCTTGAGAGGATTACGCTCTTCCGCAATGCGTCCCCATATTCCTTGGCCGCATAAAAATACACTCGGTAAACCTGTGTATTGGATTAAAGATTTCCCATCCTGTGCCGCAATAATAGGGTGCGAACGAGAACACAATAAATGGCCTGGCCAGCTGATGTAGGATGCCACATTTAAAATGCATTTGTTGCACGATTTCTTATGAATTCTATTTTGAAGCCAGGCTTTGGGGAAATAGTCTGGAAGCAGATCACAAAAACATGAGCTTAACCTTATTCTTTTTTTAACCATAATATTATATTGGAAAATGCAGAGCGTTAAGCACAACGCACCAGTGATGTCTGATTGTTGCTTGATCTAACCAAGGACTAAATGTCTAAGCTTTGCCTTTAGTATTTCTCACCTTGCTTTGAGGAAATTATCAATTCCCTGCTTCCCCCAACAGAGCTCACTTGCAACTGGATGTAACAAAGTGTTCCCTTTGTGTGTCAGACATGACAAACTAATTATTAGTCATTGTGAGTTTTAGTGTGAGCAGATGGAAGCAGTATGCTCCAGGAAGCACTGGAACGGCTCCCCTTGTGTGCTGCCTTCTTCGGTTTTTGGAGTGTCACAGGAAGTGCCTCGTAGGATGTTGTAGGAGAAACATCTAGGTGGCAATGATTTCCTGTAAGCACCATGTAAATGTCATGGTCTGACTTATATTTACATGATGTCACATAAATCATTGGAACGGGACATGCATATTAAGGACACGACACAGCATCTGCAGCGCATTTACTCCTTGTAATTCAGAGTGCAACTGAATATTCAGTGGGAAATAAAGTTGGGTGGGATATTTTGTTTATAGGATTTGATTTAATATCATTGGTATATTTCATTGTGACTCGCTTACATGGGCTTTCCCATATGGCAAGTAAATAAGTAAAGAAGTAAATAAATAAATATTTAATTTAAATCTATATGTATTTAATTTATTATATTTATTTATATTATTATATGTTTTATATTAAATACATATAATACAATAATATATATATATATATATATATATATATATATATATATATATATATATATATATATATATATATATATATATATATATATATATATATATATATGTATTTAATCTATATGAAATGTACAGTATTTACATAATTAAAAAATGCTATATTTCAGTTACACCTCTATTTCCACATATTTTGACATTTTTATCAAATTACATATAGTATCTAAATGTTCATATTGTATATAAATATATATATATATATATATATATATATATATATATATATATATATATATATATATATATATATATATATATATATATATATATGTATATATATATATATATATATATGTATGTATATATATATATATATATATATATATATATATATATATGTATATATATATATATATATATATATATATATATATATATACATATATATATATAAGTACATTTTTTTAATTTTGTATATTCTAGCAAATAAGAAGGTTTCGCAAAAGTGTTTTTAATCTTTAACTTTCTATTTACAACTATTTTAATTATATATTTTGACATAACAGAAAAAAAATATATACATTTTTATTTAGTTTAACTTTTTTTTCCTTAAAATGTAATGCATACATCAGGTATTTTAGATATATTTCATTATAATCCATTGCATGATGTATAATGTCCACCACAATAAAATAAATAAATAAACAAACATTTACTCTTAAATTAAATAAATTAAAACTTTAAATTGAAAACTTTACTACAATATACATGAACTGGAAACTGATATTTAAGTTATATGTAGTTATGATGTAAACGATATAAGTAGTGATACATATATTTCCGTAAATTAGACTGATATAAGTGATAGCCTATATAAATAATAATAATAATTTTACCACGCAAGCAAAATGAAAATTATACTTTCTGAGCAACAACAGAATTAAATCAATAGAAATGCTTCAAAAGCTTCATCTTTTAAATAGTTTTAATATGAGACGTAAAAAACATGTTTGTTTGTTTTTTTATTATTTTTACAAATTTTGTATAAATGCTCAATAGATAATTTGGTTTAAAAATATACAGTATAATATATATGTCAGACATATATTAATAAAATGATCGCAAATTCACACTCTTTCTTTTCTCGATGGATATTTATTTGTAATAAGTTTAACTTTTCATGTTTTACAGTTGTTAAACATAAGTCATATATGTGCATGCTGACCCTGATGTGTTTGTTCAGATTCCAGCTGCAGTTCTGCTGGTTGGTTCCATGCGTGGCTATGTTTAGAACCTATTGTCCACACACAAGGCAGGCATTCTCCTCCCAAGAGGCTCTGTGGTGTCTGTTGCGATGCCTTGAGCTCCTCAGAAGAGGCTTTGCATGTTGGGCAGCGACTGAACAGGAATTTGGGCACGACTGAAAAATGTCCAATCATCCAAGACGCCTCTCACCGCTCCCCCGCTGAGGTGAGGCGCCATCACCAGAGAGAGAGGTAGGGCGCATCTTAAACATCCTCTAAATCCCACCTCACACACACACACAGCGCTTAATACCAATACAAATGAGAACTGAACACAAGATTTCAAGCTAATATTCTGCCATTGTCCACTTGGCAGCACTCTGTGACAGGAATGGAGCAGCAGGCTTTGCTTTGAGAGAGACTGGCAACTTCTATTGTTCACTTATCTCTCTTTCCACAATTGGTCTCCATTTTCGTTTGAGTTTGTTTGTGATTTTTCCTTCGCCCATTTCTCAAGGGAAACAAATAAACATCTGTAATTCATGCATTGAGCGGAAATTGCCTGCTCCTCCTTCTAAACAGTGATTTTCAATTTGTACTCCTATGACGAGACAAGCAAATTATGGAGCACTCAGTCATTTATGTTGAATTCTGAGATTGTTTTGTATCATCTGTGGTATAACAGAGGTAGTGTCAACCTCAGACGGCAGTTCATTGACCGCCTGATGCATATTGTACACAAAACTGAAAGATCCATGGTCGCAGCAAGATTTTTATTAGTCAGCTGCCAGACAAAATCATGTTACAACATTGATAAAAAAATAAAAATATTTAAAAAAAACTCTTCCAAGAAAAAACTGATCCATGTATTGACCAATGTTTGCCATGATAGTGGCATCAAATCTTTGAGTTTTCTTTGAGCCATTTAGTAGCAAATTCTTGGAAGATGCATGAAAGACATTTCTGATTATATCGAACTGGGTATTTTTCAAAACGCAAAAGATATTTTCAGAGCACTTTTTAGCTGTGTGATCTACAATTTGTAATCTGAAACAGACTGAAAAGTGCTTTTAAGAAAAAAAGTGCAAATTGTCTGAAAGATCTACTTGAGAATAAAGATATTCACAAAATGAGTGAAATACTCAAACAGTGTCAAAGAACTTTGAATAATAATCTGCAACAGGACGACTGAGGCACAGTACTACTTCTGGTCAATAATGAGAGCAAAGCTTTGTGTCCCGTTATGATTAGACATGAAATCCATTGACTTGTTCTTGGCTGTGGTTCACCACATTCAATGTTTTGTGCCGATTGATCCAATTGAAGTTCATCACAAGGTGAGGCCTACACAACCAATTAACACCATAGTCAGGGAAGAATCCGTTTTATTGACCTTTTTTGTCAAGATACGGGACATCGTCTGCAGATCCATTTAAGTTTAGATCAGGAAAGGTGGTGTGGGGGATTTGATAAGCATGTTTAATTCAGGTCATTTTCTTGTACCGCAACCCAAAATGACCTTCTTTAGTTTGGCTTCTTGAAGAACAGAGGCTTTATTGGCTTTATTGCCTCTGTTCTGAATGTCACATTAATAATTGTATCAGGATGTAAACATTTAATACACATCAAAGACAAATTTTACTGCAGATACATATGAACGCGTACATGAACGTTTAGAATCAGTACTTTTTTTGAAAGAAGTCTCTTGTGCTCACCAAGGCTGCATTTATTTGATCAAAAATACAGTAAAAACAGCAATGAAATGTGAAATATTAATCTAACTGTTTTCTATTTAAATATATTTCAAAATGTAATTTATCCCTGTGATGTGATTAATTTTCTGCATCATTATTCCAGTCTTCAGTGTCACATGATCCTTCACAAATCATTCTTACTTCTTGAGTTGCTGCTCAAGAAACATTTATTATTATCTTTTTTTTACCATTTAAAAGTTCAACAATTTAAATCAAAAAAGAAAGAAAGAAACTAAATACTTTTATTCAGCAAGGAAGCATTAAACGAATAAAAAATGACAGTAAAGACATTTATAATGTTAAAAAAATATGTCTATTTCAAATAAAATTATATATGAAATTGCTTATAATTAATTATATTTTAATATATAAATAATTATTTTATGGAGTATGATGGAAGAACACATAGATTCCCATAATGCTCTATTATAAATATTTCCGTTTTTGAATAATATCTGGAACAGTGTCGTGGACATTTTGTGGCACTGAGTGGCTAAAATCTATTTCGCCATTTCTTTCAATTTTCTCCAAATCCTGGTATTTACAGCAATCAACAAAGATTATTTAAGGCATGAGTAGGCAACGTCGGTCCTGGAGTGCCGATGTCCTGCAGAGTTTAGCTCCAACCCTGAAAAAAACCTCACCTGCCTGTAGCCCTAGTAATTCTGAAGACATTTATTATCTTGTTCAGGTGTGCTTGATTAGGGTTGGAGCTAAACTCTACAGGACAGCGACACTCCAGGACCGACGTTGCCTACTACCCCTGATTTAGGGTGTCAATCAATTTCTGCTTATAACACACAAAATAATTAATGCAATAATATAAAGCAAAGCAGTAATGCTGGTAAATAAATGCAACAGACAATCCATGCAGTCAGAGGAAATCCACATCCTATATTTCCTGCGCTACACATTGACTTTATGAGGGCTGTATTGCTATTACCATCTGTCTCTTTCTTTATGCATCTCTGACTCACAGCTGGATGCCGTATTCATTTGTGAGGGAAAGACAAGAATATTTGATTGACATCTGCAGCTGTCAAGCTCTGGGACCACTGACGGATTCCAGGTCCAGACTGAGAGAAGCTCATGCGAAAGAGCAGGAGAACAGGCACTGCAGTGAGGGGATCCGGCCTCGGTGACTACACCCCTCAAGCACCCTGGATTCAGCTTGAAGCCATACGCTGATGGGCTCAGTAAATTGCAGGGCTTTTTTTTACTCTTACAACAGTTTAACAATGGTTACCTACAATTGCATCAGCATGTCTTGAGGCTAAAAACCTATATACATGAGCATCTCATGCATGCAATTCTCCTCTGGTGTTTGGAGAAACCAGTAGCTGTGATTTATATTGTGGCTACCCAATAAAAAGTAATTGCCATAGGAGATTCATTAAAAACACTAATCAATGCAGAGTTCTTTTAGTGATGGTGCAGATACTAAATGAATATAAATTATAAATGATCTAATTATAAAAGCCCTGATTTATAAAAGTGAGTATACAGTGCATTTGGACACTTAGCACATTTAAAATTGTAGAATGTAAATGCATTAGGGAGAAAAAAATACACTAGGTATAGCCAAATTTTTGGTTTGGGAGTCTCCAACAACAGGTTGACATGCATGCAAGGTCAAAAAACACTTTCATTGTCTTATAACATGCATTTATTTTTTTATCTTACTTCCTCAACGACTCCCAAACGGTTTTTTTAACGATTAATTTTTCCAAACACCTCCTTTGCGTGACGTTAATCTGCAGTGATTGGTCCTATTGGTCTCATTTTCATTTCATCATGCCTGCAATGCCTGATAAAGCAGCATTTATGAGCGCATTGATGCTTTGTGTACAGAGTTACCGGAGAAACCGCTATTTTACCGCTCTAAAAGCGGCACCTAGTGGCAAAGAATGGATTTGCATTTTCATTCAGACCAACACGTGGGCGGGAAATATGCTAATGTTTCATGTCGACGTCAACATGAAACGGCTTAAGATTCGTTTTAAAAATCGACTGTTTCTTTTGAGAGACAATAACTGTATACACAGTGCACTTTCAGATTTAAAACTTTGCAGGATGTTTTCATTCACACAGAGAACTGTGTCACACACTGCATGAAAGGGTCAATTTAAACAAGAAGAGACCATCTGACTGAAACATAAAGTGACCAACCACTGTGTTGTTTTCATTTAGGGTCATCAATTGTTAATTTTTATGTAACACATTCAGCTCTCAGCTTGATTCGGTCTTAATTTTGTTAATTTTAAGTTAAGTTTCTATGAAAACTATCCTCTCCCCATGATACTCTATAAAACTGAGATCTTTTAATGTGATTACAATTTATTATTACAGCAGTTTGTCTTAAGAATTGATTTTAATATTGTCTGTATTCAAGTCATGTTCCTTCACTGCAATAAATGTGTGTTTTCTTTCTCTTAATGTTAGTTTCCCTGTCATCAGACTGCTGCAGAAAGGCTATAAAATTCCTCGTGTCAGGTTATCACAGCTTCCATTAAAAATACAGCTAAATCTATCGATATGCTCCCTAAGGTTAATGAAAGAAACTTCTTAAACTGTTTGTCAATGTTACGGCCCTCCCTGGCTGTTTCACCTCTCATTGCTGTTTTGACGTCTCCAAACATCCGCCAGAAGGTTTTTATGACGTTTTAAACGACGCCTGAGTTCATCTCGCCAGAGGATACTAGCGCACCGGAGCAGTGGGCATTCCCGTTGGCGAATATGACCGGTTCGGGGCTTGCCTCTCATAAAAACAGAGTTCTTCCCAGCTATATACTTTTATATGTGGCTCTTTTATTTTAGCTTATTTTATTTCACTCTTGGTTTACGGAGCATCATTAAACGACCCGCTGGGCAGCTTGATTGGTCTGTGCTGCATATTAAACGATTCTGCTTTTACCAAACATGATCTCGGGTTCTTATATCATTTAAAGTACTTACTAATTTGAGAGGAGAACATTGAATGGCACTTATAGAGCTCAATAATGCGTTGCATTACTCACTGACAGCAGTAAATCTCCCATAAATACATATCACATTCACTGTACATGGATGTTGCCAGTGGCACTTTTGACCCTTCAGACTTTCAGAAAATAACTAAAACCCCATTAAAACTAACTGTTCAGACTCTCACTAGTTTAAATTTATGTCCAACAGAATATATACAGGTATAACAGAAAAATTATGTCATTTTTCCAAAATGTCATGAATATTTCACCACTATGCAATTTTCAAAAAAAAAAAAAAAAAAAAATGTTTTTTAGGGAATAAATATCTAGCTCCTGTCCTGCTAAGAGTATTTCATAGATAGATTGATGTATTGATGTAAATAATTTTCACACAATACACAGTTAAATTAATTTTGGAAGGGCAAATTGTCTTTCTAAATAGACATAGCGAAATACAATGTCTAAAGTCCTGTTATATGCTTATTTTTTCTGTAAATGTCCTGTTATTTTAGGTGGATTATAAGAGGGAAAATGATCTGCACAAGTTTCTGTGAGATTCATCCAACAAATGCTAAATACTAGCTGATTACACAAAAGTTAAAGCAAAATAAGGAAGCTATATTTGTTCTTCTTTTCTGTTAAAATGCATAAATATTTGTAGAATCTTATCATTTTCCTTAGTTCTCTCATGAGTGTTTTCAAAGTAGGAAAAATGAGCCTTTGGGGATATAATGTGGTATAATGTCTAGAGCAGATCTGTAGTTGTGGGTTTGAGTGAACCGTTAATGTGCTTGTGTTTTTTGCTGAACTAAACAAATGGACTAAAATTGTTTTCACTCTGCGTGGGTTGAAAACATCAATATTTAAGAGCAGCATATCATTTTACACTTAAAACCGCGCAATTATGCCTCCTCGCAGGATATTCAGAGGTACGTTGAACTACCTCTGAAATAATGAATATTCAAACAGTGTTCCAAGTTCTCAGCAGAGCACCTTGAAATTAACATCACAGCTCACAATGGCTACATAAATTAAAAATTCATGTGCTTTTATTCTCGCCCATTAACATCCAGCAAAAGATCGAAAAGATCTGAAGCCAGCAAACAAATTGGTTGCGCACAAATACACATACAGTACGTAGGCATGTATCAGCTTTGAAGAGTGAATGACACTGATCTCAGTAAGAATAATGATTAAAGGTGAAGTGGAATTGCAAAAATGATTGATTCCAAAGCATGTTCAAAGCCCACCAATCTCCCATTCTGTCCTGCCTCCCATCAACCAATGTTAACAAACTAGCTAATTTTGTGCAACTGTTCACAACCTGCTACCAGCAGAGGCAGAAGTTGAAAGTGCAGTTTCACTATTCTGGAAAGCAGCCTTCAAAATGGTTATTTGTTTGTAAGTTTAAAACAATTTAAATTGTCTTAGACAAAAAAAAAAAAAAACATACAGACTTTTTTTTTTTTTTTTCTTATGTTGACATCTTGCAACAGTTAGTATGGACCAAGAGGTGTACAAAATAACAATTAAAAAATAATAATAATAATAATACCGGTAATAATAGTAATAATAAGATATATGCAGACATTTTTTCCAATTTCCGGATGTAGATCTCACACTCTCAGAAATAAAGGTACAAAAGCTGTCACTGGGGCGGTACCTTTTCAGTTATATATATTATAAACATTATAACAATGACAATTATAAACATTTCACATTTAATTCAATTCACTTGCTTGCTATTTCTTTGTAATCTGTGAAATTTATTAGTATTTTCTGAGCGAAAACAGTTTCTAAACCAATTACGTTTAAGTACTGTTTCAAAAACAAGTAGTGTTGAAAAGACTTGAGTCCACTACAGTCAATATTAGACAGAGGTTAAACCTGTCCTTTCACTCTCCAATTGTTGAAAAAGATTTTTTTTTAAATGATTTTAGAATTTTAGGTCCTGTTTTGTACTCTATCTATAGAAAGTGCCATATGTCCTTTTAGCCCTCGGGGAGAATATACAGCTCAATTACGGTGCAGACTAGGATCACTGCATTGATTTTTGTCCTCTGCTCACCGTCTAATCAGTTTTATAAAGTTCTAGTTGTTCCACAGTTTTAATTAGGTGTCATCAAAGGTCAAGCTTCAGGGCTTCTGCTCTGTACATTTCAACCCAAAAATTCATAATTTCCTCTTCTTTATTTGACTCCAAGTCATAACCTTTGGGCTCTGTGATTTCAGCTGAGCAGTTGAGTTCATTTTTCATATACTAAGTACAATAAAAGTTCTGAGATTACATTTAACAGCACAAGAGCTTCAAAGGGAATTCATTGTGTGGTTTGGTTTGGGGCTGTTTAATTTACAGCCATTTTTATCTACACTATAATGTCCACTACTCTGAATATTTCATTCTGGACCCCTGAAACAGATCTTATCATCAAAGTCTGTTGGCTTTTTAATACTGGATGAAATTAAATAAATGACAATTATTTTTTTCCCTAAAATTATGCTTTACAAAAACTGAGGAATCCACGTATTACATATGAAATGCTATAAATACTTAGTGTAAGAGTGTAAATTAGAAAGTTTTGTTTAAGCTGAAACAACAAACGGTGTCTATTATTTTGTCTTGACAGAAAATCTGACAGTTTTAACAAAATAACCATATATTTTGTAAATCACAAAAATATGAAATTCGTGAGCCATTTGTTTGTTTGTTTTTTGTTATTGTTGTGTGCGTGTGTGTGCGTGCGTGCGTGTGTGTGTGTGTGTGTGTGTGTGTGTGTGTGTGTGTGTGTGTGTGTGTGTGTGTGTGTGTGTGTGTGTGTGTGTGTGTGTGTGTGTGTGAGTTACCAACTAGACAACCTTAAAATCTATAAATCCAAAATAAGTATCTGTTGGATGTTGACATATTGAGACAGAAAACAGTAACATGAAACAGTTTATGAAACATTGGTGATTTTATCATATTGCTGTTGCCACCATTTTCTAAAACCAAATATACCATGAAGGGCCGTGGTTACAGTGATTTTACCATAGATGAGGGTATTTTAGGTAATCCGCTTCAAGCCAAGGTAAACTTCTACCTCAAGAACTCCAAAGTAAGTGTGTGATCTATTGAGAGTTTTTGCTGTGTAAAGATTCCTTTTCTCTGTTAGGTATTTCCAAAAAGTAATGTTATTCACTTGAGTGTTTCAAAATGTCCACAACTGAACATGAGAGTTGAAGTGTTCAGTGATGAATCAAGCCTGAACGAAACTGATCTTCTTAGAAACTTTTGTGGCACAGACAAATCATTTCCCCTCTCAGAAGTTAAAGAATTTTGTTCGGTAAACAGCTCTTTTAAGCGTACACAAGCCATGACGCTGTGTTAAAGATCAGTGGTGATGAGGATTCAAACAACTTAAGTGAGTCATTTTGTTGAGAAAACATCAAAAGTAAGTTTAAGATAAACTTATCTGCGCATCTCATATTTATTAACGAGCCCAAACCCTTAGGTGGAGTTTAAGGGGTGCCTTCGGCCAAAGTGTTTTATTGTTTAAGCATGTGAATATAACAAGCTAAATTATTGCTTTTTTATTATTTATAATTTTGTGGATAGCGTGGTGTAGTTGGGACTAAGTGTAAGCAATATGAACAAATCAAAGCAAATGCATTCAAGCGCTTCACTAAAGTTTGTGCACTTACACAGTTCTCATTTTCTGATGCCTTTGGATGCAGTGCTTCAGATTTACATTTTTACACCAGCAAAAAAAAAAAAAAAATACCATCAGAACTTTATCTAGGATTCCAAAAGGTTTTTTTTTTTTTTCCCACTAGTTCATCACATATGTTCTATATCGCTCACATTAACACATCCCTCCTGGTGTGTGACTTCATCTTGAAGTAATATGCAGCTTTCCAGCTGCTTCTGGAATTAAAAATAGATAAATGCTTAATACTAATGAGAAACTCAACACAGTTTGTATCAAAAATATGAGAAATATCAATCACAGTAATCTGACATAATCGCCTGGCCTCAATAAGCAAACGTCCAACACAACTGAAAGGAAAGCAGCATGTGAGGGCTATGACATCACACACAAAACTCAACAAACTTCTGTTTGTCCATGGAAGCCATCCAATAAATGATCTTAACATTGTAGATTCACCCCTGTGGGATTCTCTTGAAATCTGGTGTTTTTCTTCCATGCATCTTAATAGGTCTCTTGGGTGTGCGACAGTCATGTTGCACGAACAGCGATGTCTTATGTCGCTATACTGCTGGAAAACAGTAGGAGAGAGGGGTGGGGGTGTAATTGAAGTTTCATTGCTGTTTTCCTTCTCAAGTTTTCACTGTTGCTCTTTTTGTGTGCCAGTTTGTTTGTTTGCTCTTTCGCAATCACTGCGATTTGCATTTTGCATCGCATGCTGCTCCAGCTCAAAGCAGATCAACATGGAAATTTCCAAAATGAGGCAACGCAGGTTAGACTTAAAGGGATAGTTCACCCAAAAATGAAAATTTTACGTTTATCTGCTTACCCCCAGGGCATCCAAGATGCAGGTGACTTTGTTTCTTCAGTAGAACACAAACGAAGATTTTTAACTCAAACCGTTGCAGTCTGTCAGTCATATAACGGCAGTCAATGGGACCCACGATTTTGAGAGACATACACAGACAAAACCAAATTAAGCCATGTGGTTTGTGATGATACACTGAGGCCTTAAAGGAACACTCCACTTTCAGGCGCTACGTAATATCACTGTGCCTGCTGCCGCAGCAAAGTTCCTTGATTATTACGCCGGAATGAGAGTATAGTTCCTAGCCAAATCGGCCTAGAAAATCGCAACTTTTCATTTTCCGCCGGTCTTAGTACACGATATAACTACAGAAGAGGTTTAAAATAGGACAAATATCGAAACTCTTTGGTCATTATTGAACGCGATGCTACTGGTCTAATCGGATTCAATTATCTATGCTAAGCTATGCTAAAAGTGCTATCGCCAGATCCAGAGATCGGCTGAATGGATTCAAAAACGGTAAAACTCAACTTATTAACTCTGAGGGAGTTGGCGAATGAGCCTATTTCCAAAAAAGTGGAGTGTTCCTTTAAGACACAAAACAATCGTTCTGTGCAAGAACCTGAACAGTATTTATATAGTTTTTTACCTCTGATCCACCACAATGTCCAACTGTCCTGAGCACGTTCACAACATCCGGCACATGACGCGTCAACGTACTCAGGCGCGTATACTCACAACAGATCGCTTCCGCACATACGTCTACTATGCCAGAGCACGTTGACGCATCATGCGCCGGATGTTGTGAACACGCTCAGAATTTAATTTGGTTTTGTCTGTGTATGTTTTTTTTTTTTTCTCTCAAAGCCGTGGGTCCCATTGACTGCCATTATATGACTGACAGACTGCAACGGTTAAAAAACTTTGTTTGTGTTCTACTGAAGAAACAAAGTCACCTACATCTTGGATGCCCTGGGGGTAAGCAGATAAACATCACATTTTTATTTTTGGGTGAACTATCCCTTTAAGCTAAACCATTCTTATCAAATCAGTATTTAGAGCAGGATTTGATTTTTCAGCACTGAACAAATCTACACTAACCCAGACCTACTTGAGCAGAAAAGGTTTTAATAAATGTGCAAGTGTTTGTTCACTATCCTGAGAAAGGAGGCAAGATTGCAATAAACTTACAATTTACAGGGTGTGAAAAGTTGTTTTAAACACATTAAATGGTGGTTTTGGCCTGTTCACCTCAGAGGTCTTAAACCTTCTGTATGCAATTATTCAACTCACTAAAGTCAAAAATACATAAATTCTGTAAAAATGTTATTAACTTATTGGAATAACAAAAAAATTAAGTCTAATCATAAAACTCTGTTGCTAATTCAAGTGCAGTAATTATCTTCTAGCTGCCGAGGTTTCCCGATCAGTTTAACTTCAAATGTTAAGCAAAAATGGAAAAAATGAAGAGGACATTTACTACAGTGTGTTTAAAATAACCACCATAGCTCAATTTTTAGTTTCCGATTACTGTTTGGTTAGTATCAGTGTAAATTGAAATAATTTCTTATCTGAAAGAAAATGTAATATATATATATATACACTGTAAAAAATTCAAGCAGTTTCAACTAATTATTATTTAGTAACTAGTTCCACAGACATTTTACGTTCAGTCAATTTCTTCAAAGTGTTATCTGAATTGTTATTTTTTAGTTGGCTCAACCTTTACTGAATTAGTTTTATAGTCCATTCAACTAAAATGTTTTAATTGGTCAAACATTTAGAAGACTACAGCAAGTTGTGTCAATTAAAATTTAATCATTTACTCCATGTGTTTTATTCCATGTGTTACCTCAACTAAGATTTATTACTTGGGCATCATAAGAAATTGCTGGGGAGCTATATAAACATATATTTTTATAGTTTAACAAAATTTATCAATTTTGTTTATCAATCAATTTGTTTTTTTGTTTATCAATCACTAAAAGCACACACTTTACAACACATAATAGCCTTTATTTAATAACAATCTCCATTTATGGCATTTTTCATACAAACTAAACATACAGATATGAAGAAAAAAAGTCACCTACATCTTGTATGGCCTAAGGGTCAGTAAATTAACAGCAAATTTTTATTTGTGGGTAAACTATCCCTTTAAAGCTCCAGTTGACAAACATTACATCTGTAATACAACTGCACAATTCAGTTTAAACTTTGTTTAATGAACTAAGAAAAAAACTAAACAAGCTAAACAAAATGTTAGCAAACAAAAAATTACACATATTACTACTGTTCACAATTACATCTTTAAAATGAGGCAGAAGTGAACCAAAAAAAATGAACCAGGTGTTACAATATATAAAATCAAATCAAGTCAGCTTTATTTACATAGCGCTTTATACAATACTGATTGTGTCAAAGCAGCTTTACACAGTCAAACAATTATTGTCAATAATGCAAGAGGACAATAACAAGTCATTTTTCCAGTTAAAGTCAGTTCATTGGTGATTCAGTGATGGCATCATCCAGTTCAGCTCTCTTCCAATAATGTCTGTGCAATCAGCCAAGCGTCCCCAAATAAGCAAGTCAAAGGGGACAGCGGCAAGGACCTAAAACTCCATCGGTGACAGAAATTGAGTGGAAAACCTTGGGAGCAACCAAGCACAGTCGGGGAGCAGTATTGCCCTGGCCAGAAGAAACCAGCATGGTGTGGTTTAATTCTAAGCTGCAACACAAGTCAGATTGAGCAGAGGACTTGTCTGGTTCTCGTGGTCTTGTCCCGATGGCCAACGAGGTCTTTGGAGGGGATCTGTCTCTGGAGCTCATCTAGCTCACATGGTCTCCGCTGACAGTCAGGGCTGTCGAGGTCATCTCTAAGGGCTGATCCACCATCTGATCTGGATACGGACTGGATCTGGGTGACCTCGGAATAAGAATGAAACTAATATTAGCGTAGATGCCACTGAGAACATTAAAGCACATTATAATTGTAGTAAAAACTCTAAACATTTACACATATTACCTGGAATGAAAACAATAAACTCCAAGTCTTAAAAGCACACACAGTATATAGTTGCAGTGGAGCGGTCTGGTCACGAGCCAGTGTTTGGTGCCTTGGGAGAACTGACTGGGTTGCATCTGAAATCTTGCAATGATGACAAAGCTCCAATGAAACCTTTGGCCACACCCAGATGGAGAAAGAAAAGTACATTTTAAGTTCAAAACATGAAACGATGCCTTTTAAATCATTTACAATGTATCAATATCAGTTAATTAAACTTGTGATGAAACAGAAGTTGCAACCTTTTTTTGGCACAAATCCATTCCACAATCTATTGCACAACAGGAAGAATTGATGCTGACTGGATTTGTAATAGAACATGTACATTTCATATTATAGAGCTAAGTTACCTCAAATAACATAAAAATGATATCAAAATATAACGGTTTTGCCTGTTGTTGATAAATACCAATGGTGACGTTTTACAAATTGATTGATCAGTTGTCCCAGTGTTTACTGAGCCACAGTCTTTCCCTGTGCACGAACTTGTGCACGATCTACTGATTCACTACCTGGGGAACTGACTGAGATGCTTTGAATGGCCTTGTGAAACGATTCAGTTGTTCATTTTCGTTCAGACTGACGAACTTCTCTTCTGAAGCGTGTTCACGAGACAAGATTATTCAGTGTTGCCAGATTGGGCGGTTTTCAATTTGATTGTGCGGCTAAAAATTGGCATGGGCGGGTGGACAAAATTTGGGCGGGTTTGAGACCAGTTTAGCGGTTTTGAAAAATGTGCATTTTATAGACTAATTATTTAACAAAACCCAAGTGTGCACGTACTCCATTCAATTAATCATCGTGACGTTACTGAACACGCCTACTCCTGCTTGTGTTGACACCGTCGCCGACAACTCACGCTTAGCCAATCACAAGTGATAGCAGCTGCAGCCAGCACTCAGCGGGAAATATAAGGAATCAAGAAAGATGCCGAAGTGGGCAAAATATAAAAAAAAGTTACAGAAAGGAGTGGGAGAATGATTCGGACCTGAAGTCATGGATAACACCATCAAAATTGGATGATAGCAAAGCTCACTGCAAATTCTGCGACACGGAAATAAGGGCCCACTTAAAGGATTTGAAGGACCACTCCGAAACTAAGAAGCACAAGATGCAGTGTCTGCCCACAGTTAAGCCATTTACAGTGAGTAAAGCTAACTTAAGTACTATTTGTGACGACCAGAAGCGACGTGAACTCCGCATAGCAACATACATTGCATGCCACACATCAGTTAATGCTGTGGATGAATTATCGGACATACTGAAGGATGAGACCGGACCGTTCCAGATGCACAGAACCAAATGTTCGGCTGTCATTAAGTCAGTTCTGGCGCCATATTTTAGAGATGAACTTCGACAGGATATTGGTAACTCACCTTACTCTTTTACTTTACTTTGACGAAACAACCAACATTTCTGTAAACAAGTTACTTTGCATATGCATAAAATATCGTTCAAAAAAACACAATCGATTTGTGAGCACTTACTTGGGACTGGTCGAACTTTTGGATGATGATGCTAATGGAATCGTGGATGCCATCATCGGCTTTCTGCCAGCCAATGCGCTGGAAATAACAAATATGGTTGGCATAGCAACGGATGGAGCAAGTGTCATGGTGGGGAGACAACTTTCAGCGTATACGCTGCTCAAGCGGAAACAGCCTAATTTACAGTTAATCAGATGTGTATGCCATTCTCTGGACATTGAAGCTCAAAAGGCAATGCAGCAGCTCCCTAGCAATATTGAATACATGATATGGGAGACTTATAACTGGTTTGCGCATTCATCTAAGTGCCAGAATGACTACCGAACTCTTTATGAGACCGTTAACAAGGGAGGTTGTCCTTTGAAAATGCTTTCTCCAAGTTCCACCCACTGGTTAGTGACAGCAGATTGCATTGACTGAGTTCTCGATCAAGAAGATGCACTTGCTTTACATTTCAGTGTGGCAGCAAGCTCTGAACACTGCTACGCAGCGCGGCTTCTGAGTGCAATGTACAAGGACAAGACCAACAGCCTTTACCTGCATTTTCTCCATCCTTTACTGCTGGAAATAAAGGCTGTCAACAAATGTTTTCAGTTAGAGACCGGTGATAGTCTTGCAGTTTTCCGGGACTTCAACCGGCTGTACATGTCAACACTGAGACGTAAAATTAATCCGAACAATTTCCGAATGAATAAAGAACAACGCAGAGACTTAGATCTAAAATCCTCTAGTATATACCTCTCACATAAAGATGCTGACCTGGGGACCACATTCAGTCAGAAGTTGAAGGCAAGCACCCTGTCACCGGAGAAAAAGCAGGTGGTCTTGACACGCTGTGTAGACCTCTTAAAAGAACTCCTGACCCAGTATGAAATGCGTTTGCTTGCATCCATGGAGCTGCTGTGGAAGCTGGAACTCCTATGTCCTGCTTCTGTTGTGTCAAACAAGTCACCATTTCGAGAGTTGCCTAAGGAGGTCTTTTCAGGCTTACCAGATTTACTTGAGACTCAGTGGATAAATGTTGCCTCAGCAGGGTTCTTACCTCACTTAACCATAGATGTGTTTTGGTTGGAGGTAGAATCTTTTCAAGATGCTGGAGGAAACCACTGCTTTCAGGATTTAGCATTTGGTGCAATTAAAATCCTTACTCACCCCATATCCAACGCTCCTGTTGAAGGAGCATCTTCACAAGTTTCACTGCTTAAAGATGACACCAGAAATAGAATGGAATTGCCGCTCCTTTCAAGTTTAATGGATGTGCGCTCAGGTCTCGCATGGAATGGATGGGCATCGGCTACATTCCGTCCTCCCCAGCGGCTGTTGGGAAAATTTGACTCATCCATGTACTATACAGTTCAGTCAGACTGTACATAGCTCGGAAAAGTTGCATTCAGATGATCAGCTGTGTTCTTCAGCATCCTGTAAAGTTACAACCGACAGCATGTTCCTGTTCTGCATTTAAAGGTAGACCTAAGATCTCTCGCTCTCTCGCTAAATCTAAGTTTAAATCTACTCTGTAAAAGTGCATTGTGTGGGTGGGGCGATGTGAACGGGTTATGTTGTCATTTTGTGCCTTTTGTGGTTCTGTTACTGCTGGTGTTTGTTGCTAACTACAGTATTGTACATTAAGTGTGGCAGTTAAAATACCTATGCTAAATATTGATCAAATTGAAACTAACATTAAGCAAATATTTTGGGCGATTTTGTGCGTGTTTGGGTGGGTTTTGGGCAGTTATTGGGCGGGAAACCATCAACTCTATCTAGCAACACTGAACGGCGTGTAACGTTAATCCGCCCGTTTGAAAAGAGCAACATTTCACCGTGGCTTGTTGTTAGTCGTTTAATGTCGTCTTTTTACTTCACGGGAAAATTGCAAAAGTTTACACACGCAAAAACCCATTCAGCACACCCATGTTAACTTCAAATGAGCACATTACTGTGGTTTACATTAAGTTACACGTTTCATAGATTTCGGTTAACGTTAGTCGTGTTAAGCATAATGGCTTATAAAAGAGAGAAAGACCATGCCATCTCGTCATATCTTTTCACGGCACGGAAACACAAAAATATCATACAACACGTCAAAATTAGCTAAAATTCATTATAGTAACACATCTTTTGATATTAAGTGTTTTGATATTAACTAGGTGAAAGACCACATTCGCTTCACTTAAATTTCCCTCAGACATATCATACAATGCTTATTCAAGGTTTTACGTTTGTGTATAAATATACGTTTTAAAGAAAACATTTACACCTTTTAAATTTTGATAAATTCAGTCTAACGTTAAGTACAAATATTTATTCATTATTCACATTTATTCATATTTGTGCCACTAGACTTAACTTTACCTGACGCCTGAACTTGACATACACTGTCTTATATCCACTTTTCTTCGGATATACAACTCATAAAACACTTTATAAATGTCCATTAAAAAAAAAATGAATGTGTTGCATGATTTTTCGTTAAATTTAGTCTAAAAAAAATAACATTTATTAGTGCAATTTACATGACGTGTGAGCTTGACAAGATGGCGGCGCTGTTTCTCCCGCAAATTCACTCAGCCGCGTGCACGTGCGGAATGACCTCAGTGTTGGCTGGATTTGTATTTTTTTTTTTTTTTTAGTTTAGTCATCATTTAGCATTCTGAATGTTGACTGGATTTGAAAATAACCATTCACTTTAATATTTTTGATATATATTCGTGCAGACTTGCTATGTCTAAAGGTGCCCCGGGGTAAAAGGCACCTTTGATATTATTTTAATCTAAACCACTAGATGGCACAAAAACATGGCGTAGCACTTTCCAACACATTGGCTTTTCAAGATGCTCGTGTATAGTTGTCTGACCCTTGACGCGATCGCGCGCAGCGCAAAAGTTGACTCTGTGCTTACTTGATGTTATGTTTTTTTAAAATGTTGTAGCAAATTAGAATCGCTAAAATTAATGCATATATTTTGAGACAAAGGTCTTCTTAATTTAGATAATTTGATTGTCTAAAAAAGATAATTAAAGCAACAGTTTTTAAATAACGAAAGAATATGTAAAAGTATGGTATTTGGGGTAAAAGGCGCCCCTTCTGTTGTTGCTAAAAGGCACAGTAATTAACATGATAATTAATAGATGGCTGGCTTTTCCATTTGTTGACATGACATGGTTAGATTCAGATAAATATTATATAGGGTTATGTTGGGTGTCCATATTAGAAATAATCACCATGTTTAAAATGAAACCATCATATTTAAAAATATGATATTAATCGTGTCATATAATAAAATACAATTTGTTGTTACTACTGTAAATATATATTAAATTATTATTGGATCTCATTCAATGCTTTCAGAATCTTTACTTAAATCTATTTTGTTTCTGTATTTTAAAATATGTTTTTATATTAACATATTTTAATGACAGTATATTTATTGAACAAAAATTAATTATTTTATTTTTCAAAATAAGCAGAAAATAGTATTTGCTAAAGTGATTGTATTGAACAAGTATTAACTTAGACATTTTAAAAAAACATTATTTTAGTATTTGTATCAATACCGTGTGCCTTTTACCCCATGCTGGTGTGGGGTAAAAGGCCCCTCTTGCCACCTCATACATTTATAAGATTTTTAAACAAAATAAACAACTTGAATGATTTATTTTCACACAAAATCTGTTGCTCCATTAATGTTCAATCCAAACGTTTATATTTTTCTGCAATTATATATTTTAGGTGAAGTGAATAGCAAATTTTTTAGCCCCGTTGTATCCTAAATATAAATTAACAATGACTGCTTTGGCACTCGGAACAGGCTCGTAAGATCATAATGATAATAATATTAGATGTGTTAGTATAGATATTAATATTAGGACCTTTACCTTGCTAAAATGTGCTAATAAACAACTTTATTAGTCTTTCCAATTCATTCTCGCCTGAGTATTTAAATGCACACAGGTCGACAGCCTTCCGTCTTGTATAGTGTCTTTCTGCAGTTCCAACATAACATGCACAAACCTGAACATGCTGCAATTTTAACGCGTGGTACATTAACCCATTTCATTAAAGGCCTCTACGCCATGCATATGTAATCCTAATAGATGCCCTGTCTATGAAAACACCGCTATAAGGAAGTTCTCTCCTCTCAACTAATGAGGGCACCACTTAAAGTGGAGGATACAGAATGTTTGCAGGGGGAAATTTTCAAAACGAGCCGCAGAAAGGCTATTTGAGTTTTTAAAAGAGCCAAACTGGGGCATTCATAGCCAGGCCTGTGTGTGTGTGTGTGTGTGTGTGTGTGTGTGTGTGTGTGTGTGTGTGTGTGTGTGTGTGTGTGTGTGTGTGTGTGTGTGTGTGTGTGTGTGTGTGTGTGTGTTAGCCATACAATATAAGAGAGTACATTATATGAGCCTCTGGTTAGTCAGAGGCAGAGAGTTATCAGTAGCCCATTAACCACAGGATCCTGCGAGAAGGAGAGAGAGAGAAAGTAGAGGAAAGCTGCTGGTTTGTCTGAGGTAGAGGACAGAAACAGCCCATTAGTCAGCTTTGGAAGATGGAGGCTGCTCTGATCACTTCTCCTCAAGGTTATTTTGCTCCTTGTGGACAGAGATGAGAGAGTGAGCGAGAGAGAGAGGGAGGGAGAGGAGGAGGGAGACATTTTGCTGTGCCGCACTGGACAGTCACTCAAGCTGCATCAGAGAGTCTGAGAGTGCAGATGCTCAGGATAACTCTGCGTTATAGCTGCAGTGTTTTGGGCTGAAAACACAAAGATGTTTGGGGTTCTGCCTGTGTATGTGATGTGTTCTAAAAGGAATTCTGAAATGGATATGTGACAAATCTCTCATCATGCACTCACCCTCATGTCATTCCAAACTCTTATGAGTTCTTTCTTCTCCAGAACACAAAAGAAGACATGTTTAAAAATTCCCAAAACTACCACAAAAGTAGACCGTATGACTTGTGCGCTATATTCCAGGTCGTCTGAAGCCATATGACATATGTATGACAAACTGTTATTTTACAAAATCTCTCCTTAAGAGTTCACGAGAGAAGTGGCAAGGAACAAATTGTTCTTTATAATGAACGTCTGAATGACATTTGAAACATTTCTCTCTCACAAAGTCTTGAGAAGACTTGGATTATAGAAGATGCTGTATTGACTGATTTTATCATTCAGAGAATTTGGGTTGGTAAGACATTTTTTAAAGAAGTCTCTTCTGCTCACAAAGGCTGCATTTATTTGATCGAAAAAATAGAGTAAAACAGTAAAATGGGAAATTTTATTACAGTTTACCTCAACAATAGCTATTCTCTATTATTTCAACATATTTTAAATGATAATTTATTGATTACTTCAGTCTTCAGTGTCACATGATCCTTCAGAAATCTTTCTAATATGCTGATTTGCTGCTCAAGAAACATTTCTTATTGTTGAAAACAGCTGAGCTGCCTAATAATTTTTGTAGAAACCAAAATGATTTTCTTTTTCAGGATATTTTGATAAATAGAAAGTAAAACTCGTACCTCTCAGTCACTTTTGATCAAATTAATGCATCCTGATTTTTTTTTTTTTTTAAGACTTGCTAGGGGTTACTAGGGAATATTAATCAAACAACAATACCTTGCCTGGATCACATTAATAAATCATCTCAAATCAAACATTAGCACAAATCTAGGCCTAAAAAAAGAAACTGTAGAGCTCATTGGAAATTACAGACCTACATCTCAGTCAGACTCTGACAGCACTGAATCAGTATCACAGTAATTTATCACATCTAATAACCAGACATCTGAATGCGGCACATAATTAATAGTAAAGTTCTACCGCAGTCGTGAGTTGTAACATGCAACACAAATGAAAGTTTATCTATCTTCTTGAAACTTAAAATAAAATTGTATGAATATATCATACTGATAAATGGATATGCACTTTAAGAAAAGTCTGTAAAAAATAGGGCACAATATACTGTATAATATTATGTGCTGAAGTTGCATAGGTGTTTTATTCGCATTTTGAATTACCCATTGCATTGTGTTGTGTTTTGCGGTTAAAGGAAATGTCAATAAGCATAATGTCCAGACAGACAATTAGACAGGCAACTTTTTTTGTGTTTCAACTATTCTTTTTCTTACACTGTGAATGTTTTTTCAATAAAATGACTTTTCATGGTATAACCATGAATACTGAAATAGTCTAGTTAACACTGTCCTGCTATATTCTAAAACTACTTGAAGCATTATACTGTATTTCCAGCTCTAGCATGCAGTTTTTATGATCTCATCTTAAGAGACTACATAGAATATTTGTACTTTTGAAAATCCATGTCACACCATAGAATTGTTTAAGTGAACTTCAAAAAGACCAGTAGCAGTAACTTATAGTCCTACACTTGAAGAACATCAGAACAATCAGTTATTATGTTTAAACAAAGCCTTTATTGAGGTATGAGAGTCTAGCCTATGAATATTATCTATCCATCAAGAGCCTTATTGTGTTAAGCAAATTTTATTTTATTACATTATCTGTCTATTTAAAAAGCTGCGCTATAAGGCATTATGAATGCATCAAGGACACCACAATAATGCATTATATACCGTACCAGCTTCACAAAAAGTGTTGCCAGCTTGGGTGGGAAAATAATGATCGGTTCTGTGATAGGAAGAACGCAGAAAGGAGGTTTATTTCAAGACAATATCACAGGTTTTCCCAAGATTATTTTCCCATTTAGCACAAAATCCATGCATTATTCTCATAAACATGCCAGTCAAGAGACTGTTGATTAGCTAATCCCTCTGTGATTGGTTTGCTAGGTTTCCAAGGAGAGATTTACGAGAGACTTTTACGAGCGAATGGACTACTGATGTGTACGTGGGTCAATATGTTTGTACTGTAAATTGTGGCTCTCTGGGCTTTCCGGATTGTGGCTCTGAATGAGATACAGCAGTGGGAGAGTTGTCACAGCACTGTCCTAAGGTGGAGGGCCTCTAAGTGGCCAGTCCTTCCAGCTGGGTCCAGCTTTTCTTCTCTTTCAACTGCTTCCCAATGGCAGATGGACCCACGGCAGAAAAAAATCAAGCCCTGTGCACAAAGAAAGAAGCCCTTTGATATAACTCCAGTGTGTGCTGCAGGCACTCGGGGTGTGAAGCCCTGTGTTCTCACTTCCTATATCCTTATCCGTATCCTTCTGTGACATTTTTTTTTTTTTTCCGTTCCTAGTTCCAGTTCAAAAATTATACCCGACTGGTGGGGACACAGTGTATAAGACTGTCTATTGAAAGTCTCACAATGTGCACAGAAGAAGGGACCCTGGTGCAGCATGTGCACGGGAAAAAAGACTCCATGCACACACACACCTTGGAACTGTGGGCCAAGATTTGTCTGCTCTGAGTGAGGCTGATAATTGAAAGGCCATCGACCCTGCACTGAGAAAGAAAGAGATGGGGGAAAAAGATGAGTACAGGGAATCGCAGAGAGATAGACTGCCATGGAAGAGAGGAGGCCCAGATATTGGGTTCCCATCAGGCCCTGGGGCAGCTGGTTGTCACGACCACCAGACTCGGAGGCCATCGGGGCAGCTCCATCAGAGAGACAGCTCTGAAATCACACACGACAGAGGTGAATGAAGCTGTTTTTCCCTCTTAATTTCATTTAATTTGCCATAACAGTTCCCCTCATCTCACATTATATTACAAGGGTGAGCGAGGGTGAGCGAGAGATAACGAGAGCAGATGATGGCCCACAATGCACCAGCACCACCAAGTGGCTCCAGAAATATAATCGGATGAGAACAAAAACAAAACAATCCTGTATCCTGGTTTAAAAGAGCTATAATACATCTTTTAGGACTTACGGTATTTAAAACGGAAAAACAGTCAATTATAAAGCATACTGAACATTAAACACCCACTACTGTAAAATTTTGATGTATCAGGTAAACGAATACTAAACTGTGAAATTTGTAGTTTAGTAGACAAATATAAATTGTGCCTAGACATTATTTTCCCAAACCTTTACATTATATATGTACATTGTATAGTTAATTATATTAATTATTATTGTTATTATTATTATTTATTTTTATAAGTAAGTTGAAATGGTTACAATCTGAAGAAGTGTTTAACATATTTTGGGTATCACACTGAAGAAAAAAAAATGGTGTAGAAATCATTTTTAATCAGACATTTCTAGTAAATTTCACTAAGAAACAGCAAGTAACACACTGAATTCAAATTCTAAAAATTCAAAAGTTTAAAGACTGAAATAGTATTTTCTCTGTAAAACTTATTAAAATGTTTATGTGTCCAAACTTTACACTTTTTATACCTGATTTGACCTTCAGAAATACTTAGATGTAAAAATACTTTTAAAAAATACTGTCTGTATTCAGGTTGATTCAGGCATATTTTTTCTTAAACCAAATAATGTAGCTTTTACTGTATTATTTAGTGTTTTTCCAGCGAAATGCATTAGAAATGCATACAAAAATGAAAGTTTACTCATTGGTTAAGTGTTTTTGTCAGAGCACTGGAGTTTGCGTCCTCTCTCTTTGCCTGGTTTTTGATTTCAAACCTGTTTCCACATTCACTCTCTGATCCTGATCAGAAATTTGCTTTGCTCGAATGTAACTGAACTTCATGTTGCCCTTTCCCCGCTGACGTGACCTTTTATCTCACACCTCCTATTGTTACTTGATTGCCAAAATGTGCAAAAAGAGAGATTCAGATTCCCTTTCATTTTACTTCCGGCTGTGAAGCAAATCACTCGACTCGGTGGGTTATTTCGATGATAAGACTTTAAGAATGTAGGGGTCTCTATGTGTGTGCTTAGAGGGACCGTTCATCTTAGTTTGTTCTCGGAACAAAACTGAAAACTCTGACACTTTCACTGCTGTAGTCTCTGATTAAGTGCAGATAGTGGACTGCACCCATTGAGCTGCCGGATCTTTTATGTTCTCAGAGTGCTAATCTTCAATACCGGACATGGGAGATCTTTTATAACATGGTTTGCACGCATTCAGCTATGGATTACGTAACCCGTTACATTCATCAGAAAGATATGAGGACAAATTGTTCATAGCTGAGCTCTCTCCAACAAAAAATAAATAAATAAAAATTAATTAATTTTAAAAAATCCATATTGCTTCAATTCTGTCTTCCAGTCTATACTGTAAAAAGGTTCTTACATCAAGTAAATCATGCTAAAAAAACAACCAAAGGTTTAGTTGATTATTGCAGTTACTGTAGTTAACTTATCATCATGAGGCACCAACAGCTTTTCAGAACTTTTAGGAACACAAGTAATGCATCTCTGTGCAGATTTTTCAAAAGTCGAACCAACAAGCCAAGCAGGTGTTTATAAAAAGGCCTAGGTTTCCCATTTCATGCTGGGAAGAGCCAACCAAAATATTAATAAGATTTCATTGTTCAACCTTTTGCCACTGTTATTTACATTTTTGTTGTTGATTTTGCATATTTATTCATCTATACGTATAGCTATATATAATATATAGCTGCGACATTTTACAATAAGTTTGCATTTATTTAGTTACACATGTTACATGTACTTACCATAGTAATAACAATAAATTATGCATAATTGTATGCAACTAAACCTAAACCAAACCCTTAAGTACATTCCTATAATGTATGTTGCTCAGTAGTACTTATTAATATTACTCAGTAGTTAAATGCATTTTTATTAACTACCGTTAACAACAATTACTAAATACTGTGCAAATGTATTGCTCATTGTTAGTTAATGCTACTGTTAACTAAATGTAAAGTTTTACCTATATAGCTAATGGATATTATTACATTGAGGGCAGATTTTAAGTAATGGCAACTTGACATTTTAATAAAACTCTGTAGATTAATTAAAAAAAAATATATCTTACTATATAGTTTAAATTTGTCAAGCCTAGTTTTACTGGTATGTTTTTTTCTCCTTGTGGCTGCATTGAGAGGTTTTGTTCTGCTATCTGGATGGACTGTTCTAATTCGAGAAAATGGAAAAGTTCCCATGATTCCCCGGGTAAGTGAATCGAGAGCTCCAGTAACCTGGAAGAGACCCAAGCAGGTGAACTGTCAACTCATCCAGGGGGGAGGGAGATTAAACTACTTCAGGAACTCAGGTTCCTTAAAGCACAAGTCCTGCTAAAAAAGTGGGCCAAGAGCTTTTCTGCAGCACGAAGCCCTTTCCCCGACCCCCTTTTTTTCACCGCCCGTCCGTTCCCCCTCAGGGCCATCAGTGCATACAGGCCTGATCCTGTGGCACAACTCAATTACATTACCTTAAGTAAACACCCCCAGTCAAACGCCCCGCCCTCCTCTGTTAACTCACGGCCTCTCGGGCGCCCTGTCGGCGCTGATGTGCGCAGGGGTGAATTAACATTTGCTCGCACCATCTGCAAATGGCAGGCCGTGTCTGCAATGGGAAATGAAAATGCGGCAAGCAGCGGACTCCGTGAGATGAAATATTTGAGCAACTTCGATTAGCAATTCCATTCAGGTTGAGGTAACATTTGCTCCAGGGAGAACGTGTGAGATTGAAAGCATTCTTTCTTTGCTTGAGCTCCACATTTTGCAACCACGTGACTGGATTGTGCCTCCATCAGGTCGATGGACGCTCTCTACTGTTGCATATCTATTATGTTCTTATTTTTAATGGTTAAAGTGTGCTGGAATTACATTTAAGGGAATAGTTTACAGTATTGTTCCAAAGCCATTGTTTTTTTTGTTTTTTTTTCTTCTGAAACACAAAAGGATGACTTAAGGCCCCGATATACGCACAGTGAAGTTCTTTTTCATTCCTTGCTTAAGGGTAAAAAGAAGTTCAAAATACATTTGCATTTATACAATAAATTGCTGGAAAGTAGGCAGCTTGATAGTACTGAACATGAAAAATGTGTCAGTTTCATGTGTGTTTCAAAATGTGTGTTTACTATAAAGCAGCTCTCGAGTGTGTTCATGCTTTCACTCGCAGACATCTGATCTCGATGGACCGAACAGAAGAAATGAACCAGAGAAGATTTCTAAGTCAAAGAGGGCGGAGCCCCAAAGCCACACCTACCAACGCCATCATCACTACAGACCAGACTTTTCCCGAAAAGTTCACTTTGTCAAGCTTTTTCAAACCCCTAAAATTAATTGCAAAAATTAATAACAAAATGATTGATCATTTACATTCCCAAGTGCTAAGAAGGATAAAAAGCACACTATAAACTGTCCATACTACTTATGTACTATATTACAAGTGAACTACATTTGCACTATATTACAAAAATCTCTTATTTTTATTTCTTTGATATCTTTGCAAATCTGAGCAGACATTGTTGAGATCTAAATCTCTAAAACCTAGATAATTGTACTGTTTTCTCAAGAGAAAAATCTAAAGGGTAGAAACATCTTCATTTGTTTTTCACTCATCCCATTGCTGTCTAGGAGAAACTGAGAAATTGAGATATTGAAGAGATTTTTCTTTCCAATAGGTACTTAAAAAGTGTTACCAATTCATCTCCTAAAAGCAGACCAGTGTCATTGTAGTATTTATTTAATTTAATTTAACTTAACACTTAATTGCACAATAATATAGTGCAATCCGTTGTATGAGAGCCAATAGTTATGAATAAATAACTTCTAAATGACCACAATGGGACGAACATATTGTGGCAAATTAAAAATATAAATTAAGCAAGGTAAATGCAGGCCTGGTCCCTCATGTCGAATATAAGCCTGAAGCACCATAAGTTTCTCCATTTTAGTGCTGAGCCAAGAGGTCATTAATGGCAGAATAAAGTAGCCACTCTGGATTCTTCCGTTTGATTGCTTAAGTGCATGCGGTGATGGGAACTACCCTCTTGCTCTTCAGCTTCATGATTTCTTCTCTGACCTGAACTTTCATGCTCATAGTCTGCCCTCAGCTGAAGGAAAAAGACATCCTCGATGTTTAAAGGTTACCCTCACAAAAAAAAAAAAAAAAACAGCATATTTTCAAGTAGAGATGGGCAATATAGCTAAAAAATGTATTTCAATACTTTTCAGCCTTTTGGAGATATTCACAATCTCCATATTTATGTATTCGCACTGGCTCAGGGTTTTTCAGAGAATCGGAGAAAGCAAACTTCAACCAAATCGCAATTGGTGACAAGTAGATTTATAATGCTTAATGTAAACACTTAAACACAAGTCAAATCTAGTTTAAAATAATCAAGACATGTCGTCCACACTGAATTTAACTAAATAAACATAAGGATATTTAATTATTTTCTTTTAATGTAACAATATGGTAACAAACCGCACAGCTTCAGGTATCAATATATGATACAACATATACAATTAGAATATACAACTTATACAATATATGAGCAATAGCAAGCTTTAGCACCACTAACTATCCTTTGTTGATTGACGATGATCAAACAACGCTTGTTAATGAACAGGTGTACAGAAGGTGAACAAAACTGCACATCATCACAGTTTTACATACACAGCACAGTCGCCACCTATAGTATCTGCATTTCAGCGTTTCCCCTTGGACTCCCTCCAATCTCATGGTCTCATAAAAATACGTACCTTTGCGCACTTTTTGTGCGACACTGTTTTATGTACCTTGCTGCACGTTTCGCCGCAGTTTCAAATAGAAATGTCCACTGAGTGGCACTAAAACACAGGTTCAATATGTGAACCCTGGCACATTTTTATTACGTAGATATTGGTACGTATTGCTGTTTTTTTATTACGTTGCTTCAGATATGTATTGCAGCGGTTCAGAATTGAAATATCCGGGGACTGTCGCTAAAGGTTAATGCTCTATCGTGTTAGCCCTACACCAAATCCAGCCCTAAACCTACCCGATAGTGTTAACAAATGCAAAACCGATATAAAAACGTATTAGCTGATGCAACTGTATCATTTGAACTTCCTTTTACACAGATTTTAACTGCTTTGTCGAACCGTAGTTACACGGAATTTGAACCGTACTTATTGGTACGTATTTCGTGTCACGCTAAAAAGTGCACCCAGGTACGTAAATGCCATGAGACCAGGTAGGTTCTCTGGGGGAGACTGTTGCTTTTCCCCTAAGATTACTCTGTTGGTAAAAGCCAGGTTTGCTGCATTTTTGTTCCTGCCATTCGTTATAGGAGTTTTCTCTCAAGAGGAAAACAACACAGTATTTGTGTGTGTGTGGTGGGGGGGGGGGGGGGGGGGTCAATCTGAAGTTGTAATAAATAACTTTTATTGATTTTAGGCATAAAAAATCATGTTTGGCCCCACGAATCCCAGACATTCAAGGGAGTTTGTTTATTAACGTAAATATACCGTAAACAGCATCAATAGAGCAGAACTTTTAAAAATGCTCACCAAAGACACTGAAATTCATGTTGAATTTATTTGGTTGAACAGTATTACAGACTCTGTATGATACCAGCCTCTGGTACCTGTAATACTAAATCAAAACTTTAGGCAACAATTAAACAGCTTTGGCCAATTGAAGAAAGCAAGGCTAAAGTTGGCAATAATGTATGATTAATAAAGATTTATTTTTAATTATGAAAATACTGTGTTTCTTTAGCTACTGGCAGTTTGATTTTTATTAATAAGGTTAAGTATAGTAAAATACATTTGTTAGTTTTTACTACTTTTCACATGCTATTTATGTATAGATTTTGTTTTCTCCCAGACCTGGCCATTCAAACTTATCTGAATATATGAAATCTTAAAAAATATTATTTCATTTTACAATCTATGAAAATATAAAAAATGTAGTAATTCCTGTAGCTCAAATATGCGCCAAGGCCGCAAAATGCATTAACTGTAACTAAAAATATATATAACTCGAATGTAATGTAAGCTTTGCTTTGGATAAATGCATCTACCAAATGCATTAATGTAAAATAATCATAAAGCTAATATACTTAAAGTTAATATAGGCTACTTGGTCACCAAGGAGACAACAGTGTCAATGAAGGGCATGCTTGAGATGAAATATGATGTGATGTGTGAAGAAGACAGAAGATTAAGGTAAATATCACTTTAGTGGAATATATGTGCATTTGTGAAGAATGTGTATTGTATATTTTCAAACTGCTTCAAAACATGGGAAACGCAAGCACTGAACTCAATGTAAATGTGCATAACATATTAAAATATATAGCTTTAAAAAAATAAATCATATAATTTTTAACCATATTGTTCTTTTTGTACATATGTTGGGCTTTGGTGATCATTAAATCCTGCCATACAAAAAGTGCAAATGACTAGTTAATCGAGCCATATTGATTTGACTTATAGATAAATTACAGAATGAAATCAGTCTACGAATGTGTTAAAAATGTATTTAAAAGAGTCATATTAGATGTATTTCATGTATCAGATCCTATACATTTTGTGATTTACATTACACTGCTTGAAATGTTGAAACTAATCAGATTACTGAAAGGCGTTATTTTTTTCAGTAAGGAGTAATCAAACGAATGACTGTTTCCCCCGTTACAACGCTGTTACCGTTACTGACCATAAAATGCGGCGTTACTATAAGTAATTATAATACTGTTAGAACTTTATTTTTCAGTTTATCTGAATGGATGCGCAGTGTAGCTGTAGTTGACGCAAATTACCGTAAACTCTAGCGTGAAGGTACAGAGCAAGAGAGCCTTTCATAACATGCAGAGTTGACGCGCTACATGTAAATGATATTATTTGTTGTATTTTCCTGTCAAAATATATTCCTTTGAATTCTTCAGCTTTTAAGAACTGCCGGTTTCTCTGGTAGTGGGCGGAAATAATGCGCAAACGACAATCTCATTGGCTGGCGCTCACCTATTATCGTCCTTGTTTTGATTTAAGCAAATCAATTCGAGCGAATGCAGACAACGTGATTAATATTCATGAACCCAGCAGCTCATTATGTTACGTCCTCTGTCGTGTGTGTCATGTGTTCCCGCCTCTTGTGTCCATATTTGGTCTTGTTCCTGTCCTCGTTAAGTGTGATTTATTAGTAAGTCTTGTCCAGCTGTGTTTTAGTCATTATCAGTAATTGTCATGTGTATTTAGTTCCTGCCTGTTTAGTTAGTTTTCGTCTGGTCTACTCGTTATTCCCCGGTGTTCCTGTCTGTGATAACCTTGCCTTGTCTTGCCCTGTCCTGATGTCCCCATTAAAGACTATTATTTTGAAGTTTATCCTCGTCTGTGTGTTCCTCGTTCCTCCCTGCTGTGTGCACCGTAACACATTAATCCTTAGTGCGTCTTATATTGTTATTAGTAGTAGAATTCTTAGTAGTTTTGTTATCTTATCAATTTTTTCCCTTTTTCTATAGAAACACTAAATGACAAACAATATCTTAAGCACCACCATCAGTCCTAAGTTCAGTCAACATTACAAATATGCATTCATACTTGGATATTCTAATTACTAAAGTTCTATCATCATATAATGCAAAATTTTCATAATATCATATTATAAGGCTTGACTGACTGGTACTAAGTGTCAGTAGATAAATAGTGTAGATGAATGTACAATGTTTTATAATAATAATTTATTCTATTTAGTGTCCATTTAATTCATTTAACATATTTAATATTGGGGGCATCCAAGTTATTTGACCTATTTGAATGTTTTGTTGTTGTTTTTTAAAAGTAACACAATAGTTACTTTCCCTGGTAATTAGTTACTTTTATAATGATGTAACTCAGTTACTAACTCAGTTACTATTTGTGAGAAGTAACTAGTAACTATAACTAATTACTTTTTTAAAGTAACGTGCCCAACACTGCCGAAAGGCTTCACGGAAACAGCATGTGTCCATTGTGTCCACATATGCCCTTGTTTGACATATTGTAATCCAGTGTACATCAAGCTTTAATCAAAGCCTTCATGCAGAGGTTCACAAAATCTGTTGCGAAGCATAAATTCCCATTTCAACTCTCTCTTCTTCCTGCTGAATTCATTTTGAGCCTTTACCACTGCATAATTTAGTGTAAGATGCATTCTTTATTAACCTGCTATATGGTACACCTTCAGGCCAAGGATGAAAGTCTCCCTGAAGCTTTGCCTTGGTAAAGCTGGATGCCCCATGGAGAAGATCTAGGCTGGATAGATGGGGTTGTTTAAATAAGGTCTTGGTCATGATTGCTTGACAGATGATGTGCAGTTGTTGCAGTGGTGAAATTTAAAGGAATAGTTCACTTGAAAATGAAAGTTCTGTCTATATTACTTACCCTTGTGTTGATTCAAACCTGTATGAAGTATTTTTATTTATTTATTTTTTTAGTCGCTCTAGACAGCAACTAAATTGTTGAATTTTGTGACTGTTTTTCTGCTGCCCTTTATTTAGCTTATGAGAAACATCAAAATGGCAAACACTCCAAAAGCTGAACAAAGCAGCGCTACCTGTTAGCTTAGAGCAGGTGCATTTTAATTCTCATAATATAAAATAACTATAAAAATTATGTTTTAACACCTTTACAGATGTTACTGTTGTTAATATCCTAGTGCTTTATGGACAAATGTACATTTTCATGAGAAAAAATATGTAAAGTTTATTAGCAACTGCACTTATTTGTGAAATACAAGATCAACCCTTTTGTGAAAAATAAGTGCACTTAATTGTAATAAATGTGCACTTGTAGTTTACTTTACATCTTTAAAGCTGTACTTGCAAATAATATCAATGAAACAAAAGGCAACTTAGAGAGTACACATTCATGACTGTTTCCTAACACACTTCAGTACACTTTTAGTATAAGTGCACTTGTAATGTCTTATTAATTCATTTATTTGTTTATTTTAGTGGAATAACAGCATATATGGCTTTTTTCATGGCAAGATCTATGTATTTTAAAAGAAAAAAATAGTGGTAAAAGAAAGGATGTGACCTGTACTCGGAATTTGAATTTATCCAAGTGCACATCAGTGAGTTGTGAACAAACACAAACAAACAAACAAACAAACACACACAGGGTGGAGAGAGCGCTGGACATTCACTCCCCCCACCTACAATCCCTGCCAGACCTGAGACTCAAACCCATGACCTTTGGGTTATAATATATTTAATAATATCATACAGTAGAAATGACATTAGAGTATATCTTAGTTTACCATAAATGCTTATCAGTATATTCGGCAGAATATTTTAACCATTTTTCAAAGACAGAAGAGTCGGAGATCGCAGCCAGGTTGCACTGCGCACACACAAAAACTTGTTGTCAGTACTTCCCCGTGATTTTTATGAATAAAATAGCCTTGATACTATCGCTACATTATATTCCTCAGCAACAAGGTGGTAAAATCGCTGTTTTTGAAGTAATTAATTGTTAGTAGAGACTCACAGCACACAGGTAACTTAAAGGAACACTCCACTTTTTTTGGAAATAGGCTCATTCTCCAACTCCCCCAGAGTTAATAAGTTGAGTTTTACCGTTTTTGAATCCATTCAGCTGATCTCTGGATCTGGCGATAGCACTTTTAGCATAGCTTAGCATAGATCATTGAATCCGATTAAAAATCCGCGTTCAAAAATGACCAAAGAGTTTCGATATTTGTCTTATTTAAAACTTGACTCTTCTGTAGTTATATCGTGTACTAAGACCGGCAGAAAATGAAAAGTTGCGATTTTCTAGGCTGATATGATTAGGAACTACTCTCATTCCGGCGTAATAATCAAGGAACTTTGCTGCCGTAACATGGCCGCAGCAGGCGCAGTGATATAACGCAGCGCCTGAAAGTAGTCCCCAGCTATATTATAACTAGTAGTTACCTAGCTGGGGACTACTTTCAGGTGCTGCGTAATATCACTGCGCCTGCTGCGGCGATGTTACGGCAGCAAAGTTCCTTGATTATTACGCCGGAATGAGAGTACAGTTCCTAGCCAAATCGGACTAGAAAATCGCAACTTTTCATTTTCCGCCGGTCTTAGTACACGATATAACTACAGAAGAGTCAAGTTTTAAATAGGACAAATATCGAAACTCTTTGGTCATTTTTGAACGCGATGCTACTGGTCTTAATCGGATTCAATGATCTATGCTAAGCTATGCTAAAAGTGCTATCGCCAGACCCGGAGATCAGCTGAATGGATTCAAAAACGGTAAAACTCAACTTATTAACTCTGGGGGAGTTGGAGAATGAGCCTATTTCCAAAAAAAAGTGGAGTGTTCCTTTAAGCCACACACAACTGTCATCTCTCTTTCTCTTTCTCTTTCTCTTTTTCTTTCTCTTTCTCTTTCTCTCTCTCTCTTGAACAGTCAATGATTAATTGAAATAAATGCTATTATTCATTCAAATAAATGTAATCTTACTGCACTATTACATTTCTGTCTGATTCAAAGCAGGCAGAATTCTAGAGCTATCGTGACGTAACTGATGAAAATAATTCATTTTTACCCATTCAGTCAAATATTGTGCTGCAAAGAGCAATACTAGTTTTAACATGTCTATAACTTGGCAAATGACCATGGAACTTTGTCGTGCATTTAAAATCCTTTAATGCACGGCAAACCATTGATTATCCCTTACTTAACCCAAAAACATCACATTCATTTTGCACTTCTGTCCTTTTAAAATGTATTATTTCCATTCCAAGTACTCTTTTTAAAATTATGCTAATTTTTCATATTATTTTTAATAATATTATTATTTATAGTTTCTCTCCTTACTTTATTTTTTTATTTTTTCATAGACCCCAGATGGTTCTACCATGTCAGTCTGGAGCCGTATGAGAGGAAGATAATCAATGAATATCGACTTTTTCATCTGTTTCTCACACAAGTCTATCATGTGGATTTAGAAGACATGGACTACCACACACAACTTGTTTTAGAGTTGATATGAGTTCACGATGAACTGACGCTGTATGTGTAAAAAGGTAGCTAAATCATTTCATATTCTAATCCATTGTCTTTGTTTTTTTATATTTTTTCATGCCAGATAGGAGAACACCCAACGCAGAGTTAATGTTCCTCTGATCACGTTCTCTAAACAACGGAGGGCATGTTGTGTGTGGAGCCCACCAGGGCTTGTTTGGTGTTGTGTGCGCCGCTCGCAGTTGGAGTACGAGCCATCTGACTCACTCGTTAGGATGTGTAACTACACTGATGGGGCCTCTCTCTGCTCCTTTTGTTTCTTTGCCTTCTGTCTGTCATTCACTGCCTTGTTATTGAATTTAAAACAAGTAGAGAAAGAGAGGAGAAGAAGAAGAAGAAGAAGAAAAAAAAAAAGAAAAGCTGGGAGGAAATACTTTGGAGTATCCCACAGAGAATACAACCTCATTTCTGATGGTGTCCTAGAAACATAAATCTCATTATAATTTGGAACATCAAGACAATCTACTGTGGAGTAACACAAAATCATGATTAAAGATAAAAAAGATTTAAAAATAAACGCATTGGAAAATTCAAATAACTTCAATCTATACATATGCATAGAAGAACAAGATTCGGCTACCGCTAACTGAGGCTGCTTGAGAAGGAGGGGTTGGGGGTCTAGTCTCGATCTTTGAAAACTTTGCAAAAATAACTTGCAATGTTGTTTTGCTGTCACAGATTTGGACCCAAGCAAGGCTTCCTGTTTTTCTGCTGCTTAATTAAAATATCTGCATTGGCTTTCTGTGCATCGTGCCAAAGCACGCTCAATGAAAACACAGCTAACAAGATATCCAACCCTCATTACTTTCTTTCTTGAATTAACTGGTATGAAATAGAAGTTTTGCAGCAAAACATGTTTTGTGATATAATCCATTGCTTTTCTCCTTCTATTTTTCACCGTTTTGTTGCTTATTGTACGGCTTGATGTTTGAAATGTTCTCGGTAGGAGACACAAAGCTCATTTATGAGTTTGGAGAGCTGAAAGGAGATTTCCTTCTACGTAAATGTTACCCATAACATTTTCTGGCTTAAAGCAATAGTTCACCACAAAAGAAAACTCTGTGATCATTTACCGTCACATCGTTTCAAACCCCTTGGCTTTCTTGTTTCATAACACACACAAAGTTGAAAGGAGGACAGATCTGTTCCTCTTCAGATGACTTGAAATATGCACTCCTAAAAATAAAGATTCTATAAAGGTGTTTTCACAGCATTGCCACAGAAGAACAATTTTGGGTTCCCTAAAGAACCTTTCAGTGAACGATTCCAAAAAGAACCATGATTTTCTTAGTGTGATGAGCATTTTAATAATCTAAGAACCTTTTTGGTATAAAGAACCTTTTGTGAAGTTAAAAGGTTCCATGGATATCAGAGGTTCTTCATGCCAATAAAGAATTCTGAATTCTGAATTCCAGAAATGTTGGGATGTTTGTTTTTTTTAATTAAAATGAAAACTAAAAGACTTTCAAATCACATGAGCCAATATTTTATTCACAATAGAACATAGAGAACACAACAAATGTTTAAACGGAGAAATTTTACACTTTTATACACTAAATGAGCTCATTTCAAATTTGATGCCTGCAACAGGTCTCAAAAAAGTTGGCACAGGGGCTGAAAAAGCATGAAATTTTGAAAAGATTCAGCTGGGAGAACATCTAGCAACTAATTAAGTTAATTGACATCAGGTCTGTAACATGATTAGTTATAAAAGGAATGTCTGCAGAATACTTTTAAAACAATGTTCCTCAACATCAAATTGCAAAGGCTTTGCAAATCTCATCATCTACAGTGTATAACATCATCACAAGTTTCAGAGAAACTGGAGAAATCTCTGTGCATAAGGGACAAGGCCGAAGACTTTTGTTGGATGCCCGTGGTCTTCGGGCCCTCAGACAACACTGCATCACTCATCGGCATGATTCTGTCATTGACATTATTAAATGGGCCCAGGAATAATTCCAGAAACCACTGTCGGTAAACACAATCCGCCGTGCCATCTGCAGATGCCAACTAAAGCTCTATCATGCAAAAAGGAAGCCATATGTGAACATGGTCCAGAAGCCCCATCGTGTCCTGTGGGCCAAGGCTCATTTAAAATGGTCTGTTTCAAAGAGTAAAAGTGTTTTATGGTCAGACGAGTCCAAATTTGACATTCTTGTTGGAAATCACGGACACCGTGTCTTCCGGGCTAAAGAGGAGGGAGACCTTCCAGCGTGTTATCAGCGTTCAGTTCAAAAGCCAGTATCTCTGAAGGTATGGGGGTACATACGGTATGGGCAGCCTGCATGTTTTGGAAGGCACTATGAATGCTGAAAGGTATGTAAAGGCTTTAGAGCCAACATATGCTCCCCTCCAGACGATGTGAATTTCAGCAGGAGTAGAAGAGTCTGGGTGCTAAATTGGCCTGCCTGCAGTCCAGATCTTTCACTTATAGAGAACATTTGGCACATCATTAAACGAAAAATACATCAAAGACAACCATGAAATCTTCAGCAGCTGGAAACCTATATCAGGTAAGAATGGGACCAAATTCCAACACCAAAACTCCAGAAACTCATAACCTCAATGCCCAGACGTCTTCAAACTGTTTTGAAAAGAAGAGGAGATGCTACACCATGGTAAACATGCCCCCGTCCCAACTATTTTGAGACCTTTAGCAGGCATCAAATTTGAAATGAGCTCAATTTCTATGTTCTGTGAATAAAATATTGGCTCATGTGATTTGAAAATCTTTTAGTTTTCATTTTATTCAAATTTAAAAAACATCCCAACATTTCTGGAATTCGGGTTGTATTATGACACTTTTAATGGTGCTTGTTTGTCATTTTGGAGCTTGACAGCTCCAATTTCCATTCATTTTCATTTTATGGAAAAGAGCCAAAATATGCTTCTAAATCTTTCATGTTCCACAGAAGAAAGTAAGTCATACAGTACTTGTTTGAAACAACGTAAGTACATGATGACAGAATGTGTTCCTTTATAACTTCAAAATGAAGTTTTATCTTCAAACGAGCACTAACCTGTACTAACACCTTTCCATTTATCTTTTTGTTTCCTCATTCTATTAGCAGGCGCAAAGCTTTAAGTTATCTCGTGAACCACATAAACACACAAATGTGACTCTCAGCTACAAACACCATACAGGTCTCCTCATGCTGATAGGAACACTACTATTCCGTTATCTCTGAAGCCTGAATTCCCCTCTATTGTTTGTTGTTTTGTTGCGTCTTTGTTGTGTGTTTTATCATAAGGAAACAGAGCGCAGCTGGGTCTCGGCGAGTCTATGAGAGTGGCAGAATCCACTGCTCACTGCTGTCCTCTTACATTCTGTTTATCTGGCTAAAACCACTAGAGTATAAATTACTCTTTGCTAACCCGAGCTACTCGATAAAATATGCTCCCCTCTGAAAACTCCTCACAATCTACTATTGAGGATCTGGAGAGTTAGGCTCTATCTACAGGTCTGCTGTATGGAAATCAGTGGCGAGCTTGCCTTTTCACTATGTGCGTGCAAGTGAGAAAGAAAACCAAGCCTATGTTACACAGCTAGGAAGAGGAGATGGAATATAGCCCAAAATATATATTGACCCCAAAAAAGAATCTGTACACCTAAAGGGATCATTCAGCCAAACATGACTGTTCTGTCATTATTTATTCACTCTTAACTAGTTTCCAAACCTGTATGAACATCATGAAGATATTCAAAAAATGAATATGAAAAGCGAACTGACACAGAATCAGTGGACGAATCATTCTTTTGAGTTAGTTATTTTCAGTGATTTGCAAATGATTCACTGAATGCTTCATTCACAAAACAGACTGATTCGTTCAGGAATCAACTCGCAGAATCCAGCTGCAGCAATTTTTTCAGTTCACTGAAGATTATTCACTGAAGTCCATTCCTCACAAAAATGTAGGTATCATATTGTCGCTGTCGGGCGGAATCCTCGCATCTCCAAAACCATTATTTTTCAGAAAATGAAAAAAAACGGCATATTTTTTGAGTTATTAAACATTGTATCGTTAAAGTTGGTATTATAGCTTATATTGCTATCATATACTGTTGTGTACCAACATTAACACATTTCCCCAAAATCATGTTTAATCGGAGATACAAAATTTATGACTTGGGAGCAGGGAGATACGAGGTTACGCTGTCATTGATAAGAATGGTACGGACACAGACGTCACTGCTGCAGTGTTCATCAAAGTCTCCGGTCGCGTTGAGCCTTTTGACAAGAGAAAAGGCTTCAATAGTTAACCAAAGCTAATGACTGTGATTACAAGCATCTTCCTAAACTCTATTTTAAAGGTTTAAGAGCTATTAGTGATGCAATACAAAAAAATAATGAGCTTACTAGGCTGTCTAATAGGCGGAAATTATCCTAATCTGCTCGCAAATTTACCTTTGTGATTCACGGGCTTCCTTCTGCACCGAAGCATTACAGCTATCGATTTGTGAAAAAATATGAAATTGACAAAATTTGGACATAGGAGGTTTCCGCCAGACATCGACGAAATGTGACCCTGGACCACAAAGCCAGCCTTAAGTCGCTGGGGTATATTTGTGACAATAGCCAAAAATACATTGTATAGGTTTTCAAAATTATTATTATTAATTAAATCAAAATTATTGTAAATTTCCTATTGTAAATATATCAAAACTTAATTTTTGATTAGTAATATGCATAGCTAAGAACTTAATTTGGACAACTTTAAAGGCGATTTTCTCAATATTGTGATTTTTTTGCACCCTCAGATTCCAGATTTTCAAACAGTTGTATCTCGGCCAAATATATTCAGCTTTCAGATGGTGTATAGATCTCAATTTCGAAAAATTGACCCTTATGACTGGTTTTGTGGTCTGGGGTCACATATGATTTTAGATAACATAGTATATAACATGCAAGTCGTATGCAATACTTTTATGGTTCTGTGTCACTTTACTTGTATGGAAAACATACAAGATTCTTCAAAATATCAAACTAAAAGAAAGAAAGTCAAACAGATTTTAAATTATATAAGGATTGTTCCTAAAAGGTTTCACCTGCACAGTGACAGTGGTACACTGGCAAACTGAAACAAGACTGATAACCCAGAGAAAGGTTTTTAAAAGAATTCATAGCAAGTTTCATGCAATTGAAAAACCTCTTTGAATGCATAACACCATCATTACGTGGTGGCAGTAACGTTGCTGCCTTATCACCCTACTTTCCATTATCTGAGTAATGGAAGCTAACAGGCTAAAGACTGTTTATAATTATTCGAATGCAGAGACAACAGCAAATAAGTGGATTCAGAGTTGCTTCTGTTTAGTAAAAGCTTGATTTGCATAGACAATCACATAAATACCAGGCTATAACATCATTTAAATGTCAATTCAGAACATTCTCTCTTGAAAAAAGAGAAAAAATGTTTTTTTGCCTTCCATTTCACATCCTAAATGCTCCTTCTCCATTATCCACAATTATCTAATCAGTTTCCCGCCACCTACTCGCCCAAAACTGAGGCCGTTTGTGGGGACAGATGTGCTCGCCAGCCTCCCAAACCTTTTAGTGCATCAAATGACTTTAAATGACTTCAAACTTTATTTATTTATTCAATCGTAATAATACATTTTCCTTTTGCAGTAACGCGGCTCCATCAGTCTCTAATGCCCCCAGGGCGACCAGATGTTTCTCCAGCCATATGGCGTCCCAATATCTCTCTTTCTCTCTCTCGCACACTCTTTGTGTGTTTCTCTGTCTCTTTTTGCCTTCAGCTGTTACTCTACTCTGTGTCCATGTTCTGTATCTGAACTCCCTTATCTGGCATTTGGCATGATTGCAAACTCTTAGCCTTTATCTGATTAATCTGATTACAGAAATTCACATCTACACATAACCTGGGTGACCTCATTTCTATTTGTAGCAGTGCATTTGGACAACTGAATTTAATATGAGAAGATCTGAAATTCAAATAAACAATTTTGCCATTTGAAAAGTACAAAAAAACTACTGCTGCAATGCAAAATTGCTCACTCAAATACTTTTAGCAAAGCAGTAATAATGCACACTTTAACTTACCTAGCAGAATCATAGCAGGCTTTTTTCAGTGACAGGTTACTGGTGTCCATTCCGGAGCTATTTTGTGTCTTTTCCTGGGATCACAAAAAGAAAATAGCCAGCCAACACCAAGCTCTAAAATGTGTTAGTCTTGACTTACCGTAGGAACTGATAACACTAAAGGTCGCAGCCAGTATAATTTCTGCACCAAGTTTTCAAAATAATAAACAGCTTCTGGAAAGACGGTAAAGTAAACTAGATTGCATGACCGGTCCAGCAAAGCCATCTACACTGGATCCTGAAATTGCTTGAACTAGGGCTGTTTAGTTAAGCTTAATGCCTCTCAGTAAAATCAACCAATAAATGTTGTGAACTCGATAAACCTCAGATGAGTTGTTCAAAAGTTGTTCATACTATACATAAAAAACGTTTACATTTAAGATGCTGTCAATATATAGATATTGTATCAGTGTATCTTTAGATGTATGAAAATGTATCTGTGCTAGAACTACACTTTTACACACTAGTCTCTTCTGTGGTTAAAGCCTTGTGCTTTTGCAGATCTGAAGGGAACTGCAAGTTTTTCACGTTTATGATAAATAAGAGATGAAGAACGCATGCGGCGAGTAACAGCACCGGCATGGGTTATATACAGATATACTAATACACTTCACAGCAGCATAGTCCACTCGATAAAATACTCAAAGAGTTGTATAGGCAAAGTTTACAAAGTTTTGATATAACTCTTCTCATGAAAAAAGAATCTGTATTTTCTTTGTCTTTCTTCCCAAAAGCCACTTAGGTCTGCCCAGCAATATGCACAATAACAGTCTGGATAACCTAAAACAGAAATCCGGTTCACCATGCATAATCCTTCTAACCATCTATAATCCATCTAATGCACCTCTTCACATCCATAATGCATCTTTCATTTCAAATTCCTATCCATTCAGCCGTCCATCAAACCTTAGAGGCTTTTTTGCAGCACTAGAACTACAGTTGCAGCTCTTTGTTTGCTTACTTCATTCCATCATTCAATTACTGTCTCTATTTTGCATCCAATGAGCACTCAGGACTTTTAATATCATCCTTGTTTTCGAGTGTAAAGAATCACCCAGAGAGAAAATCAGCCATGGCTTGTTTTCTCATTCCTTTGTGGCTTTAGTTAATGGCTGTCCAGAACATCAGAGTGTCCTGTTCAATAAGTAATTTCAGAGGAGGGACTACAGTGTTTGGTTGTTGCTTTTCAATTTCCCCTGACTTCCACATATGCTCAGGAGTTACCTTAGGATTACCTCTGCATCGCCAAACACTTTCGATTACAATTACACCGAATTGTCAAAATAACAAACTCAAATACGCTTTCACTTAGACAGAATACTGCATACTTTGAGGGAGATATATCTGAAAGAAGTTAAGTTCACAGTAAAAAAAAAAAAAAAGAAGATTCTGAAATGTCAGTGCATGACTTAATGTTGCACTGTTATGGCTTTTTATGCCAAGAACTGGCAGATTTGTAAAGAATAAGATCATTCTTCTAAGATGTGACGTACATCTTTTATGAACAAAGCCAACCGCAGCATGAAGTGTAACAGAGGTTATGATGGGTAAAAATGATTGCGATCACCCTTCATATCCAAGGCCACGGAGCACTTAACACAATTTAGTGAAAAACTCACCTCTGATCTTTTAACACATTGCATTCTTTCTCTTTTCTCTTGCTCGCCAAAGAAGGTGGCCTGTTTTGCTCGTGCTACAAGCAGGACTTTAACCTCACTGCCTCTGTTAAAGTGCCTGGGGGCAAATAGAAAATGGAGGACTTCGACTACGGTGTCCTCATACAGTGAAAGGCTTTCAGCTTCACTCACACAAGGCCAGTGTAGAGTAAAACAGAGTAAAAAGCTCTCTGTCTACAAAAAAAAAGTAGGTACTTTTATGGAAGAAGGGAAAAAATGGATTCCATGTTGGGCTGCTAAGGGTGGTCTTGACTTGAAAAAAAATAATGTTGAAGGATACTGTAGAAGAGTTCCGTTGATGGATACAACAAAAGGCACTAAACATTCATTTAGATACCTCACAAATTTTGTCTGAATTTACTTCAACAGAATAAATGTATTTGCATCTGTTCTATATTACCACTATAAACATCTATAAATGAATGAAGAACTCCTATCTGTTGCTCCTCCATTATTGCAAATTTGTATATGACCCTGTCGTTCGGTCTCATATGTTTCCAATCCTTCAATAATTTAGATTTCATCATTATTTTTTCTAAAGTCCTAACTTACTTTAACATAGTTCACTCAAAAATTACAATTCTGTCATTTACTCAACCTCATGTTGTTGTTAAACAGTACAGTCCATTGAACACACTGTACTTCCGTCTATTTATGAAAAGCTACATTTTGGATGAAAACAAATGACGAACTGTGACTGCAATAATAATAAAAATGAAATAGTAGATAATTCTAACAACATTGAAATGTATCACTTTTGGTATGCAAATTTATCATTTATTGTGAAGGCTCAGTTTTTCTTGCTTCTTCTCTAAGTCTGAGGAGGCAAACATTACACAATTTTAACTTAATTAAACTGCTATCAATTGTAAGTCACAATCACAGCGGTGTCCAAATCTTGGAAGGCCTCTGTACTGCAGAGTTTGTGTCTAATCCCAAATGTCTAATTCGATTTTGGCAGAGGATATCCCAATTCACATTGTTTGCTGAAATCTTGCCCTCTTCTGACTGAGGTTCATCACACTTACCAATTAGGAATGAAAGTTTGGATCAAACTCGAGCAGAAGTCAGTTCTTCAGTGTGAGAAGCAGCACATACATTGGTCAAGGCCATCCCGGAGCCTGCCTTCGATTATTTTAGACTAGTTAGAAGTTGTGTTAGAGTCAGCAAGGCCATTAACTCTGCGAGGAGTTCAGTCGGTGAAGCTGTTAACACCCACCTGCTGAGAGATTCAGCAGAGCACAGAAGCAAATGCTACAAAATCGTTACTGCTAAGGCGGCATTATTAGAAAAAAAAATGGAAAAAAAATGAAATACTGACATGTGCTATTGCTAGACGGCATAATTTAATTTCTTAATGTCAAGGACCGGGAATCACAGATTAATCAGAAGATGAGGTAGGAATATCTAACTAGCATGAAATATTCAGTGCAGTCTTGTGGGGATTTGAAAACATGTTAAAATCAAGGTCTTGGTTGTATTAAACATGTTGCTTTATTCTGACGTGTATTCTCTCCACACTTCCAAACCCCTTTGCTTCCTTCAACGGTTTCTCCTTCTCATCATCTTCTGCCCCTTCACCTCCATCCTGTCCATCTCTAAAAGTGCCTCAGGCCCTGAGAAAAGAAGCACCTGCTAATGATATCTTGCGCACAAGCGGCCACAAGAACATCTTTAGCAATTTCCTGTCTCTGATCAAATTCGCACTTCAAACACACATGAATTGCTTGCACATGCCAGCTTTGCCCCGAAACCCTTGACAGACCATGTGGAGAGAAGGAGGGATCCGTAGCAGGGGATAAACCAGGCTCAGCAGCTCGGCCTGCCCGCTGTAGAGCTGCCTGCTTAGCTGGATCAGCTTGGGCAGAGTCATGGCAAAGTGGACCACTTCATCCACCAAACCGCAGGCCAGGACTGAGACTAAAAAACAGCCCTTGGGAACTACACCAGCCACCATCACAACCCACAACACATAATCCACCACTATATGTATTCCGGTTAGGTGGTCAAAAAGAGAAGCATGAGTTCACTAAACGAATAAAATATACTGTCGCTGTCATTCTTTTGAATTCAATCACAACTCCTATTATATTTTAATTAGGCTCATAGATTGCACCTTATTCACAAAGCTCATTGTTACTACCTGGTGCAATTAACCATGCAATAGTATTGCCAGCTGAAAGTGAGTGGTAAACAGAATTGTACATGTTAAATTGTAAACATTAACCAATTAACATGTAAACATGCTGCACAAAGCCGAGCTACAATCTATCTAGGCCTGTTAGTCCAGTTTTGTAAAAACTGTATGATTTCAGTCAGACTGAAGCATTTACGTGACATTTTAAAAAGATAAATTATTGCTATAGTTCAAACGGAATTAAACCTTTAAAGTGCAATTTGGCTGTCTCTGAAATGCTACACTGTCAGAAAAAATGGCAAAAATTGTACCTTTAGGGTACAACAACTTGTCAAAGAGATATCTGTGTACTGTATTTGCCCCTAAAAGGGTCATAGTAGTACCTTAAGGGTACAAATTACCAACCCATTCTCACTCTCAAAGCATCAAAAACTGAAACATCGCACTACTAAGATGCTAAAGGTACCCCAGGTGTTACTATATCAATGAACTAGGAATTCCATTGATTTCAGTTGCTTGCCTTGTGCATACAGATCAAGACATTTTCTTTGCATGCAAGTCTTTCCATGCGTTTGTATAAAAGTAAGAATGATTTTTATGTAAAGTTATACTTGCATAAATATCTTTGAGCATCTAACCCTACCCTAAATCTAAAAACTACTCAACAATATAAAATATGAAACAGGTAGATCAAAGTACAGACACAGAAACTTACCAAAAACAGTCTGCAAAAACGGACTGAAAAAAAGTCTACAATCTTACACAAAGCAATCATTATGCATAAGAAAACTTGCAATGTTTGGTTGGGATGAAAGAATGGATGAAACGCATTTGTCCGTGTTTCACTCCGTCTCGAATCACGCTCACAGAAAGTGCTCGAGAAACAGTATCTCTTGGTACTCTTTCAACTCGTATTTTTTTTTAGTAAGAGCAAGAGACTGTACGACATTCACGTTACATGATTTGGCTGATTTTTATGTAGAGAGCATGACAGCGCACCGCATTAAAAGAAATGAGGATTCATGTTTTCATAACCGCTGGCCAAATTCAAAAACGAAACTAAAATTAAAACACCTTTGAGAGCAAGGGGGGCCCTGGTGTTTCGGGAAGATCGGCTCTGATTTTAACCAGTGAAAGGTTAAAAGTCATTATGTCGCCTGTTAAAAAATAAACACGATTAGTTTTTTTAGTGGCAAAACTTACATAAGAGTGCATTTAAAGGCGCTTGACCATTCTTCAGTTCTTCACACCTTGAGAGTAAGACATTACTGCTCCAAAATAATAAAATGCACATTTTAGGGATACTGTCCTTCTTTCAGAAATAAAGGTACAAAAGCTGTCACTGGGGTGGTACCTTTTCAAAAGGTACATGTTTGTACCTAAAGGGTCCATTTTGGTACCTTAAAGTTACATATTAGTAATTAAAGTGTACATATTTGAACCTAATAGGTACAAAAGTGTACCGCCCCAGTGACAGCTTTTGTACCTTGTGTGTGTACTGTCCTATTGACAAGCTGTTGTACCACTAAAGGTACCTTTTTGGGACTTTTTTCTCAGACAGTGTAGATTTTCTCCTTGTTTTTCTAGAGAAGTGTAGTTCCTTGTTAAGTAACCAATTTCTGAATATATCTTTCATTCCCATCAACTAAACAAACAGAACTTTGACGTCAAACATTTGATGTCAGATTTGCACCAAAGCTCTAATGTGTAAACTAAAACAGTGACTATTGACTCGCTAGCTCACATGCAATCAGATATATTCAGGGTTAAGAGAGGGAGAGAGCGGAAGACAGAGAGACACGGGGGGCTGTAGGGAACTCTGTGGAGGTTTGTTTGTGTGTTTCCAGGCCTCATCACTCCACCAAAACACATGAATCTTTCATCAGTCAATTCTCTCTGTTCTGAATGCAAGTGAATAAAGCAGATCACACTCAGCATTTTTCTAATTTGGGAGTAAAATTTACTGGCCCAGTACAGAGTAATGGAGAGATTTGGGGAAATGATTTGCGCACACAGATCTGTGTTTTTAGAGAGTGCGCGCATGCACACACACACACACACACACACACACACACCTGTACACCAGGGTGGTCGAAATCAACTCGAGTCAAGAGGGAATAGTGGAGCCTCTTACAATTCAACTCCAGTTCTTCATCTGCACTTTTACAAATCCACTACTCTCTTCTCTAAAAGCTCTCAAAAAAACAGAAATGTCCAGCTTTTGTAATGTTGTATCAGTGAATGCCAGCGCAGTGGTGTACCTCTAAAGATTGCCATGAACGAGCATTCATAGAGCCAGAGAATGAAAAGGCTTTACAGGCAAGGCTCTTCACGGTATTTTGTCTCTCAATCTAGATTGATTCATAAGCTCAGATGTGCAAAAGGGTGCTAGTGAATAGTATAAAAAGCAAGGCCGAGTTTTTTTTTTACAAGACCATGAAGAATGTTTTTTATGTGTTAAAGGTGAACTGTGCGATTTCTGTGCCACCAGATTCAGTCAGAACTGCTAAATAATGCCTGTTATACAGTATATAATAATGCACTGCCCTTGTCTGTCATAGGTCAGAAAAACAGATTCATGATATTGGTTGGCTCAATGTCCTAGATGTTTTTTCTTTTCTTTTCTTTTCTTTTCTTTTCTTTTCTTTTCTTTTCATTACTGAATATTCTGTTTCACCTGGGAATGTCATATATGTCACAGTTTGCAAATGCCCTTTGATTTAGACTTGAATTTATTCATGATTATTTTTACCTAGTACTACAAATGTCTGTTTCATGGTGTTTTAGTTTGTTGTAGTTGTTTTAACTTTTTAATTAAAAGGGATAATATACTGCTTGGATATTTCAAGTAAGACAGGTAAATTGATTCATTTATTTTATGCTACTTTCATAATAATCGTGTTTTTCACGCTCTACTTAATATTTTAGTGATGTACTGTAGTTTGACAATTCTCTCTGTTGGAGTAATGAGCCATTTGTAAGATGTTTTAGTGCTATTTTATTTCATCCAGCTATGTTTCTTCTTGGGAAAAAAAATATATATATAAAAACAAATACGGAGCAAATTTCCTGCTGTTTAATTGTGGTATTATGTTCTTTTCTGCTATTTAATTTAGACATTTGCGGAATACTGTACTTCTTGTTGCACTGCCTGGTGTACTTGCGTAACTGATTTATGCCTTTTTGCTATATTAAAACTAGTTGTTTATAGACTACTTCAACAAGATTTTTTGGGGCAGAAATTAATACTTTTATTCAGCAAGGATGCATTAAATAGATCAAAAGATACAGTAAAAACATTTAAAATGTTCTGAAATATTTATACTACAAATTTATAAATTAATAACTTTCTGTTCATCAAAAAATCATAGATAAAGCATCAAGACTATTAAGCAGTGTCTTAAGCAGTATGTTTTTCAACATATTGTGCCGCAAATCAGCATATTAGAATGATTTATGAAGGATCATGTGACACTGTAATTTAATATGATGGCAATGATGGCATATGATTTTTTTTTTTTTTTTCTTGGTGAATATAAAATGTTTTCTTTCACAAACGCTTAAAAAGTGTGCCAACCCCAAACTTTTGAATGGTAATAAAATACCAATATAAATGTCTTTTTTTTCAACACTTCACCTTATGGTTGTCAAATGAGTTGCAAATGTTGTTTCATATTGACAGAACAAGACTTCAGAAGTCCAGTCATGACTATAAGAATTCAACTGAACCCTGTGAAGCATCATCAAGGTTGGCAAGGACACACAGCATACATTCATAAGCATACAATCTGACGTCTATGCACTTGTCAAATGGCATATCCAAGGTTTAAGTCACCGGGGCTAATGCAAGCTATTAATTACAAGCTCGGGGTGGGGGTGACATTTAAAGAGTGGGGAAGAGGCTGGCCCGTTCACTCAGCCGTTACAGTAAGCTTATTAAAGATTTAACAGCATCGTCGTGAGCAGTGAGTCATTCCCTCCAAAAACCCCTGATAAATGATCGCCTTTATTTCACAACATCAGAGAACAAAGACAACAGATGGAAATAGAATACTATGTTGATACATAAAATTGTTTTTCCCACTGAGAGTTATGAAGAGGAATACGGTGTGACACAGCAGCAGCCGTTTTAAAGTGCATTAGATGAAGCGTTTTAATTCGTTTAATCTGGGTTTGCCTGCATTTTCCCAGAACTTTGTATAGAAAAAAATAAACCTGGCAACAAATCCTCCGCACATATCTTATCCGTTGCACTGCAGGGACTTCTGTCAGAGTCAGTAGCATTTTGACAGGTTCATTCTGTGTTGTGAGAAAACGGCTCTTGATTAATGTTCGAAGCGTTTTCGAGCTTTGTCCTCCTCAAAAAGACACCCTCTGTCACTTCTTAATCATCCTCCTTTTCTTTCTTTCTCCTTTGCTGCAGTTGTTGTCGTCTCTCTGTGCTCTCACTATTTAACTCACGTTCTCTCTGTATACGGTCTCACTCTCCTTATCCGTCTCATCTTTGTCTCTCTGGCCGTCTTTCTTGCTGATTTACTGCTAATCCGTTCATCAGACCGTCCCTGTCGTCCCTTGCTAAGTAACCAGATGTCTTCTGACCACAGGCCGTTAAGTTGGAGTGAGGACATGCTGCCTGTTTTTTTGTATTATTTAGGCTTGTTTAAACAGGCATGGTGACAAATATTAATGGGGAATGTGTTCCGGTCAAACTTTTGGGGTAGAATCGGTATATTTGAACACCTTGACTTCACCAGGCATTTCATCTGAATGCAAAATTTGTTCAAGCCACGTGAAATAATGATTAAGTCTAACTGGTTGCATCAGCAGCACACTAAACAAATACACAGCTCAAATTACACTAAATAAATAAAAATTGCTCCACTGTTTGTAAATTGTTACATTAAGGAGCTATTTCTTCCTCTTCTGACATTTAAAAAGTCTAAAAAAAATTTTTTTGAAAAATCACTTAATTTGAATAATACATTTGACTTGAATAAAGCCAGTTAATTTAGATGCATCCACACTGAGAACATTTTTCAGGTTAACTGACAAAACATTTTTATAGTGTAGGCAACAAAACTCAAACCTCCGCACAGATTTTAATGACTCATAAATAATTGCAGCAAGCCAGTAATTAATACTTCTCGAATGCAAGAGTTGTTCTAACTGTAATAATATTGCTGTCTGTGATTCTAGGATGTGAAATAATGACCAGATTTTAATAATCTCCTCCTCTGTGAAAGACGAGAATTCAAACTCAGATCCTGAAGTACTGAATGCTGATTAAACAGAGAGGAAATGAGAGACACCTGAAGGTAAGTTGAGAAACCGAACAGCTTCCTGCACTTCCCTTTGTGAGCTCTGTATGCATTGGTGCGGTAGTTGGAGCGTTCAAGTGGTACTCTGTTTTCTCCAGAGCTCTTCAGTGCCCACCAGATACTCTATATCTCCATTTCTGAGAGGCTCTGAAAAATTTAATTAGCTTATAACCATTTAGCTACATTAATATTCATTAAAATGGCATTTTGAACTAAATGCTAATTACAGCCAGATGGACAGACTCATTCTAAATTTTTGTTGTTGTTGTTGGTTTGCTTTCCTCTTAATTGAAAACACTTTTGACGAATGAAACACTGAGGTGAAAAGAACAGAAAGGCTTTTTGGAGTTTTTAAAAGGGTGCCAGAATGCGTGCGGGGAGAGCAGGGCCAGGTTTTTGGGTCTCCCAGCAAATTTCGCATTTGAGATCAGACTGGAAACTGTCGTGATTTATTGTAAGTCCTGATTAGCTATATGATATATGTAATAATAATAATAATATGAATAAATGAATGAATGAATAAAAATGTGCTGTCTCTGATCTCTCGTGGTCAGCAGGGGTGCCCAAACAATCCAATCAATTCCAGTTTTTTTCCCCTCATTCAAGAATCCGTTTCACTTCCATTTCATTCAACTTGTTTAACATTAAGCCTACCTCCACACCTCCAGATGTCCCCCTCTCCTAAATGAGAGTAATGAGTGGTAGCCCAATGATTCAAATTAACAGCTTTCCTGTTTGTGTGTTTAAGGGTGAATTCAATGTATCAGACTACTTTCACTGTGTCTACATGTAAAGATACAGTATGTAGTAAGAGTAGGATGGTAGTATGCTATTTCAATTACAGCGGGTGACTTCCAAATGGTATTTTTGTACCCTTGAAAGCATCCATGGAAAGGTGAAGCTATTCGTGGCATCGTTCCAAACTAAAGTGAATTTCCCTTCATGAAAGTCCTTCAAGGCTGTTTATACCAGACAACAGTCACTTTGAGGAGGTGATATCACTTTCTATACATATAGTGCTAAAGGTGAATACATAATAAAGATGTGCAAATAAAAAAAAAAATTATAATATTGTCAGATATATATATATATAAAGTACTAACTGATGGGACAGCCATTTGTCATGTTCAAAACTATAGTGGAAATTATCAAGTGTGCTGGTTTAGTCCCATAATGCACCTTAATAATGAGTATACAACTGATATACACTCAACGACTAGTTGCTAGAGAATCCCCATTCACTGTTAATGTGGTAATTAATGAATTTCGGTGCAAATTCACTCACTCGTTTTCATTCACTCATTCGGTGGACTACATTAGAGGAGCAGGGGCGCAGAATTATGGGGGTTCGCTAGGGACATGTCCCCACCAATGTCCAGTGACTACCAAATTTTCCCTAGCAATAAATTTGATCAAACAATTAAATATATGTAGGCTATATGTTTTTTTGTAATTTCAGACGCATTAAATATGTCATACCATTGATATCACCTAAAAGTAAATACATTAGAAAACTGCACACTTTCAAGGACACACGTTTAATACATGGGCGGAGTAGAATGTAAGGTAGTCACGCACCGAATGAGAAGCAGAACAACTCATAGATATTGAACCCAGTTCAAAACAGCAGTCCAAAACAGTTAATAGAAAAGTTCACTTGAGGAATTAACAAAGTTGTGTCGATGAGTTTGAAATACGGTGTTTGACAAAACAGGGCTCTGCCCTTATGTCCCCACCAATGACAAAAGTAAACCTACACCCTTGTAGTGGAGTAATGCAAGGAGTGAATGAGGGTATAGAGGGCAATTTCAGATGAAGACATAGAGCACTGAACTGATGACATATTTTTAGACCAACCCAGAAGTTAACAAAAGTGAACTAGTGAGTAGATGAGTTTACCTTTTGAGTGTGATGATGCTTAATGTGCCAAATAATTTTTTATATTTAAAATATATTTAGTTTGTGTAAACAGAACTTATTTCAGCCATTTAACCAAAAACCCGTTCAAAAAAACCAACTGACTTCAGGACAATGGAACCAGGAATGCAACTTGTTTCTGGGTTTTGGCCTCCAAAAATGCATCATGCCATCCACTCTACTGTCTACTAAGGCTGCATCTGAAATTGCATACCTACTATATAGTACGTGAAAAACAGTATTTGACAAAAAAAATAGTATGTCCAAAGTCCTATTCATAAAACAGTAGGCAAAAAGTTCCCAGATGACCTGCTATTTCTGGCAAGAATATGAAGTGTGCATATGATAGACACTTTTCCATGAGGCCACGAGAGAAAATTTGTGAATGGCAGTGAAGCGATGCAACGCATGCTGGTAGGTCACATGACAATCACAACATGGCCAGTGTTGTACGCCCGGATTACATTCCTAATATATTTTAGCAGTCAAAGTAATTACTTGTTCAAAATTAGTACCTAAGAGAGTAAAGTATTCGAGTTCAGAGCGTATGCCCATACACAAAACTTCATGCCACAATATTACCAACTCCTGGCCTGGCATGGTAATGTGAGATTTTCAGGACAGCCAGGAATATGGACAACTTCATTGAGATTCCCAGTGTACATCAGGAAGACAGTCTTAAATCAAAATCCTGAACTTCGTAGTACGAATCAACATTCACATTTCCTGAATGGAAAACAGAAGTTGCTAAGATTTCCTTTTATTTTCTCATTCTGAATGACATGAAGGTGAAAATGTATGACATTTTTTTGGTTGATCGGATCCTTTAATAGCATAATTTTATTCCATTTTTATAATGCAGGCATGGGTGCAATGATTGAAACGCACTTGTTTTTAATAATATATACTTGGATTACTTTTAATAAAAAGATGGAAGAATTTTTCAGCAACATAATCAACGCTGTAAATTCTCCTTCTCCTCTTCAGCCAAAGGAAGGCCGTCCTGATTTTCGCATTTCTGCTCTAATCTCCTCCTTTGCTTAAGAGGGTGCCATCAAACTGCAATTCCCCTCTTCCACTCACTCATCAGCCTGTCATTTCAAGGGCCGTGTGACTGAATTATCCTCTACACTCTCCTGTTCAGTATTATGGCAGTTACTAGAAATTCACCTCCCCTTTTTATCACAGTAAATATCTTCCTTCACCCAGCGACTGCTGACTGTGGCCCCGCACCTCTGGAGGACAAATACCCATATCAGACAAAAGAGACGCAGCCAGCCACGACGATGCTCCTGATGAAAGCGTCACAGGAAAAAAAAGCACTATTTATCTCGAGCGTGATCATGGCGAGTATGAACATTTTGTTATCAACCGGTCCTAAAGCTCTGACCTTGAGTTTGCATTGAGAGTTAGGGCAGCATGAGCACTGAGAGGTGATACAGTCAGGCTCCAGGGATTGATGTGTCAATTTCTGGTGAAATGTGTTCACAGAAACATTTTTATCTTTCTTTTCTTCTGACTGCTCCACAGGTTGGCTTTAGACAAACATTGTAAGATATATAAACACTTCAGAGCAGTATCAATGCTTCATGGCAAGGATGTAGCCACATATTCAGAGGCCTGTCTCATGACACAAGTTAAACAAACTTGGTTTCAGTCAGACATATATAAGATTTCTTACTTTCTATTCATCATAGAATCCTGAGGAAAAAAAAAGGTTTCTGTTTTCAACATTGATAATAAGAAGAAATGTTTCTTGAGCAGCAAATCGGAATATTAGAATGATTTCTGAAGGATCGTGTGACACTGAAGAAAATTCAGCTTTGCATCACAGGAATAAATTACATTTTAAAACACATTAAACTATAAAACAGTTGTTTTAAATTGTAATAATATTTTGCAATTGTTCTATTTTAAACTATATAGAGAATTGATTTATTGATTGACTGATTGATTGATGTAGCGATGGTGAGCCTAAGAGACTTAGGTAACACTTAAGTTTCATTAGTTAACATTAGTTAACTATATTAGTTTAAGTGAACTAAAAATGAACAATACTTCTACAGCATTTATTAATCTTAGTTAATGTTAATTTGAGAATTTACTAATGCATTATTAAAAGTTGTGTTTGTTAACATTAGTTAATGCACTGTGAACTAACATGAACTAACAATGAATGATTGCATTTGTATTAACTAATATTAACAGAGATGAATAAATAGTGTAATAAATGTAGTTTATTGTTTGTTCATGCTAGTTAATACATTAACTAATGTTAACAAATGACACCTTACTGTAAAGTGTTACCGAGACTTCTTTCAAAACATTAAAAAATTACGACCCCAAACATTTCGTATCACTAGGTTGTAGACTTCACCAGATCTTTATGCTTGTGTTTTTTGGTCCCACTTTATATTAGGTGGCCTTAACTACAATGTACTTACATTTAAATGAATCATTTGGTACAATGCACTTATTGTGTACATACATGTCATTACATTGTACTTATATTTTTAAAAATACCTATATGTAATTACATCTGTAATTAATTTCTGTAATTACATTTAGAATTACACTGTTGACCCATCCCTTGCACCTAAACCCACCCTTAAACCTACCCAGACCACCAAACCTGTCCCTAACCTTACCCGTATCCCACCTCAATAGTAGCAGAAGTGTTTTGCAATACAATATGAACACAATAAGTACATTGTACTTATTTTTTAGTAGTTAAGGCCACCTAATATAAAGTGTGACCTGTTTTTTTTTTAAATAAAAGTTTAATTTTTCATATCAAAAACGGTGCACAGGCTTTTGTTAACAGCATCACCAACTTCATACAAGCATATATACTTTAAAACAAATAAACATACAGCAATAATAGTTTTAATATCTGGCTTAAAACATTGCCTAATTATAACATTTGAATAATATTCCAAATGAAACAGTTAAATAAAACAGGAATAGACAGTTGTATTCACAAATATTGTTCACTTGCTATTCAATAATATTGTAGCTTGCCGTTTTGAGAAAGCGCTTCTCATTTTAGTGCAGTATATATCAGACGATCTGTAAAACTGTTGTGTGAACTGCTCATTATTGAAGTTCTGTCCAACAACAGTTACAGTTGAAGTCGAGGAAGAGTTTTTCAGTCTCTTTTCAAACACTGAGCAACTACTTGCATAGTTTATGCACGGCTGGAGCCATGCAGTCTCCTGAGACATCTGCTTGGTTTTGGAGACAGAGAGTGGGTTGGAGAGAGATCCCGAGTGGGCAGAACGAAAGACAAACAATCCGTCAATAAAGAACCTCCATCAATAGTGCCCTCTATAGGAGGGGGTCAAAATAACAGAGCTGGTGTGGGAAAATAACACATCACGTGTCGAAACTCAATGCTGTGAAGCTAGGGATGGTTGCTAGGGTGGGTGCTAGATGGTTGCTAAGGTGCTCTGAGTGATTACTTTGTGGGTACATGCTGTTAAATTCCACCCCGAATCTCTATGATATTGTGATACATAGAGTTAATATGGCTTATTAAATCCACGTTTTGCCATCTGCCAGGCCAACGCTGAATGTCCAATTGCTTTCCATTCAAAAAACGATTTTTAAACAAATATTTTTTTAATACTTTAATCATTCGTAATGCTTTTATTTAGCAAGGATGCGTTAAGTTGATCAAATATGACAGTAAAGTCTTTTACATTGTGTAACTACTTCAAATAAATGCTTTATTTATCAAATGCTTCAACAAATGCTTCTATTCGTCAAATAATCCTGAAAAAAAAATGTTTCACAGTTTCCATAAAGATAATAAGCAGTACAACTATTTTCAACATTGATCATAATGAGAAGGTTCCTTGAACAGCAAATCAGCATATTAGAATGATTTCTGAAAGATCATGTGACACTGAAGACTGGAGTAATGATGCTGAAAATTCAGCTTTGATCACAGAAATAAATTGCATTTTAAAATAAATTCAAAAAGAAAGCAGCTATTAAGAGATGATAATAAGAGACTTCTTTCAGAAACATTAAAACATTGTTTGAACGGATTGTTTATAAGCAGACCTATCTTTGAAAAGCTGCACAATTTGGAAGACCACTCACAATTTAAAGCTAACATCAATTTTGTTCAAATCTCTAAGCTTAAATGAGAGTTAAACAGAAGATGCAGTTGTTTGATTTTTTCTAAATCCAGTATTTTAGAGTAAAAAGAGTAAAAAAGTTGTGTACAAGGACAGCAAAATGTTCCGTACATCTTACCTCGCCACATCAACAACACTAATTTAATAGTCTCCATAATGATAGAGTCAGCAGCAGACAGTGAAAAGAGTGATACCTCTGCTCTTTAAAGCTTTGATAGCGGTGTTCCTGTATTTATGGGCTAAGAAAACTTCTTACATGTCATTAGAGTCTGTTAATGCATGCTTTAGATGTGAGGGCGGTTATTCTTTAGGTAATGAACCAAACAAAGAGAATGGATGACCAAGGCGAGTTTAGAGCTGCGTAGGAGGACCAGACGGGGATAAAGAGACTCGCTGGAGAATGGAGAGAGAGCATGAGTCTGGTGTGAAGAGAGGAGACATGCAGAGATGTGTACAGTTCAGAGGCAGGTCAGCGTGGAGAGGAGGTGGGGCAGAGTTTTGATGAGCAGTGAGAAGCGACTGGTATTTTGGGCTGAGGTGTCGTCTCTCTGCGGGGGGGAGGGTTTCGATGTGGCAGGTGGGGAGTAAACACAACACGGAAATGACACAAACTCACAAAACACACAGAGGGGGGTCGGCGCTGCTGGAAACGCCCCCCAAAAAAGAAAAGACTGTGTGTGTGTGTGTGTGTGTGTGTGTGTGTGTGTGTGTGTGTGTGTGTGTGTGTGTGTGTGTGTGTGTTGTGGCATGAAAAGAAAGATTGAGTAAAGGATGAGGATGCAATTAAGTTTTTCTTGATCTTTTGAGAATCAACAGTTCTAGGAAACTACTAGGAAAACATACTGTAAGCTTCATAACAAAAAACTTCTTCCCCGGTGAAAAAAGAGCACTGAGTCGAAGCTGTAAAATGGTTCAATCTGAACTTTGTCACACACAAGAGGGTCGTTTTTGTGTTGTTGCAAAGTTTTCATTGTTTACTGTTTTAGATATTTAAACTGGAAAAAAAAATGTACTGTGCAAACTTGAGAGGGAGTTTAAAGACCTTAAGATTAAATCTGAATCAAATATGTTATCAAGGGATTTATCAGTTTGATCAATATCGTCATGGAATCTCCTCATGTCTTTTTGACAGCTTGATTAAAGCTATATGTTCTAGCTCTGTATGTTCTACATATAGAGGAATTGTATAATAAATGTTGCCCTTTGCACAATTGCATTTTTTTTCATATACTAAATACAGCACATTTATTGTTTAACATTAAATAATGATTCCATCAAAATGTATCTTTATTGAAGAAAATGTAAAATTCAAACCAATCTTGAAACTCAACTTTCCAAACTTGGATGAGTTTGGTATATCTGTGGAACGCAAAAGAAATTATTTGCTGCATCGTTTCGAAGGCTGCGTCCTCCGGAGGTGTCATTTGTCGGCAGCATACATCATTGAGGTTGCCTAATTTCAGAAAAGTAAACATTACATTTCCAAGTAAGAAAGAAATTACAAAGATTTACACCTCACTAGAAATAACAGCCAATTTCATAATAGTTACCTTTCTAAAAAAGAGACATTCTCAATGATTTATGCAGTTGAAAAATGCAACCTCTAATGGGTGCAGCCCTCGAAATGAGACCAAAAAAAAACTGTTTTTAATTCAATGTCAGCAGGGTGCAGTTTTGTTTGAACAACTACATTCTTCAAATGATAATTATTTTTTGTGTGTGTTCAGAAGAAAGACAGCCAATTTGGTGCAAAATGAGTAAATGATGACAGAATTTTCATTTTTGGGTGAACTATCCCTTTAAGCCAGTGGTTTTTAATCTTTTAAAATTGCATACTTCCCTTTCACACAGTAGGGGGTAACAGTATGCAAATAGCGTGTCCAAATACACAATATTCATAAGCAGTAGGTGAATGCATTACCTACTGCTTCCGCCATGATTCTGAAGTGTGCATCCAGTGGACACTTTACTATCCCATAAAGCCATGGAAGAAGATTTGTGAATAGCAGTGAAGCGACGCAACTGACTCTGGTAGGTCACATGTCATTAACAACATGGCAAATGAATTACATTCATTCTACACAAATTCATATATAACGCACCTTTTGAGCAGTTGCAAAGTAAGTAATTAGAAGTCAGTGTGTATGCAATTTTAGATGCAGCCCAAGGCCCTCTATTGTCAACAACAATATTCAACCGCCCCATTTTGCTCCACGCTTTCTAACCAACACAATATTACAGAGCCTGGCCTACCTAGAAAATCTATATATTCATTGTAAAAATGGCCATGAGGATTTTATTAACTTACATGACTTTTCCAATTCTAGAGGCTGAATTGAAGTAAAAATTGCATTGATTTTTAGTTGTTTTGGCTTATTTGAAATCCTTTTAAGTCATCTTGAGACCCCCTTGGAGGTTTGCTGAGGCACCCTAGCAGGCCCCGGGCCTCTGGTTGAGAACTATTGCTTTAAGCTATATGTGCTTTATACTACCTGTGATGTAACAGCATTGTGCTTCTTGTTAGATGTGTGATCAGAGAACTAACTGAAAACTGTATACTAAATAATGACTGTTTTTTTGGCGCAAAAGCATATGTAGACATGACTTCATAAGTAAACAATGTGACTTATATGATCTCTAACAATATTGTTCTATATCTCATGCATTTCATTCACAATGGATGCATAAATGACCACATATATGCGCACACACCTGCCAAAATCTGTTGTCCCCCTACAGATATGTTTCTCCTGACAACTGCACTCCAGCTATAGCTCTCAATCTCTGTGCCCCTGGCTGGCAGCCACGGTCGGGGGTGGGTAATTACCTGAGTCCCAGGCTTCTCCTCTCTCACAGGCCTGAAGGCCTATAAATCCTTCCCCTGTCTGTAGGGCCCATTCTAACAGTCACTAGAGAAGTATCTTCAGATACTTTATTGCCTTCACCAGCGCTGACCTTTGGTGGTGCATGTGGCCCGAGGGGGAATCTAGATGCACCTCAGAGAGAAAGGACGTAATGAGAAAATAAATGTATAAAAGCAAGCAGAGGACCATCAACAGAGGAAGGACGGAGAAAGGTGTGGGAGTAGTTTAATTTTTCAGAATGTGCCTCATGTGAAGCCTGTGGGGGAAAGACGGTGAGGGAATAAAGCAGAGAGAAAGAGAGACACTGAGCATGGTGTGCTCTATTGAGGTGGAAATGTGTGGATGGACATCTCAGTTTGGCGATTTGATGATTGCCATCCAGTTAGCACATGGTAACCATGGAGACTTGGGAATGCAATGATTCCATGGTGCTGACAGAGGCATGATGGGATCACATCTAACCTCGAGACAGGACTAAGAATGCTATCATAAATCTCAAGATCTAGAGATCAAGAACTTTTCTTAACATTCAAACCAGAGACAGATGGTCCATTTATTACATTAAATCCCCCACGAAACTTGTTCATCTCCTAATGTTTTTTTTTTTTTTAAATACCTTTAAATTTGGGTTATTGTCATATTTGTTTCACCAAAATGGCTTCAAGGACACTGCAAATACACTATTCACTCCTAAAAATAAAGGTTCTTTACTGGCATCAATGGTTAAACAAAGAACCTTAAACATCCATAAAACCTTTCCATTGAAAAAAAAGGATCATCACAGTGGAAAAAGGTTCTTTAGATTATTAAAGGTTCTTCAAACAAAGAAAAAGAGGGGCCCAGATTGGTTCGTATATGGCATCACTGTGAAAACCCCCTTTTGGAATTGTATTAATGTATTAAATAAATAAATTATAAGAATATGTGACCCTGGACCACAAAACCAGTCTTAAGTCGCTGGGGTATGTTTGTAGCAATAGCCAAAAATACATTGTATGGGTCAAAAATATTGACATTTCTTTTATGCCAAAAATCATTAGGATATTAAGCAAAGATCATGTTCCATGAAGATATTTTGTAAATTTTCATACTGTAAATTTTGATTAGTAAAATGCATTGCTAAGAACTTCATTTGGACAACTTTAAAGGCGATTTTCTCAATATTTGGATTTTTTTGCACCCTCAGATTCCAGATTTTCAAATAGTTGTATCTTGGCCAAATATTGTCCGATCCGAACAAACCATACATCAATGGAAAGCTTATTTATTCAGCTTTCGGATGATGAGTAAATCTCAGTTTCGGAAAATTGACCCTTATGACTGGTTTTATCGTCCAGGGTCACATATGTGTTTCAAACTATAAGAAGGTGGGTTAATGGCAGAATTATGCTTTTTAAACAAAATCTAAATTACAGAAAATAGAATAACAAATTAATATGTGCTGTATTGCTGTATAATATTAACAGCAAACAATGTCGAATGCATTCCCTGGATGATGCACTTCAAACAATTGATCTATGCATCACACGTGCTCAGTCCAAGTCTTTATCACTTCATAGAGGGTGATGTAAAGGGCTTTATGAGCAGATGAATTTTTACTTTATTTGCTGTTGTGGTTTGAGCTTTACTCCTCTCACGGCCTGGAGGCTTTCGGAGAATCTTTTTTGAGTATGTGATGAGATTTACAGGAAGCAAGAAACGCCTGGGGGAAGCTGAGGGGAAAAGCCACACACACACACACACATACACACACACACACATCCGACATGGGGGCTCCTCCACCGACGGAGGAAATATCAGGTTGTCATTATCAAATTCTAATTCCCATGCTGTCAGTTTCCATTACGGCAGTCAAGCTCTGAGTCCTAAAGGTTATTGATTTAAGTCCTAATCTACAAACAAATATTTTACCTGCCCTTTTTTCTTGGCCAGCAGCAATGTTAAGCGAAGGGCAAAATCTAGTGTTGATGGATTTCGCCTTGGTTGGCACCGAGCGTGTGCGTGTGTGTCATAGAAGGGCCCTGCTTTGCCTTTATGAATTATGGACACTTTCCATGAACAGGGTACAAACTTGGACCTGAATCTAAAAAAAAAAAAAAAAAAAACATTACTTTTTTTTTCTTTTTCAACACATGATGTGGATGAGGTGCCTAATCTTCAGAAAATGTGCAATATGTTTAAAATTATTTTGTATATAGTTTACCCTGTTATGTCTAAATATAGTTTGAAACCTTTTTTTATTTTTGTAATAATTTGTAGTTAGTGGCTGACTTTCTATTTATATAATATGAACATTCTTTTTCTATGCCAAAAATACACGAAGATGTGTTTTTATGTGGACTTTTTAAAAATGTGCTTTGCTTGAAAAAACATGAAAATATACAGTTATGACTATCTTATTTAATTAAGTTAATTTTGCTTCAAATACAATGTGATTTTCTGTAATCAAGCAGCAACAGCACATTTCTCAGCGAGCTTCATCAAGTGATTCGCTGTCAGCTTTCCTTGTGCATGAAATCACCCACAGGCCAACAAACCAATGAGAACACAGGACGATAATAAGGACGATTCATAGCAGTAGAGTGCAGATGCCAAATGGTGTGGATCTGCCTACTCGGTTCTCTCTGTAGCTGACACAGTTTTGCAGAAAATTACCTTTGCTTGGCAAATAAATAATTTACATGTACAGTTACATATGTATTCCCAACATGTTATTACATTACTCCCCAAATGACAAATCAATTTATAGTAATATTAATAAGTTAATCTCATTCTCTCAAATGGCTTGGCTATGCAGAGCATTCGCAACTTATATGAACTGAATGCCCCTGGTATATAGGTATTACACGTTCATTAGGGTATACGCATACATGCAGCCCAACGCTCATATGAAGGCTGAAACGGAAGAGAAGAAAGTGTTGCATAAAGTCATTATTTTTGTTTTCTTTGAGCACAAAAGTGTTCTAGTAGCTTCATAAAATTAAGGTTGAACCACTGATATACAGTACAGAACAGATAACACAGTTGTCAAAATGATCCCCATTCACATGGATCAATGAAAACATCTAAAACCACTGTTATGCACGCCAAGGCCAGTAGTTGGCGATGTCACTTTGTACAGAAACACTACGCAGCTGTGCACATTCCTATCCACCTTTTTCCTAACAAGCCTACTGTGTTTTAAATAATGGGAAGCACGAAGTTCCAATCAAAAAGACTGCAACAAATCATAAGATTATGCTATAATCCTTATCCATCATTTTAACTGAATGGGCTGTAAATTTTCATTAATTTTCTATTTTCATAAGTCAGGAGAATAACATTTCGTTTGGTATATTAATGTGACGTGATAAAACAACAATATCTATAGAATAGCCCTTTTCAGCCCGCTGCATTATTTTCCTCCTGGTTATTTTCATGTTTCTTTTGTATTCCGCTGTAAGTAAATGAAAAAAAACACAACATATACTGTGCATTTGAGGTCGACGATATAAATCATGAGTAATTCCCTGGAATGCATTAAGAATCTTTCATTTTTCTACCGAAATCCGTAGGTTTTCACATAGATGTCGTAAAATGTAATTGTTACGAAATATGGACATATATTAAATTGATATTTAACATATCCGTAATATTGCTGCAGATAGAAGGAGGGTCTTTAAGAGTTATTCATGATATGTTGAAAGAAATTTGTTAATGCTTTTACACTTGCAGTGTAAACAGAAGTTAGGCTACTCCCGTAATTTGGAAAAAGGTGGATAGACTGAACAAGTAATACGCATAAGCATGAAGTCGCCATTTCACAAATGCACGCTTTTGTAGTTTACATGGAAACAATAACCATATTGTTTTCAAAAACCTGCACTATGAATCCAGTTTTCAAATGTTTTCATTTTCACGCCCCCAAAACGCTGTTATCGTGTAAATGAACAGTTTCCTATTTCTAGTTGAAAACGGTGTTGTGTAAATGCCCTCCTGGTTAAAACTAGCTACTTAATTCATTTTATCTTAGACAATGGTTTATCTAAAAGGTATAGTGCGATAAATATCTGTCACAACATGGAAATTGTGTCTCTATTGCTTTAAAAACTGTGATGAAACCAAATCCTTGGAAAGTGACACCCACTCATCTACTAACATAGCTAATAAACAACAAAGACACCTAAAGGCAAATATATCTTTGTAACTGACAAGGTGGGCACAGATATAATCATAGCATGTTTCAGTCTTTACCTCTGTCATGACTAAGCGGTGAGAAGAGGTCATCACAGACTGACGCATTACACCACATCAGTGTATCACAGAGTAACAGAGGCGGCTGGAGTGTGAACGAGAGGCTACCTGCCGAGAAAAGAAGAAGAGCCGCGGTGGTTTGTTGCCACCGGTCAATTACAGCTCGGTTATGGAGCCATCTGTTAATCTTTCCTCCTCTTCCTCTGTTTTTCTTTCTCTCTTTCTCTCTCTCTCTCTCTCTCTCTCTCTCTCTCTGTGCTAACAGCCTTCACGCTGTCAAACCCTGAGCGTATCTGGGAGATGCTAGAGAATGATAGCTGTCCGACACACGACGCCTTTATCTTAAAGTAGTACAATAGGAGGGATCCAGAGTAGATAAGAGACAACTAGTGATAATACAGGGAGACTTCATGGTCAAGTGGCACTTTTAAAGAGCAACAGTGCCACCCTGTGGTCATGAGGGGTACTGCTGATAGAAGTTAGCAAGGCATGCTTAGTTTTTAATGCTCAACTTAATCTCAAATGTTTACACAACTATTTACACCCATCTGTTAAATCAATATGGATAGTAAAACTCAGATTATTAGATTTTGGAGAAATTTCAGTGTCTTTTGCTTGCAGAAACTTTGGTACCTTGGCAAATCCGAGCACTGTTTAAGACAGTTAGACAAAATGCTGAAATAAATCATCATAATTTATACTTGCAAACTACAAACCTTTTCAAATATTTTCCCCAAACACTAGTCCATTTGTCATTGGGCAGACAAACAGCTCAGATAATTTGGTAAGAAATATATTGATCTGAATTATATTGTAATATATTGCAATGAATGAATGAATACACAGACTGTTCCTGAATAAACACAACACAAACACCATGTCAACCCTTGCATGCCCTTTTCATATTTTATGGCTTTATCATGCTCAAAACAGGTGAACATGTACATGTACAGAACACACGCACATGATGTATCCGACAGCTGTCTTATAGAGGTTCATACAGACTCCTGATCTAATTTCTGTTTTGCACCCAAGCAATCGTGACTTCCAGCTGTGCGTTCCCGTCTCAATAAATCAGCACTGACAGGTTTCTAAAGCAATACCCAAGGCCCACTGCAGCCTACAGTGTATAACGTACACTTGAGTGAATTCCAACAAAAATGTGTGTGTGGCACGGCCTCTGTATGTATGTGTGTGTGTGTGTGTGTGTGGTCCTGAGAGGTAGAGATCCGAGCGCAACCCTTTTCAGAGCCGCTTCAGTGCCTCGTAAGTGAGACCGATTATGAGTGTTTAACACAGCCTATTACATCCCAGACCGAAATGACGACTGCACACATTCAACATGCAATCATGTAGAGAGAGAGAGAGAGAGAGAGAGAGAGAGAGAGAGAAAGAGACTGGAGAAACTGGGTGCTTATGGTACCCAAGGGACTGGATGTAAATTAATATAAGCGAAAAATAAAAGACAGGGTGTCACAGTTATAATGAGACAGGTGGTTTCAGCAGCTGGAGAGAAAGAAGAGAGGATGATAGAAAGAAAGACACACACACAGAGAGAGAGAGAGAGAGAGAGAGAGAGAGAAGAGGAGACTGAGTAAATTAACAGAGGCCAGAAATACGCGGAAAAGCAATGGAGCAGGCAATCGCAAAACATGCATGCGTACTGTCACATTAAACAGCAGAATGCTGAGAAAGGAAAATGTAATACAGTTGATGGAGTCAGGGTTATTACTGTACACCAGAACAATAATAGTAACTGACATAAAACAATTACTGCTGTGCAATCAGACAACAAACTAAAAACTGAAAACAGTGGCTAAAATAGTAACATAAAATAAGTCGTAAGTTAGAATTTGTAGTGATGGATGAAAAGGGGGAAAAAATGTTCTCACAAATAGTGTACAATATTTACAGGTTTGCTTGTAAAGTGCATTTATTTATTTATATTATAATTTATTTATTTATTCCCCTTAAATTTTAAAGGTTACTCTTATTGGTTCCCCTACTGATTCCTTAACTCTAAATTTTAGCTGTAGGGCCTACTATAATTAACTGAAGTTATTCCATGAAAAATACCCTTTGCATTCTGAAAATGTCATTTTTTAAGAATAAATTTAAATAAATAAATAAATAAATAAATAAATAAATAAATAAATAAATAAATAAATGCAAAGTTTTTAAAATAAAAAATAAAAAAATCAGACAAAGCAGGACTGCATAATTAATCAATATAAAACAAAACCTGTGATATCAAATTCCAAAGGGTGAAATTTAATCAAATGAATATACATGCTATGTTTCAGAGTGAAGCACAGTACTGTGCTCTCTGCAGTTTCCCACCAAAATAAAAGGTTTTAAAATGAAAAAAGACTGCCATAAATATTAGTATTGTACTTTTACAGTTACTGACTACTGTAAAATATAATAATAATTATTATTATTATATTTATATTTTTCTTAAATACTCATTTGTTATTTTACAGTTATATATTAATTTACATATTAGTAATATTTCTCTTCTATATTATTTTTATTTAATTAATAATTACATAAATGGAATAAAAATTGCAAAAAATTGTGATTTGATTTTTCTTCCCCAAATCGTGAAGCCTTTAGACAAAGAATGTGTATAAGGGCTAATAAATTGCATTTGTGTGATCTTCATCTATAGCTATGCCTTAAAAAAAAAAAAAAGTAACAGGTGACATTATAAACCTTGTGATAAAGGTCATGGCTCTACAGGTGTCTTTTAAATTGAATGCTGATATTTTCTACAAATATCCAGTTTTGAATGATCAGTTGTCTATTGTACAAAATGCTAACAGGCTTGACTTTTTAACACTGTCCCCTACTGACAACATAACAAAATATTAGATAAGGCCGGAGGGGTCTGTTGATTGCTTCGCTTTCAATCACACCCAAAAGGACAAGAACCCAGAGGTCACTGTCACACACACACACAATCATTATAGATGAGGTCTGGTTTTATAGCTCAGGCTTATGTTTATGAATGCCTTGTGTTCAGTTCATTTGTATTGATTATCTAAAGACTGAACAGAACAGATCACCACCGGTCAGGTGAACGCAAAGGGCACGAGGGAGGGTTTGGCGTGAGACGCCGTCTGCCCGGCAGCTGTGACCTTCTGAAGGTCACAGACGATAAAGAAAAAGCATACAGGCTCGGTGACAGGCGTGCTGCACACCCAGGGGACTGGATGGCCCACTTGTCAGGTGTGGCTTGAAATACACACACATAAGCCCACAAACACAGACACACACAGTCTCTCTGCAGGTGTTACGGTAGTGATGGGTGATAAAGACAGCCAAGAGGAGGAGAGGAGGAGATGGAGTTAGAGCTCATAACTCTTCGCACGCTTCTTCAGCAGATACATCAAGCTCTGCACACGCAGACAGTAATGAGCGTACCTGTGAAAGAATGAGTTAGGGTCACACTCACGCACATGCGCACACCTGTCACAAGCAATAGGGGAGCCCTCAAACAAAGACAAACTGTTTCTGGAGCGGGCAAACAGGCAGACGCTTATGCTAAAACACACTATACAGAGATGAGCCAACACACTGAGATGCAACAAAATGAGAACACTCCCAATGCATATTACCTACTTACCTACTATTTTAGTAAGAAAGTAGTATGCAGTATGTATACTGTGAACAGTGTCAAAATATGAGCCCTGCACAGAATCCTGTATCCCACAATGCACTCCACCTTCCATTTCCAACGTAACTAATTAAGGAATATCAACCACGATTTTGATGATTTGTGTTCTTGTTTTGCCAAAGCTTAAGACGTCTTTACACAAAATTGGATTATATATATCACCATTCAAAAGTTTGGGGTCATAATTTTTTTTTGTCTTCTGCTCACTAAGGGTGTATGTGATCAAAAATACAGTAAAAACAATAATATTGTGAAATATTATTACAAATTTCGGTTTCACTTTATTTTGATGGTCTCTTTAACACATTCTGTTGACTATAAGTAATGTTGCACCTACATTTCTACTGACTTAGGGTTAGATTAAGTTGACACGTTCTTGCAAAGTTACTTATAGTCAGTAGAATATCTGTTGAAACCAACACAATAAGGAGTGAGTAGATATGAAGCAGACAGTCTACTAATACTCTAATGAGAGTTTGTTGACATGTAGTTGCAACATTACTTAGTGTTAACAGAATGTTCAAAAGGGACCATCAAAATAAAGTGTTACCCAAATTTCCTTCCAATATGCTGATTTAGGGCTCAAGAAACATTTCTTATATAAATAAAGATTCTTTAAGAAATAAAACTATAATTAAAAAAAAAAAATCTGCATTTATTTGAAATAGAATAGAGTAAGAATGTAAAAATGGTAGACTACCAAATAAAAAAATGAAAAAATTAAAAATCTTTTTGTTTGTTTGTTTTTGTTTTAAATCTGACTCAAAACTTTTTGAACAATAATGTAAATGCAATTAATATTTGTACTACTGCACTGGTATTACAGTGGTGGTTCACCCAAAACTGAATATTCTATCATGATCTATTCATCCTTCTGTCATACCAAACCCATACCACAAAGGAAATGTGTTGTACAATGTTCTGACTACTCAGTAAAAAATGAATGGGGACCAGGAAAGTCAAGCTCTAAAAAGAGCAATAAAGAAATATAAAGGCTCCTTAGAAGTTGTCTGCACAATTCACATGCAATATTCCAAGTCCTTTGAGGTCATGTGATGTTCTGTGAGGAACAGGCCAAAATATAAGTTGTTATTCCCTGATAGCTTTCAAATGTCATTAATGCTCAAAAATATGGCATGTCAAGGAGAAGTGCGGAGCCCCTAAGGGAAAAATACGAGATTGGAGGACACAATATATTCAAATAATTTTGCTTTTGCTTGCAAAACTGCATCCAAATGATTTGAAATGTTTATAGTGGCATACTACATTCTGTTGCACATACTATTTGTAAACAACAGTGCATACGACAGTACACACTCTCCTCTATTTCGTAAGCAGTACGCTATATTCCATTCCAAACAATGCCTGTAAGAATTTCAGAGCATAAGAGGCTCTTAAAAACACAAAGTCTGAGACAGATGTTATGTTAATGGGTCCTTTCCCTCTTGACAGAATAGGTAGCGCTGAAATGCCACAAGGCTAAATAAATGTATCACTTGACATAAAAGCAAGCAGGAACCCAACACAAAAGGCCTCAGGCATGTTTTACCGAAGTAACCTAACCAAAGTTACAAGATCGCTTAGTTTTTGAAGTTCTGCAAAGGGTTTTTTGCTCATATGGGACATTTAGGGCAAGGTACCATGGCTCAAGGCCTCATCTTCCACATTTAATACAAAAATCCTTCAATCAAACTAGGCTTCTCATGACTTTGCTCGTTTGCTCTAAGAGGGTGTGCGCACACACACTCAGTTAATCATCCTTCTGGTGCAACAGGAGAGGAGGAGAGAGAAGCTAGGTCATTAGGGGAGGTTGGAGAGATGCAGGATGCATCTTAACGTGACACGCACGCTGCTTGGTATGCCGGCCACATGAGGAACAGTGCTTTTTTATTTAACACGAGCACACACACACACACACACACACACACTCAGTGAGGGGCCACAGTAATTTGATCAAAAGCGACCTTCAACAGGCGATCCCAAAAGGTTAGGCCTCACACCAAATAAAGTCATATGAATAATCATGCTCGCTGCATCTGTGTAAATCAAGCTCGGTTAATCTTCTGTGAAGCCATATTTCAAAGACCATAAAATGAAGGCATAATTTCCTGGCGAGTTATATATTTAAAAAGCTGATAAGAGTTTTTCAGAGAGGAGCAAGAGACGAGCAAGAGACGAGAAAGAGACAAGACAAGACGTGGAAGGAACTGAAAATGACGAAGAGAAGCGATGAAGAAGAGACTAAATGAGAAGATGCAGTGGAAGAGAGAATAACTAGGATTCTGCAAAGGGAAGATCAGAAGGAAGAGAAGAGCACTGACAAAACAACATGGAGAAAAAAAGACTAAAAGATAGTAAATAAAAGAAGTGAAGACAAAGGAAGAGTTGAAGAGAAGCAAAGAGAAGACGCAAGATGAAGACAAAATGAGATGAAAAGATAGATGCAGATGAGGAGATGATACAAGAACGCGAGAAAGAAGAGATGAGGACCAGATGAGCATCAACAAAACTTGAGAAGAAAAAGGGTAAAGATGAGAGAAAAGGTGTAGGAACAAGACGAGACGAGATGAGACGAGACAGAAGAAGGGATAAAGATGAGATGAGATGAGATGAGATGAGATGAGATGAGATGAGGTAAATGTTGAAGAGAAGGGACGACAAGAGATAGAGAAGAAGGGAAGAGATTAAATTAGATGAAAGGATGAGGAGGAGATGCAGAGGAAGAAATGATGGAAAAGGTGAGGGAATGAGACTAGACGAGATAAGATGGAAAGACAGGAAGTGGAAGAGAATCAAAGAGAAAAGATGAGAAATGTCAAAGAGAAGAGACAACAAGAGAAGAAGAGCAAAAAGGAAGTGAAGAAAGATGTAATGAGATAAATGGACAAGACAAGTTCTGAAGATACAGAGAAAGATGATGGAAGGGATCGTATGAAATGGAAGATCAGAGGAGACAAGGAAAAGAACAGATTGAAATAAACTAGACAAAATGAGACAGGGATGGGACAAGACAAGGAAAATATTAAGAAAAGAAATGAAAAAAAGAAAGGGAAGGTAACTTTTCAAAAAGAAGGGATGACAAGAGAAAAAAGGGAGGGGAGAGAGGTGTAATGAGACAAGAATGAGAAAAGAAGAGATTACGGAAGGGATGATACAAAATCAAAATTAACACAAGAGAAAGAAGAAATAAGAAAGGGGAGAATGTGAGATGAGGAAAAGAAAGAACTGAAAGAAAGTAGCCAAAATAAAACAAAAGGGATGGGACAAGGCTAGAAGACTAAGGAGGAAGAGAACAGAGCTAAAGAGAAGAGACGAGGCGAGACGAGACGAGACAAGCCATTCATTCTGAGTTTCATTCTAGTCTTTATCTGCTAACAAAAGCTTGACCAAACAAAAGCTTAAACTTTTGGACTTTATGTCTTCTTACTTGTCTCAGGCATTTGATTTATTTTCTCCTTTTCTCCTCCTTGTGGGAAAAGCATATGAATCATCTTTTATCTGAACCAGAAGAGAGGAACAAATGTTCAAAAGCATTTGGGAGAGAGAAAAAAAGGAAAGAATGCGTTAGTCTATTTCTCAAAAGACGTGTGTTGACCTTGTTTTGACAGGAGTCACTGCCTTTTAATTTCAGGGTTTTAGAAGTATGGATTTTGTTTTATGCCTTTTTAATGGAAGCCTCGCCTTCTATTTTAGACCTCGTCCCGTTGACCTTTCTTCCTCCTTCGCTCTCTTCTTCCGTGATCTTCCTCCGTCACCCTCCCTCCCCTTTCCCTGCTCTGTAATTTCAGATGGAGTTTGTGGAGGCAATAAATGTAATTAGTATCGTATTTCAGATGGACTAGACACAGCGAGGGAGGGAGATATTATGAGAGAGACCCTCCCTTTCCCTCTTTCTTGTTCTGAGCGTGCTCTGTCTCTCTCCCTCTCTTTCTCTCCATTGTTGTGCCAGTGTCCCCTCTGTCCTGTTCTCTTAGCGGTGTCACCGTAGTGCTGGCTTGACTCTGTCTCTCTCCATTTATCCGCTCGGTTCTCCTTGCTCCACACTGGATGGACTCAGAAAGGTCACGCAGACCAGAGTTGCTTATTTATCAGAGAGCCGGTCACTCCCTGGACTGCAGTAGAGGCGGGCAGACAAGCAGGAGCAGATGAGAAATGTGTCATACACCAGACCCACTCAGAGGCTGTGATGGGAATGCATTCAGACCACATAAACACACATATAAGGGATCAACGAAAACTCATACACACACAGGCAGGCAGCCAGTTCTAACATTAATGGACAGCCCTGAACGGACTATATCTGTGACCTATAAACAACCTCACACATAAGGTTAAATGCAGAGGACAGTCTTGCTGTAGATCTCAGAGAGGAGAGATGAGATGAGAAATTTGCTTTGACTCCATTTTCTTAAAAAAGAGAGAGAAGAAGGGGGGGGGGGGGGGGGTTTGGGAGGGCTATGCAGAAATTTGAAGCTCATAATTTTATATTTAGCACATTCATTTGTGTGACAATTGTATTATTTGAGATGTAAAGTTGTTCTTGTCATTTTTACAGTCATTTTATACAATGTTGCATTGTCATGGAAATGATAAATGATAATTGGTTAACAGTAAGTTACTGTTTTACCTTACCATACACATTGGACATTTTTAAATGGTTTAGTGTCACATTATTTGTCATTTTAGTTTAAAATGCTATCAAATTCATGTTTTTTGCTTGTAAAAACTATGAATTATTCTATAGTGTTTAGTGTAAAACTGTAAAAGGACATTCAAGTCAATGCACATCTTTGATATACTTTTTTGTCATCAGTAACATACATTAAAGTGTTTTGTTTTACATCTAATGTTATTTAGTCCATTTTTGTTGCATTATTTTAGTGATACTATGTGTGTTACCCTGATGCTGCTTTGTCTGTGTGTATGGACTATGCACTGTTTATATAGTATGTATTTTGGAGATGTTTTATGGACAGGCCTCTTATGATAAACTCTACTGTGCCACCTGTATTATTATGGTGGTTATTAGTACATTTTAAGGAAAAAAGCAGACATTAAATTATTAAAATTGGCACTTTTATGAGTTTATGAGTTGTAAAATATATATGCTATCCCATAATACCTGAAACATATTTTTGACGGTAAATTTCTAGCAACTACACCTTACCATAAATGTAATATTTAACTGCCTCACCGTAGCTTAGATGTTTGGTTTTTAATAAAAGAAGAAACACATGTAAGTTAATTTATTCTTGGTAATCAACATTATGTCACAAGTGCTGTTGATTGAGCTTAATTTGTACTGATCCAGAATATTCCTTTAATTTGGCAGTGTGTCTTAGAACTGTAAAAGCTAAATTAATAAGACATTTCCCTATGGATAGAGCAATATTTCATTATGTTCCAGAGTAAAGAGTTTTTGTTTTGCAGTTCTTAATAAAAAATAATTTTTAACTCATTTCATGCTGGCAATACCATTTTTCTGTTTTAATTTGAGATGTTTCATTTTTTCGGGGGTTATTTTTTCAGTGTGTGGGTAGTTTTTTTGTTACCCAGCTCCTGGGTCAAATGTAACAAACCAATGTTTGGGTAGTTTGTTTAGCGTTACACAGATCCTGGGTCAGACGTAACCCAGCGGTTGAGTTATTTATCTCGGGGGAATTTTCATACTCTTCAGGACAGAGCAGATCTAAGCGCTGTCAAATTGATGCATTTCTTCAGTAAAATACAGTAAAATGCTTTTGAACATTTGTGTACATTTTATTTAATCTATAAAATCATTACTGTGCTGTATATCGTTCATTTTTATGCAGAGCAATATACAGGCTATCTATCACCTAAACGAGTGTCACTTGCTGATGAAATAAACAATTTTATTCATAAAGATACATGAATACAAAGGCTTTGGATGTTGCCAACCCAACCCAAATTGGGTTGTTTTTAACCCAGAGTTTTTTAGAGTGTAGAAGCACCTTCAACCACCATCAGAAATATCTCATCTTTAAGACGGACACGTCTGTATTAAGTAAGTAAATAGTGCCCATTTTGATTTCATGTTGAGTTTAACAAATCAGTGACCTCTTCATTATTTTCCAAAAGGATAATTGAGTTTAAACTCCAGATTAAGTCAATCTCCATTCATTCTTTTTAGCCTGTTTGCTCTGTCCCTCTCTCTGTTCTCATCAATCTCCCAAAAGGAACATGACATACCTGCCATCTCAATCTCCCCTTTAGCAAATCAAACAAACCTTGGTCATTTTTGGATACTTACAGGCTACTTTTGAAATGCTGTTTAAGAATAAATTTAACCCCCATGCCACCACAGAGATAGTCAGAGACAGCTCTTTCTCTCTTGTTGGGAATCTGTGACAGGAAGAGAGTACAAATGAATTTCCTGCCTGTTATTACATTGCAGGGTGGTATTAGTAACTGTACCCCAGAGGTGGTCTCCTAATTAACTCCTGCCAAGTGACACTTCCTACAAGTCTCCCCTGGATTACACAGTCGACCTTTGATCCACATTTTAATTTCCCATGGAAGGAGAGGCTAACAAAAAAAGACAGAACGGAAAGGGGAAAAAACATGATGTCTATTTTTAATAAATGAGAAAATGACTTGGACACTGTGGGGATTGGCTATTTAGCGAGACGCAAACAAACATCACACAGGCTGGTGAAATATGTCATAAAATAAACGTTTAAGAAGTAAAATGTCAGCACTGTGTAATCACAACATAAAGGTGAGCATGCGTTAACAAAAACACAGGTTCGTTTCATTGAAGTGATGGACAGGAGATGCAAATTGTTTAACTGTAGCAATGAATGTATTAGCAGCAGTGGACAAATGTTTACCATGGCCCTTTTTTTCAATCCTTCTTATTTCTACCATCTCTATTGTCGGTTCAAATACCAGTAAAATCACTACAGGTAATACACTCATCCGTCAGAGAACCAAAATGTATTTCTCTTTTCCTTTTGTCTGTCCTCTCACCACTGCACAGATCTGAAATGACAGGGTGGACCTGAGCGATGAAGCAGACACGCTCTCTTTAGCCCGGTGAGGTGTTTTCACCTGAGGTCCAATCCTGAGGGGGTCATGCCAACTGCCATTCAGACAGCCTACGTTGCCACCTGCTGGAGAAATGCATTTTTATCCCAAAAATCTCAAATTAAATGTTTTTTTTAATGCTTTTTTAATTGTACTAATCATAGCCTCAGCATGCTGTTAGAGACACTATAGTCATTAAAAAAAAAAAAAAAAACTGGTGGCTTTTGATAACGTGATTTTTATAAACGTGTGTGTGTGTGTGTGTATCTTCGGCAGGGTACAAGCAATGATGGTAACAGGGTTGACAGTTTTTCAATCTAATTTGACATTATTAGAGCCTCTAAACTGGTCTTCAAATTGCTGCTTAGTAGAGCAACTAATGTATAATTTTTAATTATCAGTTGTGCACTATATAAAATCATGAATACAGGGATAGAAAAGAGCCCAAAATATCCTTGAAAAATCATGTAATTCATAATAAAATTAAAAATATGATATATGAGAGCAATATCACATTTGTAGCAGTGCGATATGACAGATTGTGTATCAGCACGGCTGTGATTCGGCTGTAGGTAAACACAGCTTGCTGATATGCAGCCATATTGTACTGCTACGAGTGTGATATTGCAGTTATACAACAGTTTGATGGCATGAATGTGTAAATACATAAGAAAAAAAAACAACTCTTTCCTCCACGGATACAAATCTCAGTTTAACAGCTGAACCCAAGCCTCCTTTACTAATTCGACAATTTCACTTTAGAACTAGTAATTGAGTTACTTCATTAAAAGTTTATTGTATTACTGTATTAAAAGCTCACTGTATTATGTAGAATAGAGTATTATGAGAGAGATTGACTGAGCAAGTGTGATTCCTGCATCTTACTCAGCATTCATTCAGTCAAAAGTACAAAGGCAGCGCTCTGATATACAGCATTAAACTGTTATGATACTTTGCGCTCAGCCAAAACTATTTGCTCTGGAACAAATACTAGATTAATGAGACCAAATACTGCATGTTAGATTTACCCAAAACAAATTATCTCTCATGTTTAACCACTATAGAGACATCAGAGCCATCAGCAAATTCCAGAAGATCTGGTCAAGGTGAGGCGCTCTCTGCGGGTTCATGGGCGCTGAACAGCCGCTGACACCCTGGAGCTCACATCTCTGAAAATGCTGAAGCAAATTTTCAAATAGACATTATGTTTATTAACAAACAGCATATTTGAAGTCTAGACAGCTACATTCTCACCTAAAAAAGTCCTAAAACTACATTCCATTACAAAAAAAAAAAAAACTTTATTATTTATAAAATTATAGTGGATTTGGGTGTCTGCCATGAGACTCAGTATGGACGGTTGCAGTCCTGTTATCACTAGAATATCACACCACTGGAAAAGGCTCTCAGCCAATCAGATCTGAGAACCAGAAAGATCTGTTGAATAAATAAATTATATATATATATATATGTGTGTGTGTGTGTGTGTGTGTGTGTGTGTGTGTGTGTGTGTGTGTGTGTGTGTGTGTGTGTGTGTGTGTGTGTGTGTGTGTGTGTGTGTGTGTGTGTGTGTGTGTGTGTGTGTGTGTGTGTGTATTTATTATAATTATATATATATATATATATATATATATATATATATGTAATCTTGTATATAAATGTAATTGTGGTGCTCAAATAATTCATTTGATAATACAACTTTTATTTATTCTAGTGCACTGGTGGACAGAAAAGCCTTGACTTCTGTCAGTGCAGGTGTTTGGAATCACAGGGTTTTTAACACCCCAGGGCAGAGGTAGATGGGGTAATATTCACTGCTGGATACGAGGCTCTTCCACACATCCAAACAGCTTCTGTGAAGGGTTAGCGGGAATGAGATCGAGATTACAGCCCTAGATGTAAAGACAGACATGTAGCCTACTAAATCCAGTATCCAGGTATAAACACAGCATACATTCAGAAAGCTCAATACTTGGTCTACTGAATACTGTGGCAGTATAACCAGGGTTGTATAAAGTGTGCAATCATCGTAAAGATACCTTTATGGAAATCAACCCAAGGTACAATATTTCTCATGGGAAAAATACTACAATATCAAAACCACAAGTCAGTTTTATTATAGCCTACCACTGGCAACAGAGAGTTGTAGTCCTACCATAACAGCTCTTTGACACAATCCGACACATTACAAATTAAACAAAAGGAATGAAGCCACTTCAACATAAAAGAGAAAAGACCTAAAAACCAGCCAGAACACTCTAGCAACAACACAACAAAGAAAAAAAAAAGGGGGGGGGGATGCTGGGAACCCCTTAGCAACTCCTGCCCTCAAGTAGGATACAACAACACCACTAGAGATGTTCTAGAAAATACAGGAGCGTTCCGTCACATAAACAATTCTTATAACATCATCAGTACTTCGCAACATTATTAAGCAAAAACTTATTAAATTAATTCAGACCCATTACAAATTAAAACTTACACAAGCAGCATCTTTACATTCCATTATGGAGATCCATGTCTTGAGATTTAAACTCAGATTCGTGACTCCAGTTCAGAGTGAACCGGTTTGACAGATTCAAACGAACTGCATTTAACCGAAGATTCGACTCAACTGATTCATTCGCGATTTGCTGTTTGCAGAAGCAAATGTTACAAATGCGTCTGCACTACAAAAAATAAATAAATAAATAAAAAATATATATATATAAATTGAATTCAATAAATTTTTTATGGCAAGTTGTTCCAGACAATTTATTTTAGCTACGTAAAAAAAATAAATGAAAAAAATAAAATTTAAATATAAATAAAATACGTTTTTTTTTTTTTAGTGTGGAGAAAAGTTTCCAGTGTAAAAGTACCATTTCCTTTTCAAAATATAGAGATGAAAAGTCAATAGAAACATTTATACTCAAGTAAAATATTTAAAACTTTACTGAAGTAGTGTTTATAATCGCTTAATAATCACGCTATTGAAAACTCAAACTTTCAGGGAAAATTTTTAAATAAAGATTGAAAGAGTCATCAGAAATTTAATGGTAGTGATGTTGAAGTCATGCAACAGTGGTGTAGTTGATTTATATCTTATGTTTGTATACTTAAAGGGATTGTATCTAGGCTTCAAACTCCAGAGAGTTGTGTTCATTTGTTGAGATTACCATGAACAAAACGTGTTAATCATAAACTTTTGTTTGTCACAGAGGTTATTTTCTGCAATAATCCAAAAGCCAAAAGAAAAATCCTAGTGGGTTTTTCTAAAAGGAACTAGGTTGATATGAACTTGTAGGTTGGCCTCCAAAAATAGGTAGCCTAACTGCAGTGCTTTATTCCATGTGCATACATAAAAATTGCATTGTGCATAGTGTACCTATGTCAGCCTACTGCAGAAATAGTATGCTAGTATGCTATTTCGAAATGCACACACACAAAACACTCAAGTATGACATACCTTTACCCTGAAAGCAGAGTGTGTGTGTGTGTGTGTGTGTGTGTGTGTGTGTGTGTGTGTGTGTGTGTGTGTGTGTGTGTGTGTGTGTGTGTGTGTGTGTGTGTGTGTGTGTGTTACCTTAGCATCATTTTCAATTATCTGTCAGCATTGTCAGAGGGAAATTAAAAGAACCCAATTTCCGCTCCAAATGCACGACGTTAATCTACTCCTCTCTCCGCGCCTGTCTGAAGCTCACACATCCACAGAGCAGTAATGTGATGGTATAGACTTCTCTTCTCACGCTTATTACATGAAGGAAGCCTTTTTGAAAGTGTGAGCCAAGACCAAAACAAGTGTTAAAATCTGGGGGTCTTGCATGGTTTCTGAAGCCTGTGACACAAATTCTTTTAATTTATGGCTTCAAGTTACTAGTTTTGGACACATATGCAAACACTGTTATTACAAGAATTCTGGGTGAGTGGCGTGACTCTTCAGAAATCTTCACTGATTGTGTAAATACAGCATAGTTTTGCAGTCATACACTGCTAGAGTTTGTTTTCATTTTTTTTTTTTTTGAGGGGGGGGGGGGGGGGATGCAAAGTCGGTTGGCTGCTGTCTGTATTCGTTTTATCATATTTGGAGAGACGCTAACCGGCTCTGACAGGGGCACATACAAGGGGTCTTTAAGGTCACGTATTTGGAAAAACACTATGGAAAAATTATTCACCATCATTTTGACAATTCTCTATCAAAATCAACTTTGACAGCACATTGCTTGCGTCCTATTTTTGTCTTTCTTTTGGTTTATTTCTTTTCTTCTTCTGATTTCCTGCCTCGGGTCATAAAAACATCTCAGGAAAAACACTAGAAAAGCCAGAATACAAGATTATGTCCCATTTTTATTAGTGCCATATGAATGTACTCCTTTAGCCCCCCTGGTATTTTTCATTTGATGTAACTTTCTAATTTATCCCTGAGTAAATAGCAGTCGTAATGCGAATGGAATGAAGAGCAGGCATGAGGCGCGTGCCAATGAGAGGAAAGCGGCCCTCCGTGCAGCAAATTATCTTCCCAGCATGGAAGCATCTGTGCTCAGCCGAGACGAGAGAAAAACAAGGCTCACCTCTCCTCTCCTGCTCCCTAAAAAAAGGCCAGCAATCAATAGAAAGTTCATTTCAGAAAGGCAGTCTGGTAATCTGTTTGGCTGCACGCGCACCTGTCCCTAATGATCTTTCCAGCACAACAGGATGACCTAATCTTCATTCAAATGAATGGCTGCACAACACGGACAACACTTTATCACTGTCTCTCTTACGCACACAAAGTGATTGGAGACATGAAGGCAAGAGGAAGACTGATCTGAGTTCAGTGGGTTAAAGGCAGTTTAAAAACATGACTTGTTTCAGAGTTAGAAAATGGGAACTGTTGAAAATAGGCCTATGCTGTTTATCAGTGCTTAATCTGGTTGTTGCAGGGGAAATTGGTGAAATTCATTTATTTTAAGTATTACATTAAATCACTTTTTTTTTTTAGCACCATAACATGCCAAACAATGAATCATAGCAAAAGTCATTAAACACATCAAATGCTTAGCTTATGTCAGACACAAACATACTACTGTTACATGTAACGTTTGGGGTGATTAAAATATTTTAAAGAAACTAATACTTTTATTCAGACAGCAATCACAAATTCAATTGATCAAAAGTAATAGCAAAGACATTCATAATTTTACAGTTTTCAAATACACTGTTGTTGTTTCTAACCTTTATTGATCAAAAAATCTTTTTTTTTTTGGTGATTTCCACAAAAATAATATAACATCACAACTAGTTTTACCAGCATATTAAAATCATTTCTGAGGGATTGTGTGACACTGCGGACTGGAGTAATGAATACAACAGGAATAAATTACATTTTAAAATAAATTTAGATAAAATTATTTTAAATTGTTAAAAAAAAAAAAAAGTCAGTACTATTGCTACTGTATTTTTGGTCAAATAAATGCAAATAAAAATGTTTCTTTTAAACACACACACATATATATATATATGTTCATTTGCAAAAAGAGTTCATTCCATTTTTTAATTTTCAAAAATCATGTTTTTTTATTATGTTATGTTTTTATTGTGTTAGTTGGTTTTTTAAGTTATTTTTTAACCTAGTCAAAATAACCCACCTGCAGTTTGAGATTAATTGCACAATGAAAAAACATGATTTTTGAGAATGGTTAAAAATGGAGCCATCCATTTTTGCAAATTAATTCTTCATATATACTTAAGTATGCATATGTATATTTATATAAATAGATATTGTGTGTTTGGAGAGAGAGAGAGAGGATAAAATAATTGTTTTAAACTAAACCATGCTGTTTTTGTCTTTTTTATTTACATATCACATGCATAAATATAAGATTATTTTTGACTTTTTTTTTTTTAAATGCATTTAGACACGGCCAAATGTGTGTGTTTGTATTTGTATTTATAAATAATATACCATCATTTTTCTTACTTTTCTGCAGGTTCTGGAAGCACCTTTATCCAAAGAGAATTTGTTGAGAAAGAGGAAAGTGTGAGCAAATTATCGTGATTTTCATTTAAACAGCCTGATTGTTACACTATTATAAGAGTAGAAAAATGCACATTTTTGTTCCCAAAATAACCAGCATACTTTCTCTCATGTAAATATATCATACCATAGAAACTATAAAAGGTGAATGTCATTTACAGTATATATGAGATTTGAAACACCAAAATTCTTATTGTCAGGAATAACTGATGCTCAAAATGACAAAAATCTGATCAAATTCCACACTTCCACTCAGCACCACTGGGTGGCGCCAAAGTACGTGACAAACCGCATTATAAATATCAAACAAAGCTTCAAATTAGGCACAAAACCCAAATAGTTTGTCTACAAGCTTTATTGGTACTTTATTGGCTTATGTTCACAATGCATTTCATAGACAGTCTTCAGTATATTTTCATCAAAACTAAATTATCATTTACAAATGACCTGCATGAAGAAACAGTGCTTGAAGTTTGCGAGGTTTTAGAGAGTGTGCCGTTTCAGGTATTCGATCCACGATGGAGACGGCAAATTCTGCAAACATGTTGTTGATTTTGACATGACAGGAAGGTGATAGGCCAACACAGCATACATTCTAGTTTGCATATTTTTTTTTTTTTTTTTTTTTTTTTAAGTTTTTAACTAAACGGCTAAAAACAATGAATAGTTGGGTGCAATATGCCGTAACAGATCCCTTTGAAGTGTGAAATAAAATTGCTCAAACTCTGCTACAGAAGACTAGAAGCCTCTTCACCTCTAACACAATTGAACTGCATCAACTTTAACACAGTTACACCACAACACCACTGTGTTCTAGCACGCCAAGTACAAACGAAAAGGGAAAAAAAAAGAAAAAAAAATGGCTAAAAACAAAAGACTTGTTGTGAAGGAACATCGTAACCAAAACAATTCACTCCCTTTATCATACTGAAATGAATCAAAATGGCCTTCAAACAAGGTGAACGCTTCACTGACCAAATAGTAAACGAAAAAACCTCATCGATTCCTGCTTTTGCCGACATCAGTTCCTCAGACTACATTCTGTAATGGTGTTACGTAGCTGCGTTTATTTCAAACACGGAGAACTAGATCTATTGTGAAAGACAGTGTTGACTCTGCTTGTGAGAGAAACTGATTAAGAGGTTTAAAGATTTCATTCTCAGTTGCGCTAACAATTCAAACACTGGGGGAGGGGGGGTAAAGTTTACATTGCATCGTCTAAGGCCTTTTTCCAAACCAAACACGATTCTGTCCATCTTCGCTTGTTCCACTATCACTTCTCGTGCACGGAAATAACACACTAGCTAACTTTCTTCACTCTGTCTTTGGCTTTGCTCCGGGAATCTTGGCCTGGATCCTGTAATGACACATAAACAAAAGAATATGACTACAGTCCATATGGAACAGGAAAAACACCCATTTATGCAACTAATCATTTATTTAGAAGTAGTTTAGTAAGTTGTGTAGTAATTTTATACTGTCAAAAACAAAGCCATATACCTATGCATGCGTGTTTGTGTGTGTATATAGGCTACTGTATGTGTGTGTGTGTGTATATATATATATAGAACCGTTAATATATCTATAATATCAACAATTTATTTTATAAACACTAGTCAACATTTAAAGTGGATCAAAACTTTTCATCAAAGCTATCCTAAAAACTAAAAGCATGCTTGTCTTAGGACAACTTTGGCAAACTTTTTTTGATCCACTTCAAATGTGGCTTTGATCCACTTACAAAAATAAATAAGTAAATAGCTTTGCTACTTGGAAAAAAATAAAATATATACACTAAAAATTTTAAACGTAACACTTTTGGTTTTTGCCCCCATTTTTCAAGATCTAAGACTTTGTACACAGGCCTATTTGTCTCAAATATGGTTCACAAATCTGTCTAAATCTGTGTTAGTGAGCACTTCTCCTTTGCTGAGATGCTCCATCCACCTCACAGGTGTGGCATATCAAGATGCTGATTAGACAGCATGATTATTGCACAGGTGTGCCGTAGGCTGGCCACAATAAAAGGCCACTCTAAAATGTGCAGTTTTATAACAGCACAATGCCACAGATGTCACAAAATATGTTTTTTTTTTTTTTCCCCATAACATTAGATGCATGTTGATTTTATCGGACAATGTCGTGATTATAAATGAGAGTGACTCCTGGTTAACATGTATTAATGAGTCGTGTTTAGTCACTATTTAGTGTGGAATTTTTCGCTCATCATGACAGTAAAATAGGGCATTCTAAGTCAATCTACTGCAGTTTTTCCTCTCTCAATCAGTAGAAAATGTGGTTAACACCCGGTCATGCATGAAAAAAATAAATACCGTCATATACCGTGAAACCCAGTATCATTTTGAAAAATACCGTGATATAAATTTTTGGTCATACTGCCCAGCACTAATTCAAACATCAAACAAACAGCACATCAGACGTGAAGCGCTGCGACTAATTAACGATAGTTTCGCACAGGCAAGTCTTCTTTCCAAGAAAACTGAATTTTAAACATATTGAAATAAATTAGGTTAAATATTTCAAGAGGGTTACCAACGGGTATGTTTAGGGTTAGGAATTGGTTAGGACAATAATTAAGTGAATACAATCAAATAACTATACATTTCCTTAAAAATAATAATAATATACAGAATTGAATTGCAAGTGCTATCAAATAGTACAAGCCGCTAATATTTGGTCATTTAGCAGACACTTTTATCCAAAGTGACTTATAAATGAGGATAATGGAAGCAATCAAAATCAACAAAAGAGCAACGACATGCAAGTGCTATAACAAGTCTCATTTAGCCTAACGCAGTACACGTAGCAAGAGATTTTTAATTATAATAAATAAAAAGAAAACCGATTAGAAAAAAAAAAAGAGCAATCTAGTGTTAGAGGCCTTTTTTGCTTTTGTTAATTGTATAATAAATAAAATGAAAACAGAATACAAAGAGAGTAGAAAAGCTAGTGTTAGTTTTTTTTTTTTTTTTTAGAAAATAAGTAGTAAATGAATAGAGTGCAAGTCTAAAAGGGACAAGTTTTTTTGTTTTTGTTTTTTTTAAAGAATAGAATTAGAATAGGGAGAAGTGTGAGGTTCTTCATTCTCTCTTACATTCTTTTCGGCTCATTAAAAATTTATCTTGCTGCTGCGTTCTGGATTAATTGTAAAGGTTTGATAGAACTGGCTGGAAGCCCTGACATAATACATGCATACAAAAATAAAAAATAAAAAATAAATAAATTTAAAAAAAAACTATAGTGTCCTAGAAATCCAGTTCTGAAACTACAGCCTCCGGTATTGCAGGAATACCCTGCTCACAACAACAACAGCCTTATTGAACATGCACATTTATTCTCTGCCAGGAGGTGCTTTCGGACCCGTTTCCGCGGTAACGGCAGCACAGCACTGGACTTTGAAATGTGCAGCGCTCATATTTATTTATAGCCTTTAGAAGTTTAATCGTCACATTAAGCTGCATCACGATTCTGGTCTGTACCCAAATTTAAGACCTCTTGAAATCATAATTAAGACTTTCTTGTACAATTTAAGACTTAAGGACCCGTGGGAACCCTGTGTAGAGCAATATTTTGTGAAAGGTTAACAAAACGATGCACTTCACTGTACTGAGTGAGAGCGCTTCTTCTGCCGTCTTCACGTGCTATCAGAAACTTACTATTTCCCACTTATGTAAAAAAATAAAGATATTAAAAACTAAAAACCCTGAAAAGATAAAGTGGCTTGGTTCTTTAGCAGGAAATTTTAGATGTGGGCGGTGTAATCATTGTGATAGTATGGTGAAAACTAACACTTTTACTGATGTGTCCTCTGGGAAAATATATCCAATTAAGTCTTTTATTAATTGTAATTCCTCGTATGTAGTCTATAGGCTAGAGTGTGGGTGCGGATACTTCTATGTAGGTCAAACCAAGAGAAAATTGCGTTTAAGAGTGGCTGAACACAAATATTCTATTCGTGTGAAAAATATGGCATATCCCATGGTGAGGCATTATTATGAGGTGGGCCATGTCACTGAGAGCTCTCTTAAAGTTATTGGAATTGAATCTATCACTTGTTCAATAAGAGGTGGAAATAGACAGAAACAGCTTCAGGAGTTTCAGGAGTTAATGAAGAAATTGATTTTTTACCATTTTTGTAATTTGTACTATTGATGATGTATAATTTGATATTTGCATTGTTATACATTTATTTTATTTTATTTTTTTTGGACTAAGACGCTAGTATTAGCCACACCTACATATTAACCAGCTGTCTCGGATGATTCAGTAATTAACACTAGTGTAAGAACACCTGTTTAACCAATTGATGTGTGTCCTGAAGAAGGCTTTGTGCCGAAACGCGTAGATCTACTTTTAACTATTTGTAATGATTTAAGCCCAGCACATTAAAGGCTTTTTATCTTACCACGTGAGTGCCTTGGAAGTATTTAGTCTACATAATATTAAAAACTACTTCACACAGAGAAACAAACAAAAACTAAATAAATAGGCAACCACCCAAGATTGCTAATGCTTTTAAAATTAAAATGGAGAACAACTAAAAACAAATTCAAAATATTAATAAAAACTATAGCAGTATCTCAGTGATTCTAAAATAACACTATTTTGTAAACAATTTTCAAATATGCTACAAAATGATCATAGCACTTTTTTTTGGTTTGGTTTATTGAAGAAAACACCAGTTATATATTTCACAATGTAAACAGACTTACTTTCCCAAAACATCTTTGATTTGCTTGCTCACCAGTCCATAGTAATGGTCAATTTGTGCCTGAATTAAGAGTGAAGAATAATTACAGCATTCAGGTATACATTATGAGTTTATTATAATGTTTACTGAAACTGAAGACTCTGATAACTTCTGGCTCAGGCAGCTGTCATGGTCGACTAAGTATTTATCAATGCATACACATGCCAAACATACCTGATGCTTTTCATAGATCACTGGCCAACTGAAAGCACCTATGAGACCTAAAGAAAAAGCAAATTTTGAAAATTACGGCATATTCTTATAATACTGACAAGTGCCAATTAACTGCAAAAAAATTAAGTATCGATTTAAACTAATAGGAATACAGCCCCAAATGGACTTACCCAAAATAAGAAGGGTCAGACCATTGAACAAGGCACCAACATAGGTCAGGATCCACATGAGAACTGCAAACTGGAAGAGGAGGAGAAACCATGTCAACGTACAACCACAGTACAAAGACCAAAGGAAACACTGTAGTTACATGTGAGAGACATTTCAAACTCATGCAAGGTGTAACCGTATTAAAAAAAAATAACAAGGATGCATTATACTGATAAAAAGTGACAGTATAGAAGTGTTACAAAAAAAAAAAAAAACATTTTGTTCTTATAAATAAAAAAAATAAATTAATTTAAAAAAGTAAATAAAGAAATAAAGCAGCAACCTTAACCCTAATGTTTCTCAACACTGACAAGAAGTGTTATTTGACCAAATCAGCTTATTGGAATGATTTCTGTACGATCATAAATAATGACTGCTGAACGTTCAACAGTCAACAGTTCTTCTAAATTGTAAAATTTACCCAATATTTCTGCTTTGACTATCTTTTAACAGATAAATGCAGCCTTGGGGGAAAAGACTATTAAATTGCAATTTTTGTGTTTGGTTGAACAGTTTCCTTAACTCTCAAGAATAAGAAAGATGGTTAAAATAATGAAAGCTAAAATTATAATTAGCATTTTGAAAGTGCATTTTTAAATGCCTAATAACAGACCATTTTCATAAACTGTCATTGTAAACTCAAAAACGGTTCGCTTGAACTCAAAATAGAAGGCCCAACCCCTTTTCTGCAAGCTGACCCAACAAATGGCAGAGCCCGTTCAAAACCCACCGGCACAGAAACTGTCACTCGTAACTGGACACGTCACTCAATATAGCCGTCTGACCACAGAGAGCCTGAATGCTGGGACGCAATCTATCCGTCCAGCTGCGGAAGAGCTCCAGAGCTCTGAAAGGGCAGCGGGGTCTGGCTGTAACTCTATCCACAGCCCATAACCACTGCCCCCTTCACAGGGCAGTAAATCTCCTTACACGGATGCTTCCATCCACTGGGCTCCCCTGCGTTTGAGACGTGGGTCAATGCAGCGCCAAGAAATCCACGAGGTGCTGATTTAACATTAACGTTAGTGGCGCTTTTCCATTACGCCACAAACTTTGCTTAGAACACAGCGACTCCTTAAAATGTCAGACGTTTTGACGCAAGATTAAGAAGCGCTTATCCCTGGATCCAAGCATGTATTTTAGTAAACCAGATGACTTGTGACCTCTAGTTCTGCTACCGTCAACAATTTTAGGCTTACAGGCCCAGAGTGAATTTTCAGCTTTTTTTTTTGTTTAAGTATATGTAAATTTTAATTTTTTCAGGATCCTGATTAATAGAAAGTAAAAAAAAAAAAATTAAATGTCTTGTCTTGTTTTTTTGAATGGCCCACTCATCAGAACTGAAACGCCCTCAGCATGGCAACATGGGTATTTGAGCAACAATGCATAGTGGGGTGGAAAGGTTATTCCAGCTATTCATTCACGATCATTCAGCCTTGCAGCTAACCTTGTCATGTGACGCATTAAAAACAGAGAGCATCACATGACTGGCATTCCTCAATGCTATATCACAGCTGATACTTTAACCCCGCCACCTCCAATAAAAAGAGTTGCTGGCTGTTGAGGGAGGGGGGAGAGAGCGAGAGAGAGGGAGAGAGAGAGAGAGGGAGAGGGAGAGGGAGAGGGAGAGGGAGAGGGAGAGGGAGAGGGAGAGGGAGAGGGAGAGGGAGAGGGAGAGGGAGAGGGAGAGGGAGAGGGAGAGGGAGAGGGAGAGGGAGAGGGAGAGGGAGAGGGAGAGGGAGAGGGAGAGGGAGAGGGAGAGGGAGAGAGGTCTCTTTGGCACCATTTCTATCCCATCAGAGCTCAGTCCAAATCCTCTCGGCCTGATCAACAAAGGCTTCTTTGTGGAGCCGTTCATGACCCGCTTCTGCAACACATGACCAAACACCCCAAACCTGACCACCAACCCTGCCTACTAAAAACAAACGGGAAGCCCTGTTTCTTATTCAATGTAACAATGGACAAAATTCAGTATACACAATGAGAGAGAGCACAGTTGACAATATGAAGTAACGTTAGCTGATGTTTGGAGACGGTAAGGTTGTTAAAGTCTCTAATGCTCATCAAGGCTGCATTTATTTGATCAAAAATGCAATTAAAAGCAGTAATACTTAAAATACTATTTACATTTAAAATAACTATTTTCTATATTAATATATTTTAAAACAGAATTCATTCCTGTCATGGCAAAACTGAATTTTAAGCATCATTACTCAAGTCTTCAGTGTCACATGATCCTTCAGAAATTCTAATATGCTAATTTTAGCAATGTTGAAAACAGCTGTTTTTGCTTAATATTTTGCAGAAACTGAGATACATTTTTTCAGGGTTCTATGATTAATAGAAAGTAAAAAAGAACAGCGGTTATTTAAAAGAGGACTCTTTCGTAACATTATAAATGTTTTAACTGTCACCGATCACTTTTATGCATCCTTGTGGAATAAAAATACATTTCTCTCTCTTAAAAAAAAAAAAAAAAAAAAAAAAAAACACTAAATTGTAACTCAATTACTCAAGAAAATAGAAGTGTGTATTAAGGAATTAAGTGGATGTCAGATTTTGAACAGTTCATTTAATTGGCTAAGCAAGCTCAATTTTAAAATATCACAATATTGGTCAGACTGTAACAAATGCATATCTGTCAATCCAACATCTCATAAGCAGAACTGTTTTCATGTACATGTGTACTGAGTTCTTTGTTTTGGACACTAGAGGCCAATTTCTAGCCCACTTCTTCCGAAAACTCTTTTTTTTATCAAATTTAGCATACACTGTACAGCTTACAGAGGCATTATTGCTCACGAACAAGATTTATTTTTGCAATGTTCACCCTGAGAGCAGTTATGGAGCCCCAAATCAAATAAAAAAGGCTAAGCTGAAAACAGCAGGTTCAGGTTTTCATTTCCTCTGGTCTCCTGGAAGAACTAACCTTGAGCGAGTCCACCAGATCCTCCACCAGGAAGAGCCGTCGCAGCTCCTTAATCAGACGGTTGATGTGCGCCAGACCCGTCTCACTGTACTTATGAACCAACTCCGAAGAGATCCCGATATCTTTATCCAAATACATCCTGTAGGAAGAGAAAGAGGGTTTAGCGTGAGACCGGAGCCCTGTTCCATGAGCCTAGCGAGTTAGCAACTAGTTATGGGTGCTTTTGAAACACTGCTTCATGAAACTGTCAAACCTCAAAACCTGTGAATCGTTTGTTTTAAACCAGCGATCAAGCATGTATTAAACTGCCAAAGTCACAAGATTTAGTAAACGGTAAACATGGCTTCATTACGTTTATTGCAAAGCTTCAGTAAACAAAGTTTCGTTACAAAATTTCAATGATTCTCCGGACCCATGAACTAGTCTCTGTATGGTTTTTACCTGATCTCGGATGAGTATTACAAATTTGTATTTGACATTTTTAAATGACATTTGTATAATAAAAAATAAAGTGTTTTAGTTAATGAGTTCTTATTGGCTTGATTATCCAACAAACAAAACAAGCCCTACAATTACACAGACACTTCATATTCGGAGATATTAAATGATTTGTTAATGGCATTTAAAAGATTACACTTCCAATAAACCATTTGAAATTGGTTTGTCAGAGGAGTTTTTACGTATGTTTGGCCTGAGTTGTATTGACGCCATTCTGACCATTTTGAAACAGCCAATCATTTCGCTAAGCAATTGGTTCAATTCCAAGTTTTCCACTTTTTAGTTAGCCATAAAGTTTTTTTTTAAAGACCACGCCCATTTAACAAGTTTTACGATTCTTCCTTGTCTCGTGGTAATTTATACCCATTTAAAACTTTTAAATACAAATTGCTGTAAAATGGCTTTTTATTACTGCTATTTTCCTGCAGTGAACATGATTGTAAAATTCTCTCTTTTTGTCATTTAGAGAAAAGCTGTAGAAAACCATCTGTGTTTTGGCCATATCGAAACAATTAGCCAAATGCTTTTTTAAATAAACAAGCTAACATAAAACTGCGAGTTAGGACTCCTGTGTGCGTAGAAGCCTTTTTTGTGTAGAGCAAGAAAGTTTCTTCCAATGTAGAGCATTTCAAATGTACTAAAGAGGTTTCATTTCAATTAAGATGTTGCCTTTGCTGTCTACTGCACAGTCAGCTACCTTCAAAGCAGCTCACTAGATTTGGAACAGAGCCTGAAACAGGCTTTCTGAGAGATACAAAAGATACTGCGACCACTTTACTTCCAAAACAACTTTAAGAATCTTTAAGTGGCTGGATTTTATTCTATTTCACAAGTGAGGCTTAAAATTTTGGCAGGGAATCAAAACCAAGCACCTCATGTAAGCCCAGAAGCTAAGCTCCACAGATCTGCCTTCTTACAGAAACTGGAACACAAACTGATCAAAGAAGGATTATCCTGACCGTTTTACACTCAGGCAAGGCAAAGTGAATAAAACATGGTGTGGAAATACGCAAGACTGATGCAACTACAATGTGTGCCACACGTGTGGGTCCTCACTTGAAGGGGTGTCCATCCTCTGACTTCTGAACGGCCTGTAAAATGCCTTTGTATATCCTGAAGGAGATGGTGACAGACAGCAGGGCAAGGGCCACGTAGGAGATCACGCTGATAATACTGCACACGCTGAGGGACAGCAGCAGGAACAGACTGGCTCCAAACACCACCCCCGTCCTCTGCAGATCTCGCCAATACAGCAGGTCCACCACTGCCGGCAGAAAAGAAGAGCTACTTCAGCCCCAAACAGTCAGATGATGCAACATTCTGCTTTAATGCAAAAAGGCAATTCTTAAAATCATTTTAACAATAAACAGCGTCTCATGACCTTCATTTTTTTGTAATTGTGTGTGAACGAGAATTGAGTTAAATTACAGTCTAAAATGACTTTAATTGTAACAAAACTACAATAGAACTATAATTTATCAAAGTGTTTTAATTCAGCAATTTGTAAAAAATATAATTTTACACAAACACGCACATGAACAATATTTAAGTGTAAGTTCAACAGTAAAAATATATATTTTACAAACAAACCAATATATTTTAAATATTGCTTAAATGTTTAAATTCAGCAATTTCATAGCAAACGTATATTTTATACACACTATATATAAAACTTTTCAAAAATTACTTAATGTACAACATTGCTGAATTTAAACACTATAATTAAATTTTTACATAATTTATTTATTTCATAAAGTAATTTAATAGTAATTCTCTGCACAGTAATTCCTGTTAATTATATATATATATATATATATATATAAAAAATACAACTTTTGGTTTCATACAATTTTAGGCACTTCACTTAATTGTCCAATCAGGCAGTTATTTACCAATGCTGATAATCTCAAAATTGCCAATATTAATGAATTAGATTGGCAATACTGAAATATGTTGATTGCACACAAATGCAGGAATATTTTAATAGCTGTCGAGCATTAAAACACTATTTTTCTTTGTAGAGGCTTAGACACAATACAGATTTTAATCAGAATGTGATGTGCAAGTAAACATGCTCAGTTTTTAAGTAGCTGTAGAGCTGGAAATCTGCTATAGATGTGCTGGTGGCTTCGCAGATGAGCATATGGAACAGATTACTTCAATATACAGATTATTTGGACCACATTACACATCAAAACTCCATTCAGAAACAGAAAATAACTCATGCACACACTAAACAAGGACACCATCATGTCGAATTCTGGCTTTACAGCAAACCTAGTCTGTTCGGGCTGAGGGAGGATAAAAATAGGACAGAAACCTCAGTCAGTCAAGGACCCTTCAATAATTAAACCTAATCTAAAATATGTGCCAATATGTCTGATCAGAGTTCATGGCAGACAAGCATGCCGTATCTTCTCTCACTGCATTTCTAAAGACAAACATCATCCATCCAAAAATCCGATGTATTTAATCAATAACTCAGAAGCACTTGTGTTCGTTCAGCAGAACATGCTGCCCTTCCTCTTGTACTCCTGCCAACAGACCGTTGCATAAGCTTATCGAAACTGAACAGGTCCACAAAGTACTAATGCATCACATTTTCGAAAACCAAAGTATAATGCATTCGTATCTGCTCATAAATGTTCATGTTAATGTGTATTGTTATAGTGCACGCCTAAAGTCCTGCGGCCTTATCAAGACCCCCCGCAATAAAACCTGCATTTTATCATCACGATTTCATCCTAAATCATCGACAGTGCGTGTAAACACAAATTGAAGTGCAAATGCGTATAAATCAAGTGTGACGCCAGGAGGAGGGACGCAATTACAGAGCGTTTAAAGGTCTAACTCACTAACTAACCTTGTTTGGAATCCATCTCGCTCATCTGCGATCAGACAGCCACTCAGCCAGGGCCAAGAACACACGAGAAGCACGCAGCACCACTGACAAATGACAGTTCCGGTCGAAATTGAGGACTTCAAAACAAAAGTCCCTGCTTAAACCAGCACATTTCAGAGGAAGAAAAGCACTGAACGGATCAGATACAAAATAAAGGTCGGTGACCGTGCATCTATCAGGAAAACAGAAACAAACACGTTTGGCCAGCTGATCTTTTTTTAAACTAAAAATGTATTTATTTATTTATTTATTTATTTATTTATATTAATTTTATGTCCAACACGGATTGCCAGACAGCCATCAGTTGGCCAGATTTTTTAATGCTTTTTAAAAGTCTCTGCATTTATTTGGTTTAAAAAAAAAAAAAAAAAGTAATATTGTGAAGTATTGTTAGTATTTACAATACCTGTTTTCTATTTTAGTATATTTTAAAATGTAATTTATTCCTGTGATGACAATGCAAAATTTTCAGCATTATTACTGCAGTTTGTCACATGGTATTTTAGAAATCATTATAATATGTTGAGTTGGTGCTCAAGAAATATTTTTTATCGTCAATAATGAAAGAAGAAAAAAAAAAGTTGTGCTGCTTAATATTTTTGTAGAAATTGATCATTTTTTTTCTCCCCAGGATTCAGTGATGAATAGAAAGTTCAAAAGAACATTAATTTGAAGTAAAATGTAACACCTTGTCTTTGTCACATTTGAACAGTTCAGTGTGTTCCTCATATATATATATATATTTGTGTGTGTGTGTGTGTGTGTGTGTATGTACTGATTGCTTATATTGTTTTGTCATTGAGCTTGGGAAAGGCGCTATACAAATTAAACTTAATAATAATAATAATAATAAGCCCTCAAACCTTTTAACAGTAGTGTATATTAAATGTTTATCATTACTTGTCACTGCAGCAAAAATATCTACAATAAATATATTAGCCTACTCGGGGAAGCCTAGAAAACAAAAATGTAAAGGAAAATTTTTACATAAAATTGTATAATTCAACTGGAACTCATGAAAGTTAAAATGACGAATCTTGACCCAAAACAGTCATATTCTATCTTAAAGTCAGGCGCTTAGGTGTGTCTATCCAGGAAACCCTTTCATAAGTCAGCATTCAGGGTTCACAAAAGTTTAGCATAGACGTCACCCTTCATTACATGTTCCCAGCTTGATTTCATTGCCACAATTAGTGCCAACTTGCATAAACAATTTAAACAGCACTGCCTCCCCTTTCGAGAATCTGAGAAGAGCTACAACACAGTGACAAAGTGCTTAATTATGCCAACACACACACACACAAAAAAAAATTCTAATTATAAACAATAAATTGCTGCTCAAAGCTCCTCAAGTTGTGGTAAATGGCTTTGACACGCTCCATCATATATTCTTTAACTTCTTTGAAAAATGCACTGAATTCAGTATACGCAGTCAGTAAAACATTCTGTGTAGCAAACAGGCAGTTTGCCAAGAGAATTCTCTAGCAGAGGGATAAATGCTTGCCGTTGCAATATGCTTTGTAATCAAGACACCCCAGACCATTTACTCAGCGCAACTAGAACATTCTCTCCCACAAGCACCTTTGCAAGAAAGACCTCAAAACTGAGCAAAACTTACTCACAGCTTTACCCAATAACATTTATGGACAAAGCAAGCAGAAAAATTATCTCCTTAGTCCATTTTCAGGCATTTTAGGGCAAAACAAGCATATACCCTGTTCTTTCCAGTGCTTTATCTCCATCCCTGAGGTTGTCATAGAAGGCGTGTTATCTGAATTGGCGTGCATCGGTCATACATTCCAAGTCACAGGTCTGCAGAAGAGATGGTCGGGGGTGAGGAAGGAGGCACGAGTCTCTGGCTGGGGCAGGACAGGACTGAAGGGTACAGAGAGACTCTAGGGCTCTCCTAGCAGAGCTGCCTGATCACGTTCTGCAAAGGCCAGCACTGCTGAGGTCAGCTGACCACATTCAAAGGTGTTGAACGCCGTGTACTAGTAACATGAGGTTTTAGCACAACATCAACTGGCTCGCTCTACAATCCGAGCGCCATTTGAGTAATACTCATACACTTCATTTTTTCTAAATGCATTATCAAAAATAACTTGCTGTGGATGCCCTTTTTGGCCTGTCCTCAGCGGTCCTATGAGCAAATGCGCACATTCGGAATAAAATGGAATATATGGAAATGAAAGTGAGATTTTTTTTTTTGTAAAAAATGTTAGATTTTCTTTACAGAAACAATAAGTACTTGGATTCATTTTATTATTCACTAAAACTATTGAGCATTTGTATTCATTGAAATAAAATTTTAAACAACATAAATGAAAAACAACCAATTTAAAAAATATTGCCTTGGCAGCTAGTTGATGAATTTATTTATTTATATATATAAAAATGTAACATATATATAATATAATGTAATATACATATATATTAACCTTGTTGGGACAAACTATGAAAAGTAAACATATTAAAAATCAAGATAACACAATGCTATTTATTAATACTTTTACATGATTTATCAGAAAAAATATTTTAAACTTTAAATAAAATAAATAAATAAAAACCTTATCAAAATGGAAACTGCACCTTTCATAATGACCTACCTACGATTCACTTATGAAGCTGGTGTGTGCAGTCTTGGTTTAGTATGACATTAAGAAAAATGAATTTTACTGCTTTAGGTAAAAGGTTAGTGTTCAGACACAGTCTGTCATTTAGGCTGTAATGATTATGACAGGCTTTCACTGAAGAATGAATGATTTATGAAGTCCATTGTGACTATGGGTCATTGCATTTTCCTCAAGGTCAATGACACTTCGGAGTAAACTCAGTCACTTAGCTAAACTGACCTTTGTCTAGCCTATATTTAAAATAGGGAGGTGACCATTAAGTATGTGAAGCTGAATTAAAAACAGATTTATACAAATAGCCATATAAAAAATAAATAAAATAATAATAATAATAATAATAATTAAAAAACAGTTGACAACTAGTACAATTTCGTGGGTTTACGGGGTTTTTTCGTGTCTGCAACACATCCACAAGATGGCAGCAAAGGGACGCCATCAAGATGACTTTGAATTTTTTTAAAATTCCCCAATGATCATCATTTCAAAATGCTGTTATGCAAAGTATGCATTAACGAAGCTGACAAACATGATTTGTAATCACATTGATGTCAGTATTACAGCACATAAACCTCTTTTTTTTAAACTGATCCTGCATAAGTATCAGTTAAAACACTTGCTGAGATAAGCCCAAGAAATATGAATCGGAGACTTAAATATAAATCAGAAACCTCAAACTGTATTACTGCAACTGAAAAGGTATCTAAAAAGTAAGTCAGTCTTGATTAATACATGTAACGTTAATAATTCAAACGGATCTGACGTCATGTCAATTGTTCCTGGTGTAACATGTTGGGTGGATTCAAAAGGAAAAAAAGTTGATTATACTTATTTTAGTTAGTGACAATCCTTACAGATCCTCGATTCAAATTCAAATCCAAATGATAAGTTACAAATACATAATGTACTTACATGAACAACAAGAGTTAGGTTTGGATGGCGTGACTGTTGTTTTCTCATCTTTTTCTTCTGATTTCGTCGGTTTTGTTGTTGCGTCTCCAAAAGCACTGATCGGTGCTGGTTTGACAGCTTCTGGCTCTGGTTTCGAGGTGGATGATGGTTCTGGTTCTGTAAAGTCCAGCAGAGGCTCTTCGGTACGTGGCAATGTGGACCTGTGCCTCTCCAGCGCATCTTTCGCTCCTCCAGCCAGATCTAAGATATCGTCGTCCAGAACATTAGCCTCTGCCTCTCTTTTCGAGAAATCAGGTCCTTCATCCATTAACGAGTTCTTGTGTTTGTCTGCTAGGTATTCTTCTTCTTCATTATCATGCTGAAAACCATATGAGGGTGTCGTGGAGCTTATATCCATCTGATCATCCATTGTTAAGAATAATTTCACACCGTTATATATATATAAGTGTAACTTTTCGATTTGAATGTCTGAGAAAATATCTTTTCAAAACTTCACCAGCACACTGAGTGTGCGTCAGGTTCAGCACGGGCCTAAAACGCAGAAACGGCGCAACTGTTTGACTAGACGCTTAGTTAGGGGAAGTATATGCAAATTTGGCCAACTCCTTTATTGGTCGAACAGTGAAAATAGGCGGTTCGGCGACGCCCCAGCACTTCGTTGCGTGCAATGTTACGCGCTTAATTAGGGGGCGGAGTATGGAAGTTTGTGGGTATTTCATTCGGTGAGCGGTGAAAGTGGGCGGGGAAGCCGCGCCCACATGCTTTCTCTTCCTGAGCAAAAATGTGAAAAATGGCTGAGTGATGCATTTCAAGCAGTTTTAAAATTTACAGTGGTTTGAAAAGGCACTGATAGCCTGCCTTTTTTGTAAATACTAGTTATATGTTCTTAATATTTGCAAGATGTAGCCATTGTTTAATGAAATCAACTAGACATTTGATGCCATGCAAGCAACACTCTCTAACCTTGACTAGACTCACAATATAGCAACATCTCGTGCGTTGATTGTGAAATCATTGACTATTGTTGCAAATACATTTATTCAGATGATTCAGTGTTTATCGATGTATTACAACATAAACTAAACAAACTCGTGATCAAATGAGTCAAGACTGTAATAATGTAAAGTGTTTTGTATCATATTACTTTTATATGATATACTTTGCTGAAGAAAAAAAAACTTATATCACACAATTTTCTATGCATTCTGCCCTCTCGTTGGTTAGTTTGAGTAAAAAGGCCTTTTATAATTTTAAAAATATTGCCCTTCAGATCGTGGTGCATGTCTTTTGTGAAATCTCTGGTGATTTTTTTTTTAATCTAAATAAACATACAAATAATTTTTACATTCTTAGTAATATGTCAAGATAAACATTTAGTGGACTGAAGCAACTTAGGTTAATTGATTATCCATACAACATACAAAAAAAAAAAAAAAGAAATTCAAAGTGTTAAAATGTCAATATCTATAAGATACAACCGGCTGTTGTGGAACGTTTATCTGATTTTTCTCAATCATGATTGCATTGCATATGTTTTGCCCTCCCAAAATAAAAAGTACAGGGATTTGATTAAGTATTCAAATGTAATCGTACAACAGTAGATAAAGAGATACAGAGTGACAAGTGTTATACTGTTATAAGGATCTCAGTGATTTATATTACAAGCTATCAGAAATGCATTTTACTTTTTGGCCATATAACAGAAACTGTGGCAAATTGAATATTTCTTATTAAAATTGAGATTTGTTTTCTCCTCCTCAAGTATGAGCTCTATATTCTCACTATATCATATCAGCCATATATGACACAAAGCTATGAAATGAAAATAGCATATGAAGCATATCAAAAACATAGACTACAAAACATGTTTTTTTTAGATTTTATCTAAAGGGTAAATTCATTTTTATTTATTTATTTACTATTATTATTATTATTATTATTATTTATTGACTATTATTTCATATTTCTTCTCAGGCTTTGTAGGCTGTTCTGCTATGCTCCAGGAAATTCTGAACATTGTGTACTTGGAGCACATACTGAATGTAATGTAAATGTTTTCCTTGTCACACATGCAGAAAGATCAATCAACAACGGAATCCAGGTGGATCCAGACCGTGACAAGTAAAATTACTTTATACCCTCATCATTATATATAGATATGTCTCAGGTCTCTCCTTTATTGTGAGTAAAACCTGTAAGTCTGATCACTTGAAAAATGTATAGTGCACTTAAAACAAAAGCAATATGAGTAGTGATGCAAGTCTTAGCAACCACTACTATAATTATATTATTGCTATTGATCATTAGCTGTTTTAGTACATTAAGAAGTCTACTTGTTATCTTGTTTTATTGCAGATGGTGAGTCAGTGCATGTCTGCTAGGCAGATGCCATTGTCTGTCCTCTGTGCTGTGAAAAGGAGACAAAGGCAGATTTGAGGGATAGTTTGTCCTCTCCAGATACTGCAGTCTCCATTGTTATCCAGACGCCAATGGGGAAGCAAAGTACCAAACCGGTTCTGCAGGGTCTTTGTACTGCGCTGGAGTCCTGCCAGCGTGGGCTGACTGATAACCTGCTCTTTGATTCTACTGATTGATTAATCATAGAGATGTTTGGTGCATATCTTCTAATCTGGCCTGCTAGTTAGCTCTTTATGATCTTATCTTTTTTGCTTGTGCAAAAGTCATGTCATAATCCATCTCCTGTAAGAGAAAGGATGCAGGAATATATTTTTAGATCTCAGAATAAAACCATTTTACAGTGAAAAGATTAGCTTTAATCACCTTATTGAAGTTGCTGATTCATGCAGCAGTAATCTTGAAATTCATGGCAGTGAGTCAATGTAGTGCAATACTTATTTCCCAGAAAACAGAGTGCTATCATCTCAGTCATCTTAAGGGAGTCTCCCAGACCTTCCTTTCTTAAACATTCACAATCATTATGATCTTTGATGATCTAAGGTTCACTGTGTAATAGTTTATTTTAATAATTTATGTATTATGTTCTAATTAAGCAATGAAGGTCACTTATACAGTAAGCAAGTTCACGCCATATCCTGGATTTACTGTTTAAATTCCCAACATACTGTAGCATGGCTTTATGCAGCCTATTGCTGTTTACATCGGTGACTAGAATGGAAAATAAAAATAGGCCTATTAAAGGTATAGTTCACCCAAATTCTGTCAACATTTACTCAACGCTTTTTCCAAACCTTTATGAGTTTTTTCTTCTTCTGTTGAACACAAAAGAAGATATTTTGAAGAATGTTGCTAACCAAGCTGTTGACGGTAGCCATTGACTTCCATAGTATTTTTTCTATACTACAGAAGTCAATGGCTACCGTCAACTGTTCGATTAGCAACATTCTTCAAAATAACATTTTTATTTTTTTTGTGCTCAACAGAAGCAAGAAACTCATAGGAGTTTGGAACAATTTGATGGGTGAGTAAATGTTGACAGAATTGTAATTTTTGGGTGCAGCATCCTTTTAATGACAAATTTCCATCAAAACATGATTTTAAGCAAATCAGTTAAATGTCATCCAAATATAAACTGTCAAAAGTAGTATAGGGAGGAAGAAACATCCCACTCATACAAAACTAATGGATTATTGAGGCTCCATCTCTCTGTCAAGATATTTCAGGAGGTTTCTTTGGGAGTAACATTAGTCTTCTTCTGTTCAGGGTGTTTTGTGGGTTTGTTGTTCCAAATTTGGAAGAAGAATCTGGCTGGTATTTAATAGAGGAATTTACAGGGCAATGAACTGATCTAACTCATCAAGACTCACTTACAGCAGGGGTGTGGCTCCACTTGGCAACCGACAGCATTCACAAGCAAACAATCTCTTATTATCACACTGCACAAGCGTATCTGTCTAACTTCTATTTGATTAACTATTTAATTCTAAGTAAGACACAAACAACCCAATCATAACATTATGGCTTTGGGGATTTCACCAGGAACTGCCTTGTTGACAGAAATCAGGCTCATTATAATTGCTGAGATGTTACTAAACTGAATGTTCATGCATCATATCCTAAATTTAGGATGCTCCCAATGAAATATAAACAGTGTTTTAAAAGTGAACATACTGTATATGGAAAATTCTGCTATTATTTACTCACCCACATTCATTTTGTTATTGGTAATTTAAACAATTCTGTAACTGAAATACCACTGAAATCAAATTAAATATAAATATTATGTTAAAAAAATTCAATTAAAAATGTTTATATATATATATAATATATATATATATAATATATATATATATATATATATATATATATATATATATATATATATATATATATATATATATATATATATAACACACAATAGAACAAATTAATTTTTATTCCAGGCAAACTATCCTTTAAAGTGCTTAAATACTCAAATGAGTGTTTAATTAAATTAATTTTGCACCAAAGTTATCCTCTGCAGTGAATGGGTGCCATCAGTTCATCAATAAATGCCTTCTGAAGCAAAAAGATTCATGCTTAATAAACAAGTTTATCATTAATTAATACATTTGTATCTTAAAATGTATGTGTATTTTATCTTAATATGTATAATATTGCTTCTCCAAGTCGTCTAGTCTGAATCAGGAGAGAAATATGCACACATGAAGCACCACTTATAAAACAGTTCTAAACAAATATGTAGGTGGGTTTTGATGTGGTGGACAACTAGAGGATTCATTATTATGGATTCGTATTTTTGCATTATTATGGACTTGTATATTGTGGCCAGAAGTGATGGATTTGTTGCTACAAACAAGCAGCTTTTTACTTCACAAGACATTAACTGATGGACTGGAGTGGTGTGGATTATTGTGATGTTTTCATCAGCTGTTTGGACTCTCATTCTGACGGCACCCATTCACTGCAGAGGATCCATTGGAAAGTAAGTAATGCTACATTTCCCCCAATCTGTTCTGATGATTTAAAAAACACATCTATATCTTGGATGACCTGAGGGTGAGTAAATTTTAAGCACATTCATTTTTGGGTGAACTACAAGCATTAGTTTCAAACAGTGAGTGTAGTGTGTATTTTATCTACAGTGAAAGTATGCAATGCATCCCATCTCTTTGTAACTTTTATCAGCCGCTATCCTTTGAGAGTATTCATAGACGCAGAAATAGTGCATGCCCTCTGCTCTCTCATGTCAGATACGACTCCTACACTGCTGTTTAGATCTGACTCCACCCTTGTTTCTCAGCTGTGTTCTGTATCTACTTGCTTCTTCCCCCTGAGCATTTACCACAGGCGGAGTCAGTCCTGTTTTTGGAACAGGTCATGGCACACACAGTTTGCAGGCTTGCACTAGCTGCTTTCTTCATGAAGCAACTCTATAACACCATGTAGCACCTAGATGTCAACAGTAATCACTCATGCCTGCTGGGTCACTTGTCCTGTATCTAAAGGCCATTGCATATTCATGTGTAAATAGAGTTTTAATGTGCAACATTCTTTTAAATGGTGTGCTGACGTCTATATGGGAACATGCTGTTCAGAAACTCATGCCATTCCGCTCTGGATGCACAACTACAAAGCCATCAATTTCCTCATTCTGCTTCTGCAGAGCAAAATATTAGATTTTTGGCAATGAGAGATGAAACAGGAGCCGTGTTATGCACAGGCTGTTGCCTTTGGTTATAAAACCAAGATTACACAATATTCACATAAGAAGTGTTGTGCAGTTAACTGGGTATATTGGCCAAAGACCATATGCTTCATCAAGGACTGCAAAGGATGTATTATGTAATACAACAAAGAGGAAGAAAAACCTTAGCATGCTTGTCAGGAAGACTTTATAGGACACTGCATGCATACGAAAGAACTTGAAGACCAGAGAATGCACCAAGTGACCACAGTGAGTCAACTAAATCCATTTCATTTCTGGTGCGCAACTCTCAAATCCTCTTCTTTCAACACACTTGTTATAGCGCCCCTAGTGCCGGATATGCATTTCCGCCGTTCATGCCCATGATTACATGATATGAATTCCAATTCCATGGGATTACAAAGTATAATCGAAGCAGTAAACAACACTTAGGCAGCATATATATATATATATATATATATATATATATATATATATATATATATATATATATATATATATATTTTTTTTTTTTTTTTTTTTTTTTTAAACGAGATTTTATTTATTCTATGGTGCAAAAGTGTTTTGAGGAAATATACTTAATAATGTTAAATTTTAGCTGTAGAAATACACATTTATCGGTAGACATATGTTTGAATCTGCTGACATTGTAATGTGTTCAGTATCATTAAAATGATCGATTTTAACAACTTAATAAAATGTAAATATAAAATGCTACAGTTAACAGTTATATGTTAATTGTTAAAATAACGGCGTATATACTACTAGTTAAGAACTAAAATTAAACATTTCCAACATTGTTAAATACTTACAATAACTCACTTTGTGTGGACTTTTTTTTTTCTCTTCAGGCAGTTCGTCGGGCAGCCTTACAGCGCTGAAGAGCACGTTGTACGGTTTGAAGGACCCTTTTCGATTTCCGCCATCTAAGAGCTGGTGGTGAGTAACTGTTACGAACAAATAATGGCGAAATAAATGTGATATTCGCATATATAAATGCTTTAAAATGACCCAGAAACATTTACATCTGTCTTATACACAGGTGGATTGAACTTCAACATGCAGATTTTCGTGAAAACCCTAACGGGGAAAACCATCACCCTCGAGGTGAGGCACAGACGAGCCGCGCGAGATAATTCGACACTTTATCTGTTATTTTATTGCAATGCTTGACTATGGGGGTTAATTATATTGCATTATATGAATCTTTTAGTATGAATTTGTAGGCTAGGTTGCGTTATAACGTAAGTAAAAGCTATATTTTTATAGTTTCACAGAAGCCCTAAATATTGCTAACGACAAGTCGTGTGGCTCCGCTACATTCATACAGCAGAGGAGATTGGAAATAAATGTGAATTGTATGCAAAATTTGCATACAATTGAATACTTAAAATAAATAATTTGTGTAGTTATGCAGTTTTAACTGAAAATTTCCTTCAGTTCACAGTCTCAATATTAATAGGTGCCAGTTACGGTCTAAGAATTGTTCATCTACATGTAAAAAAGATTGGAGATTAATCTTTAAGACGTATCAACGATATTTTAAATTCAAAATGTTCAACAAAAATATCTGGATTAGACCTCGGAGTCAGTGATTTGTGATTAGGAAAAATTAAAGTTAGATTTCCCTTGGTCTCCTGTACATTAATGATCATAGCTATTGGTTTAAGTGCAGTTTACTGTTATTTAAGACACACATTTATCTCTTCTACATGTGTTATAGGTTGAGCCCTCTGATACTATTGAAAATGTCAAGGCTAAAATTCAAGACAAGGAAGGTAAGTTCCCATCTCTCTCTCTCTCTCTCTCTCTCTCTAATGTAATATGACAATGCTAACTGCTGCATGTATTGAATGCAGGAATCCCTCCTGATCAGCAGAGATTGATCTTTGCTGGCAAACAGCTGGAGGATGGACGTACCCTGTCTGACTACAACATTCAGAAGGTTAGTGAGTAATGGTACAGTAATACAGAATTTTAGGTTCCTTGCTTTTCCTACCATGTAATGTACTTCAACTAACTTCATTGTGATCATGCATTCAGGAGTCCACACTGCATCTTGTGCTGAGACTGCGTGGAGGTGCTAAGAAGAGGAAGAAGAAGTCCTACACCACCCCCAAGAAGAACAAGCACAAGAGAAAGAAGGTCAAGCTCGCTGTGCTGAAATACTACAAGGTCAGTTTCAGCATCTCCTAAACTGTCTTTTTTGCCAGCTGCATGTGTTCTGTATTCAGCTTTGGGAGTTGCTAGCATGATTTCATGCTGTCTGTCTTGATCCTCAGGTTGATGAGAACGGCAAGATTCACCGCCTGCGCCGCGAGTGTCCTGCAGATGAGTGTGGAGCCGGGGTGTTCATGGCCAGCCACTTTGACCGTCATTACTGCGGGAAGTGCTGCCTGACTTACTGCTTCAACAAACCAGAGGACAAGTGAAGTACAGTCCTGACAACATGCTCTGTGTAATACATGAGATTGTCTGTTCTGGAACTTGTACTTTGTAAATAAAATTGGCCTGCCACATTCAAAAATGAGTCTCTTGAGTCTTTATCACTTTTTGGGGTTTTAACTTTTATTAGACATTCATACTAATATGTTAAAGTGAGAAGTTGGATAAAAGTGATGGTAAATGACCATGTAAAAAAAAAAAAAAAAAACTCTTATGATTCTTGGTAACCGGACATGCAGAATACAAAGTCTGTTTTAGATGGGTTATCTTTCATTTTGGACTGGAATAGTCTTTTCTTACCTTAAATATAATTTATGCACTTTTACTTATTAATTTTCTAGTCATCTGTCACGGTTTCCCCCCCGTCAGATGTAGCTACCCATTCTGCCCAATAAGATATTTTGGAGCTTGACATAACTAGAAAAATAAATATTTATTATAAAATGCCCTTGACTTAAGATTCTATACATTTTTATAACTTGCACATTTTTTTTTTTCAGTTCTAGAAATGACACTTTTAAAATGTTCATATATCCAAGTTTGGGAATCCTGGTTCTTAAAAATTATAGATGTTGAGGGAACAAACCACAATAAGAAATATGGTGTTAGCTTATATCTTGATTTTTAACTTATTTACCTTCCTTACCAACCTTAAATATGATGTGTGTGGTGTTTTTACCCATATCCCAGAAATTTCATTTCCATCTTGACATTAAAAATATATTTAATGTATTCAATTTATTACAAAAGCTATATTGTGCGATAAGTTTAAATATATGAAGTAGGATGAAAATCATAATACTTTTCAAAGAACAATTTTTGAAAATGTGACTCTTCCTCATTTTTATTTACATTACAAGATACATTATGTACACTTATTTCAGTCCTGATATCTAGAATCAAAATGAAGACAATCACATTTTTTTGTAGGTTTGCTACAGCTAATCTTGTTACAGCTACTGCCTGTGCATGTAAACTACACCATAGTATACTGATGCAGTCCCTTAAAATCCTGGATCCCAAGAAATTTTCTGTTTGATCTCAGATTCACTGTAACAAATAATTTCATCCCCAGGTCTGTATTCAAGTTCTTCGTTATCTAGAGAAAGGCCACATTCCATGCCTGTCTTTACTGTCAGAACATCATCCTTCAGATGTTTCAGTGTTGTCACGGATCCTGAAAGAGGAAACAAATGCATGAAAAAAAAAAAAAAAAAAAAATTATAGCAGCATGCATTTAACACAGCTAACTGGCATAGGTTTACCTTCCCAGAGAATGTTTCTCCCACGAATAAGTCTGAATTTCATCTTTTTGTCCAGTTGGCCCTTCTGAACTCTACAGCCAGCCACTGGGATCTTCTTTTTCCCAAACGTCACATCAAACATGGCCAGAACCGTAGCTTCCCCTGAAGTGTAAGGGAGAAAACACAACGTTCAAGGGCAAGAAAGACAGCCAACTTCATTTCTTTTACACAGCACTAGTTTAAGTTTGAGTCAGTGTCTTGTCAGCAGACCCTCATGGAATCTCCACCTGCAGAACTGTGATGTTCATTTCGCAGAAGTATTTTGACTAATTGTTCATGCTTTCAGTTGCCAATGTTGTCTGTGGCACTCTCAGCTCCATTTAACACATTTTACCATGTTTGTTTCAATCTGCAGATCAAAATCAGGGGAGGAAAGTCTTTATACATTATATCTGGGCCTGATTGTAAGAGAACCATGACTGGTGAAGGTAAAGAATCAACCTTTAATAGAATTTAAAATCAACAATATATGTCATATTAAAGTTACACTTACCAATTATATTTTCCTCTGTGTTTGGAGACAGTTTATTGCTCAGGTCGTCTTTGAGTTCGTCTATGAGTTTGTAGATGACTCTGTGTAATCTTAAGGGAATGCCCTTCTTAGCAGCCATCTGCTGAACCGATTTATTTGCAGTGACATTGAACCCATATATGGTTCCTGAACAATGAGGGGGACAAAGAGAGAATTCAAGAAAATGGCCAAAAGTTTGACACTTTGACAAGGCAAACAAAAAATTAAAACAATAGTTAATTTAAGGGCTCTAAATCAGTGGTAATCAAGGATGGTATTTGAAAGTCTTCAAGATATTTGAAAGACTGGTTTTGGCTTATCTGAAGGACATAATGCAGTTTGCCTACAGAGCAAACAGGTCTGTGGATGATGCAGTCAACATGGGACTGCACTACATCCTGCAACATCTAGACAGACCATGGACTTATGTGAGGATCCTGTTTGTAGACTTCAGCTCCGCCTTTAACGCCATCATCCCATCACTCCTCCAGCCCAAATTAACTCAGCTATCCATCCCCACCTCTGTCTGTCAGTGGATCACCAGCTTCCTGACAGACAGGCAGCAGCTAAAGCTTAGAAAATTCTCATCCAGCATCCACATGATCAGCACTGGTGCCCCCCAGGGTTGCGTCCTCTCCCCACTGCTCTTCTCTCTCTACACCAACGTCTGCACATCTAAAGACCCCTCTGTCAAGCTCCTGAAGTTTGCAGATGACACCACAGTCATCGGTCTCATTCAAGAAGGTGAATTTCTTTTTATTATCTGTGTCCTGTCCTGTCTCTGTCATTCTGTTGCACTGTGGAGCTTCTGTCACTATAACAAATTCCTCGTATGTATAAACATACCTGGCAATAAAGCTTATTCTCATATTTCTGGTAATTTTGCTATAATTGCAAAGCTGCTCATTTTCAAACTTTCATAGTTACAGAAACTATGAGTGGCAGCATATATATATATATATAAATAAATAATTAAATTCCATAACTCTAGAAGGAACTGAATGTTCTTGTTTTATGCTTTTTATTACTAATATATTTTCACATTTCTATAACTATGAAAGTATAACTGATAAGATTCCAGTCATTTGTGATTGCTTTTTTTTATTATGATTACTGTTTTACTCACTAACAGCAATTTCTGCTCTATGATTTAGCTTTTATCTTGTTGTTTTTTTTTTAGCTGTTATAGCTTATTTCAAATTATTATTATTTTTTATTTTACGGCACTTGGAAGTGTGGTTGAGAATCACTGATTTGAATGAATGAAAGCAGCGATTTCTTTTCCATCAGCTGTTGAGGATTCCTACCTGAGAACGTCTCTGCCAAGTTAATGTCTCTTTCTGAGATGTCGCCCACACCAAAATGTACAACATCCAACTCACACTGGTCATCAGCATCGTAATTTTCCAGGATGTTCAAAATAGCCTCTACTGAGCCATCAACATCACCTTAAAAAAAAGACCAGCCAGTCACACCAAATGTATAAATAATATAAGGAGGAACTTAATTTCGTCCATAGTGATATAATATTATTGTCACCATTATGTTATATTAAGTCACTATGTAATGGAAATTCTCCTTCTCTATTTTCTGATTATAAAACAGTTTTTGCTAAAGTGATCAAACTCTTCTTGAAGCAGAGGATCTGTCACCTCACCTTTGACGATGATGGGCAGTCTGAGTTCCTCGATCTCGGTTTTTTCACTGACCCTATGGGAGAGTTTGTGTTTGTTGGCCCGGTACAGGGCCGCCCTCCTCTGTCTCCAGGAGAGATGGGCCATGCTCTCCCTGTCCTTCTTATAGCTCTCCTGATGCTGCTTCTGCTTCGCTTCGATGGCCTGCTGGTCTTCTTTCAACTTGTCCTGCTCTTCCATGTAGCTGCGCCACTCCACCACCTCACGGGCCCTTTGCTGAGAGAAAAAAAAAAAGTTCTATGTGAACTATGCCAGCATGGAGTCATAACCATACCAGTCATAATATATCACACTACTGGTCAAAAGTTTAGAATCAATAAGATTTAATGCTTCTGAAAGAAAAAAATACAGTAAAAATATTATTACAATTTAAAATAACTTGTTTTCTATGCGAATGTATTTTAAAATGTAATTTATTCCTGTGATCAAAGCTGAATTTTCTGCATAATTACTTTAGTCTTCAGTGTCACATGATCCTTCAGAAATCATTCTAATATGCTGATTTGAGGCTCTAGATTTTTTTATTAATAGCAAACGTTAAAAAAATAGTTTTTGCTGCTTAATACTTTGGTGAAACTGTGAAATAGCTGTTCAAAAGTTTGGTGTAAGATAAAAAAAATAATACTTTTATTCAGCAAGATGCATTAAATTGATCAAAAGTAACACTAAAGAGATTTATAATGCTACAAATGATTCCTATTTCAAATAAATTCTGATTTTTTTAAAGTTCTATTCATTAAAGTATTCTGAAAAAAGTATAACAGTTTCCACAAGAATTAAGCAGTTTTAAAAGATTTAAGCAGGATTAAACTGTTTTTAACATTCAAAATAAATGTTTCTTGAGCAGCAAATCAGCATATTAGATTTCTGAAAGATCATGTGACACTAAAGTAATGATGCTAAAAATTCAGCTTTGCATCAGGAATAAATAACATTAAAGATATATTAGCAGAAAACAGTTATTTTAAATAGTAATAATTTTTCACAATATTACTGTATTTTTGATCAAATGAATGCAGCCTTGGATGTGAGCATAAGATAATTTTCAAAAACATTTAAAAATCTTACTGATTTCAAACTTTTGACCAGTAGTGTATAACATATATCATACAAAATGCTACAAAAGTGTAGAATATGGCTCTTTCAAAAAAAGTTTATAAGATACCTCTGATTCTACCTCCAGGATCTCCTCGCCAGCAGAGGGAAGATCTTTCCAACCCACGATCTCCACAGGGATGCTGGGTCCAGCCTCACTCACGGCCTGATTAAACTCATCAAACATGAAGCGCACTTTAGCCCAGCACTTTCCTGCCACCAGCGTACAGCCCTTCCTCAGAGTGCCGCGCTGGATGATGGCTGTGGTAACCGGCCTGTGGAAACACAACAGCTGATGGGAAAACCCTTGTGATATAATATAAAGTGTAGTTCTTATGAACCTCTGACGCTGTAGGGATGTCTTGTTTACACTCACCCTTTGCCTTTGTCTGGGCGGCTCTCGATGACCGTCCCCTCCACCAGGCCTGTGGGGTCGCCCTTCAGCTCCAGGACCTCTGCCAGCGCCACCGAGGCTTCAACCAGCTCTAATAAATTGTCCCCCTGCACAGAAATTACACAGTAATAGCTGACATATTCATATTCATAATTCCAATGGCATGTGGTGCGGTACCACTGTCACAAAACTACATACAGAGAGTGAACAAATATTAACACTGACAAATCCCTGTCACTCTGTAAACAAGAAGACTCTACAAAAATATTTGGACATCTAACACCATGCATATTTTTAAGTGTCATTGTATTAGATGCTAAAATATATCAAAAATGGCAAATATTTTCAAGAGATAAAGCACACTTTTCACGCAAAATGTATTTCTTCAATTTATTTTTTTTCAAAAGCAAAGTATTATTAATATTATTACTGCCTCTGGTTAGTCTCCTAGAACTAACTTGTATCCAGAAATCACTTCGACAACACTTGGTTCATTTTTTTTTGCTATTATGTGATTACTTATGTTATCTAATAACATAAAAAAAAATTTAAGGGTGGCATAAGAGTCTAAATATTATGCAGGACCATGGTACCTTTAATGCAGACACTTGGATGGCCTGTATTTCCCCACCAAACTCCTCACAGACAACATCATGGCATACAAGCTCCTCTTTCACGCGTTGGGGGTCGGCTTGAGGTTTATCACATTTATTCACAGCAATGATAATCGGCACTGCAGATCAAACTCAGAATTATGATAAATACAAAAAATTTATACATATATATATATATATAGGTAAAAACAATAAAATAAATGTAAAAACATATATATAATAGGATTGCATTTATTATCATTGTAATTTCAATCATAATTTATAAACAGCATATTACCTTTGGCTTTTTTGGCATGTTGTATGGACTCAATAGTCTGATTCATCACACCATCATCAGCTGCAACCACCAGGATGACTATATCAGTGACCATGGCTCCACGCGCCCGCATGGCAGAAAATGCTGCATGACCAGGTGTGTCCAGAAAAGTAATCCTCTCACCTGAGGGCAGCTGAACTGAACAGCAAAAAGGCTTGTTTGGTCACAAAATTGCTTTACTTAGCACAGTGGATGCCAAAAAGAACAGCATATATTATTGGGAAATTATTGCTTGTTTTCAAAAAACCTACTATTTGTCTTAACCTACTATTTGCTCCCTCAGAGAGCAAAGCTTTGATATTCATGATGTACTCTTTTTCTTTTTTTACTCTCCAACATATTTTTAATAAGACATGGGTTATAAAAATCTAAATTTGAATTGGGGTATAATTTGGAAAAAGTGAATATTTTGAATTCACGACACAATTGCATTTGTAAAATAATAAATTTCAGCCAGTAAAGAAACTGTATGACCATTTAAATACTGTAATAAATATTCATTCGTATCAAAGCATATAATTAAAAAAGTAATTTGAATACCAATTAATTTAAAATATATATATATATTGTTATATATTAATGAGACAACAATGACGAAGCAGCTCAGAAAACAGAAAAAATTGTATCGTTAATTTTTTATCATTAATTAAATAAGCTACATTGTGTGACAGTAGCAACAGATTGCATCTTGCATCAGTGCATCTCAATAAATTAGAATGTTGTGGAAAAGTTCATTTATTTCAGTAATTCAACTCAAATTGTGAAACTCGTGTATTAAATAAATTCAGTGCACACAGACTGAAGTAGTTTAAGTCTTTGGTTCTTTTAATTGTGATGATTTTGGCTCACATTTAACAAAAACCCACCAATACACTATCTCAACAAATTCGTTATGGAATATGGTAACATGCCAATCAGCTAATCAACTCAAAACACCTGCAAAGGTTTCCTGAGCCTTCAAAATGGTCTCTCAGTTTGTTCATTAGGCTACACAATCATGGGGAAGACTGCTGATCTGACAGTTGTCCAGAAGACAATCATTGACACCCTTCACAAGGAGGGTAAGCCACAAACATTTATTGTCAAAGAAGCTGGCTGTTCACAGAATGCTGTATCCAAGCATATTAACAGAAAGTTGAGTGGAAGGAAAAAGTGTGGAAGAAGAAGATGCACAACCAACCGAGAGAACCGCAGCCTTATGAGGATTGTCAAGCAAAATCGATTCAAGAATTTGGGTGAACTTCACAAGGAATGGGCTGAAGCTGGGGTCAAGGCATCAAGAACCACCACACACAGACGTGTCAAGGAATTTGGCTACAGTTGTCGTATTCCTCTTGTTAAGCCACTCCTGAACCACAGTCAACGTCAGAGGCGTCTTACCTGGGCTAATGAGAAGAAGAACTGGACTGTTGCTCGGTGGTCCAAAGTCCTCTTTTCAGATGAGAGTAAGTTTTGTATTTCATTTGGAAACCAAGGTCCTAGAGTCTGGAGGAAGGGTGGAGAAGCTCATAGCCCAAGTTGCTTGAAGTCCAGTGTTAAGTCTCCACAGTCTGTGATGATTTGGGGTGCAATGTCATCTGTTGGTGTTGGTCCTGGTGTTTTTTGAAAACCAAAGTCACTGCACCCGTTTACCAATAAATTTTGGAGCACTTCATGCTTCCTTCTGCTGACTTCATTTTCCAGCAGGATTTGGCACCTGCCCACACTGCCAAAAGCACCAAAAGTTGGTTAAATGACCATGGTGCTGGTGTGCTTGACTGGCCAGCAAACTCACCAGACCTGAACGTATTGTCAAGAGGAAAATGAGAAACAATAGACCAACAAATGCAGATGAGCTGAAGGCCACTGTCAAAGAAACCTGGGCTTCCATACCACCTCAGCAGTGCCACAAACTGATCACCTCCATGCCACGCCGAATTGAGGCAGTAATTAAAGCAAAAGGAGCCCCTACCAAGTATTGAGTACATATACAGTAAATGAACACACTTTCCAGAAGGCCAACAATTCACTAAAAATGTTTTTTTTTATTGGTCTTATGAAGTATTCTAATTTGTTGAGATAGTGAATAGGTGGGTTTTTGTTAAATGTGAGCCAAAATCATCACAATTAAAAGAACCAAAGACTTAAACTACTTCAGTCTGTGTGCACTGAATTTATTTAATGCACGAGTTTCACAATTTGAGTTGAATTACTGAAATAAATGAACTTTTCCACGACATTCCAATTTATTGAGATGCACCTGTATTCTACAATTCTGTTACAATGGGTCTCTGAGGATAAACAAAAAATTGTAAATGGTACTGGTATGTTGAAGTGTTCAGTACCCCGAAATGCTCCGATGTGTTGCGTGATTCCCCCCGCCTCCTGAGCAGCGATCTGACTCTTCCTCAGACTGTCCAGCAGGGTGGTCTTTCCATGATCTACATGACCCATGATGGTCACCACTGGAGCTCGAGGAACTAACTGAGCGGAATCTGGGGGAGGTCTGACAACAATTCAAACAGAAATTACAGAAAGGGACAAATTATACATATATAAACACATTATTAAAATTGTTCTCACTGTCTCTGGATATCTTTGTTTTCTCTGACTTTGGTTTCTACAAGTTTGGCCCATTTGTATTTCATTCCCGATCTCTTTACTGCTTCTTTTATCCATTTCTCCTCCAGCACTGTGTCAGGCTCCAACTCGTCCAGATCGACATCTGTATTGAGCAGGGCCTCATAGACATGATCTAAAGATGGAATAACACAGATATACACTACTGTTGTTACCATTTGGGGCCTGTAAGATATTTTATTGTACAGAAATTAATTTTATTCAGCATGGGTGGATGAAATTGATCAAAAGTGACAGTAAAAACATTAACAGTGCTACAAAAGATTGCTATTTTCAATAAATGCTGTTATTTTGAACTTTATATTCATCAAAGAATCCTGAAAAAAAAGCATTACAGTTTCCACAAAAATATGAAGCAGCACAACTGTTTTCAACATTGATGATAAAAAGAAATGTTTCTTGAGGAACAAATCAGCGAATTTGAATGATTTCTGAAGGATCGTATGACACTGAAAAATGGGGTAATGATGCTAAAAATTCAGCTTTGCATTACAGGAATAAATTACATTTTAAAATATATTAAAATTGAAAACAGCTATTTTGAAATCGAAGTGTCTCTCGACGTTGCGTACAGCTTTGCTGACGCATTGGGGAAACACCGTTCTCCTTAGAATATTGTAGCCTGATTCACTTAATGCCATTGCTCTGCAATGGCCAATGGTGCCCAAGCGTACAAAAATTGGGGGGCGTGGTGCCCCTTATAACGCAGTGCTTAGCGCCGTTTTCCTCAGAATCTTTCTCCTTCACCTCAATTATTTGAAAAAGTTCTATTTTCTTTGTACATGATCCCTTTGTATGCTATATTTAGGAAGAACAATGTCTCATACCATTGTTACGCAGATGATACTCAGTGTTATGTTCCCTTGCACCCAAAGGATGTCTCCAGTCTACAGTGTTTATTTGATTGTCTGAGAGATGTTAAACAGTGGATGTCTGCCAACTTCCTCCATTTAAATGAGTCTAAGACTGAGGTCCTACTCTTTGGCTCCCCTGCTTCTACAGAGGTTGTGGCCAGTATAATGGTGCCTCTATCTGGTAATCTTCATTCACATGTCAGAAACTTAGGCATTACTTTTGACTCTGCTTTGACTTTTGATAAACAGATCAATGCTGTAGTTAGAAGTTGTTTTTATCAGCTAAAGAATATTGCAAAGATGAAGTCATTCTTAACATTAAGAGACATGGAGTCTGTAATACATGCTTTTATCTCATCCAGATTAGATTATTGTAATGGATTGTATTTGGATGTTTCACAGTCCCTACTGTCACGTCTTCAACTTGTTCAAAATGCTGCCGCTAAATTGTTAACTGGAACAAGGAAGAGGGAACATATTTCAGTGCTGATCTCTCTTCACTGTCTCCCAGTTAAATATCGTATCCATTTTAAAACATTGCTGTTTGTATATAAGGGTTTGCATGGACTGGCTCCGTCATATATCTCCGATCTCCTGTTTCACTGTAATGCTTCCAGGGAACTTCAATCAACCAGTAGACTTCAGTTGACTGTTCCAAGGACACGCCTGAAATTAAAAGGTGACCGTGCCTTTTCAGTGGCTGCCCCACAACTTTGGAACAATTTGCCATTTTATATAAGATCTGCTCCAACATATGCTGATTTTAAGTCTCTTCTTAAAATGTACTTATTCACTGTTGCATATGGTCTCAAGTAAGCACAGTGGCATAGCTGTAGTGTACTATCTGTTGCTGTGTTTTGTTTACTTTTGTATTTTGGTATATGTTTACATTTTGTACAGCACTTTGGCCAACAGCGGTTGTTTTTAAATGTGCTTTATAAATAAATATGACTGACTGACTGACTATAGAGGAAATCTGCTCGGCAGCAGGATGGGCCTCGCAGAACACCTTTGCCAGGTTTTATAATTTGGACGTTTCTTCGCTAGCTTCTCGGGTCCTTTCAGTGCAGTAAAGCTAAGCGAGGTAAGATCTCTTATTTTTACCACTGCTATTACTTGGCTATTGTGGTTGACACTCTACGGCAGCAATGGGAAGCCCCGCCCCCCTCACTCATGGTGCGATTTTCCACTAGGTCCGACAGGCTCTTACGTCAGAGTATGACGGCGTCGGCACCGCCCGTGCTTTTCATCTCTATAATTCTCAAGTACTCCAGAGTGCAGATGCTGCCACCAAGCGTTTGATAGGAACTTAATCTAACTAATTCCTCATAAATATAAAAAAAACACATTTGCTAATTGATTCCAACTAAAATCGCTGTTGTTAGCACTTAATATTTTTATGTAGTACAGCCAAACAGCATAGATCATTCATAAAAACGTATATAAAAGAATTCTCATGCGCAAATGTCTACACCAATAAGCTCTGCTGTATTATAAACCAATGAAATTGAAGGTGGGCGGAGAGACACGTATCGCCCCACCTTAATGTGTCACCCCGCCCCATCGTCCAGGGTGCACTCTGGAGCTACTCATAATTCTCACCACAGTTATTGTTGTCAAGCCTCTCAAGTTATCCTCTAAAGCACCGAGTTGGTTGCTCACTGCATTTATGCAATGTATCATACATCACCGGCTCTGCAGCCCTTGAATTCACATTGCTTCATTCCAGGGCACGCTATTGTAATGTGCGGTTTAACTGTGTGTGTTTACTTCAACAGGACTCGCAATGCATTGTACCACTTGTAATATTATCTCAGTGTGGTTCTCTTGTTAGTAAGCACTGACTGCTACCGCTTCTATCATTCTTACACTGTTCATTCTCATTCAGTGATTACCTGGGCCCTGCCCTCCCTTCTAGAGCATGGGGTTTCAACCAGGTCCGCTGACATGCAAATAATTTAGAGAACCTTTTCACTTGATTCTGATTGGCTCTAACGAGTCTAGGTCAAAGGATATTCCCGCCTACACGGCATGTGCCCCTTTTTTCCCAATACTCCAGAGTGCAATCTGGATGATTTGGGTGGGGTGACACATTGGGATTTTATACGCAAATGATGATAATTTACTGTAGGCTATTTTAGAGATGGACAAACACGAACATAAGCGGCTGATTTTACGTTTTAACGCACAACCGTTTTTTGTTGTTTAAAGAGATGAGTTATAGCCAAAGTTGCTCAATGCGTCACAAACTTGTAGGTTATAAAGTGCTAATAAAATGTTTTCATGGCAAGCTCAATGTTTCCTTGTTTATATCTTAATAAAATATTTGAGCCTATATTGATTTTCTTACAGTTTTTAAAGGTTCCTATCTTATAGTAAATAAGTGTCCGTGACATCAGATTAAAAATCCAATTATTTATGTATCCAAACAAACACCCTCATTGTGTGTGTGTTCTAATCTGTGTACGGGATGAATTTAGATTCAGTTATTAACACTCGATCATTGTACCCATATAGACCTGCTTAACTATCGAATATTAAATCACTCAGAGCTGTAAATCTGTGCAATAAGTACATGAGCACTTTTAATGAGTAAAAGAGACTCATTCTGTGATTAATATTTTTTATTTATTTATTAAAGATTATAATAACTACTAAAAACCTAAAATCAGTAGGCCTAATATAGTACAGTGATTCCTGGTTCTTTTTAAAGGATTGAGCCATAAAACCAGTAATTTAAATTGTGCATATAGCCTATATATAAAAGTCTAAATAAAAATGTTGCAGAGAAAATTAACATTTATTGCTTAAACACGCACTAAAGACACATTAATAATAATATTTGCTGTAGGTCAGTTTTAATAACAGCTGTTTTAGTAAACAAAAACATTTAAAATAGGCCTATATGTAAAAATAAATAAATAAATAAAATTATATAGGCTATATATATATATATATATATATATATAGTTTCAGGAAGGTTTTTATTCCCATTATCCACACATAAAACCCCAATTCACGCTGATGCAACACGACTTGTTTGTAATGCTTTTATACTGCTTGTTTATGGTCAGTTTTTGCAATAAATACCTGTGACTGCACTTATATTTGCCTGTTACGTGTTTTATATTGTTCAGAAGTGGGTAGGTGTAGGGTAGGGTGTGGGTTAGGTGCTCCAATAAAAGTATAAATGTATATAAAATTATTTCTATTTTTTACAAATACATGCAAACCATTAAACTAAGACAAACAACTAAAAACAACGGAGGAGAATGTGTTGTCATTTTCCATAAGCGTCTTGACCTGACGCATAAAGCAAGCAATTGAAAGCAATGGAGTTCCTATTTTGTCATACACTGACGCCTATAGGGGCACTTTTGGCATCTTCATAGTGACGCGAAAGGCGTTTGACCATGCTTCGGTTTTTGACACCTTGGGAGTGAGAATGGGTTGCATTTGTCCACTAGGATGAGCACAAGACGGGGCATACAAAAAGTCCAGTCCAACTGAAAATCACAAACCGGGGACCAGATTCACAAAACCAAAAATACTTGTTGTTTTGAAAAAAAAATGTTCTTTTGATGATTGAGAAATTCAGTAAAAACTCTACAAAACCATCAAATGATAAAAAGGCACACATTTTCCCTCTAAATTACACAAAAAGAGGAAATCAAAGGTGTCTAGCAGTACACACATTATGCAGTAGTGTCCTGTAGAACTCATGATGCTCAAAGTTCAAAGCAAAGGGAGATATTGTCTTTTACAGAATTGCTGATTGACCACCCCTTTAAAGTAAATATATTACATGAAAGAGGTTTAGACAACAAAATCTTTGAGAATGTCTGCAAATAAGAAAAAACGTTTAAATGAGTTTGAAAGACAAAGGCCTTTCAATAATACATAATAATATATGGTTAAATAATCTACTGAGTGATAATTCAAATAAAAATGAATGTGTTCATCAGTAGTTGATCCAATGTTGAAACACTTCATAAACCTGAAATGATTTTTGTAAATCCATTGGTCAAATGCTGTGTCGCCACCTGACTAATGGCTAGTCTATGTGTGAATGTCCACAAAACTGGACTTTCTGAGTGTATATAAGCGGTAGACTATTTTAGAAAGGAAAATTTAAAAGATAAAAAAGAGGAATTAGAGAGAATCAATAAATGATGAATAATTTATTGCTATTGTGTGAATAATATTTTATCAATAAAAAAGTAACTATAGTCTGATTACGATTATTTTAAAATATAATTTACTCTAATTACAAGAACTTAATTTTTGGAATCTGATTACGTAATCCAGATTACTGCCAGTTACATAATCAGTTTACGTAACAAGATTACGTAATCAATTACTACCCAGCTGGGCACTTCCGAAGAAAAACAAAGAAAGAGAATATTTAAGAACTTCTTAAGAAATTTTCAAGGATTGCACAGGAACATTCTTATGAAATTCTCTGATTTTTTTCTCAAGACATTTCTTAAGTTCTTTCTTAACTCTTCGGAGTCTTGGGCTATTTTGGCCTTTTTTGAGTACTTTTTTATTTTTTTATTTTGCGACAAACAAATTTATACCATACCAATGTTTGGTATCATTTTTTTCAGCACAACATCACCTATATGAACAGACAATTAGTTTTTCACTTTGATGTACTGTATCAAGATACTGGACCCAAAATCACACAAAAAATACAAAATCCGAATAGAAAAATTATAGTTTTTTTACTACAAAAAACACAAACATGCTCAATGAAGCATTTTAAAAGGTTTAAAATGTAAACACAAGTTGTAAGTGTCAACATATACAGGTACAATTCAGATATAATCAAGCTATATACAAAAAAAATATGATTTAAAAAAAAACGCGGGTGTAGCCATAGGCTTTTTTTTTTCTTTTTAGCTTTGCCACTTTTTAAAACAGTTCATGCACAAAATTATACAGAGAGCTATATTATATTTAATGTGGATCTTATTTGTAAGAAAGTAAACCAGTGTTAACTTTTAAGGAAATTGAGAGAATTTTCTGTTAGCCAGTGTGCTTTGCAAAGAGTTTACATAGTTGAGAGTATTTTATGGTGTAACATAATCACTTGGTTTGGAGAAATAACATCTGCAAATTAAGTAAAAATAAATAGGATTATAATGATATCAGGCATCTGATATCTGAGCAAAATTGTCAATATATCAATTATATGATATGGTAGTTTAAATGAAAACTCTTATAAGAGAAATAACTCACCCCCTTAATTATGCCTTTTAACTATTACCATCTGTTGACATTATAGCACACCAAAATATATTAAAAATATATATATATATATATAAAAAAAAAACATTTGTACCATAAGCTATAGGCCTTTTGAATAGGAAATGGAGTAATGTTGGCAAGTACTATGTAGGCTATTGGTTGTAAGATTGTCCTTCTGTGTATGTTGTGGAACTATTTATTGTTATTATTGTATGTAGAGCAAGACCAAAGATTTTCAGCTAAAGGCTGGACAATAAAGTTTACATAAACTTAACTAAACGGATGTTTTTGTGTTTTTGTGCTCTTCCTAGAAAAAAAGGATTCATTGGCAGAGGTGGGTAGTAACGAGTTACATTTACTTCAGTAAATTTTTTGGGTAACTAATACTTTTAGAGTATATTTACTTTTACTCTTACTCAAGTAGGCCTACATTTTTAGCGAAAAAAAATGGTACGTTTACTTCGTTACTATGGGTGACGCTCCTCTCGTTACTTTATCTTAATGCAATACAAGTTAAAAATCCTTCTATTTATTCCAAGCGCGCCATCTACTTTTTTTCTGGGCAATGAGCGATGCCCGTTCACGAATGATTCATTCTTTTGAGTTGGCAGACCAGTGAATCGGTTCCTGAATCAGTTTGAATGATTCGTTCAGTTCCTTGCCGCACGTGCTGGGCAAATCTGCAAAGTCTATGGTTTGCTAGCTATGAAGATCTTTATTAGATGAACACCGCGTGTGCTGTCGGTTCCACAGGTATAGATTCGATTACAGTACACGATACCACTATGACATTACCAGTTTGTTGTACATGTACCTTACACATTAAATACAATGTATAATTTATTCATTAAATAAGCTGTCACAGAGTATGAAATAAACACCCGCCAAACCCACGTTAGTTCCAGGAGGAATGCCTTGCCTAGACACAATATTGATATTTTCACAATATTTACGCTTGCAGAAATAAAGGCTACATTTGTTTACATTTTGCAGAACAGACGGAAGAAGATCCGTTAATGTGCATTGTTTCGTTATGTTCAGATGTTCTGTAGCGGTCATGTGAGGAGTTTTCACTCTTCTCCGTGTCAGAGGTTATAATTTATAATACATAATTAAACTTTAAAATATAATTTAAATGAACTCAGTGATGCAAATCAGAATTTGTATCAGCTGTTACTCCATTTTTCAGAGTCATGATCTTCAGAAATCATGCAAATATATTGATTTATTACCAGTGTTGTTGAAAAAAACAAAAACAAAAAAACAACATATGCTGGTTAGGGATGTTTGAAGCTGGGATGCTGGTTTATGCTGGTCATTTGCTGGTCTTGAGCTGGTCGTACTAGCTTAGGACCAGCACATGACCATCTTAAACCAGCTAAGGACCAGCTTAAATCAACTCAAACCAGCATATGCTTCAAAACATACCATACCAGCATATGCTGTTTTTTTCAACAGTGAACAGTTTTGCTGCTTAATATTTTTTTGGAACCTGTGACATTTTGTTCAGGGTTCTTTTATGAATAGAAAGCTAAAAAAAGAACAGCACTGATAATAAATCAGGCTGATAAAAATTCTGATTTGCATCACTGAAATAAATTACATTAAAAAAAAACATTAAAAGTATTTTGAACGGCTTTGTGTATGTGTGTGTGTGTGTGTGTGTGTATGTATGTATGTATGTATAAAAAAATTTATTTAAGTATCTATATATCTAAATATAAATATACTATATTCAGTATATGATCCAAAGTAACTAGTAACTGACTACTTGAGTAGTTTTTTTATCCGATTTTACTCTTACTCAAGTAACTATTCAGACTATTACTTTTACTTTTACCTGAGTAAATATTTCTTCAAGTACTTTTACTTTTACTTGAGTACAGTTTATGGGTACTCTACCCACCTCTGTTCATTGGAAACTCAATTGTCTTTCTTTTGAATACATACTTTACATTCCATGTCTGAAAGCACAAATAACCGCCTACTCATTTCTCTCCATATAAAAACAAGAGCAACCCTCAGTTTGTCACCAAAACATCAGAGCAGAAGACAATTTGTTGACTGTTTCTGTTGTGTGCAACCTGTCTGAAGCATGTGTAAAGTAGACAGAGATGTTCTTCTGGAAGCGCTCTCTGTTCTCACAGGAATTATTCTGAAGCCTTACACTGGATTAAAGGGATCAAAGAGTCCTGAACTTGATATATACAGTCTTATCACTGCTGTCTTATTAGGCAGAGATAGATTAGGTGATGGAGCTGATTTACTGAGCGATTTTCAGCACATTAGTTTACACAAAGCGATGTTTGTGAACATGGATGAATTCTTCGAGCCACGCTTTGATTGTGATTTCAGAAATTTACGTGACAAGTCAGTATGCTCACGGGGTAATGAGAAATACAAACGCCCACGTGGATGGTATCGCTTTGCTCTCAAAGTGCTGAACAAGTACCCTGATGGAAACACCTGGCTGGGTACGGATGGATGGAGGAGTGACTCCGTGGCTGGCGAGTGGCCTGTCTCCTATAATGGAACCAGCATTGAGGGAATCTATTCAACAAATGACATCGATCAGGCTTCTGGCTACAGCAAGGAATTTACATCCAAAAAGAACGGCAAAAGATTCAGAGTCATGATGCAGAACAGGATCGATCCAGAGATGAGGAAAGTGTGTGACAGAAAGGACTACTGGATGATTGAGATTCCTGAAGGCACCTCTCCTGCTAAAGAGAAGGAGATCGTGGAGAAGTCCATTCGTCCTTATGGGATTCTGATAAAGAGGGTGTGAGAGGAGAATTCTCTCATCAAGAAGACTGTCATCCTTGTTAATTATCAGGCCATTCTGAACTTTAATAATTTATGACAATTTGGGGATTGATTATATTGCTGCTAATTATTTCTACCAGAGAGAAAGTCTTTCATTACTGTACCTCTTATTTGCTATGTTTTAATCTTGATTAAATTTAATGTCATTAATTAAAATATAGAGTCTGCCTTTAATAATGATATAAAAATAATCAAGTTATGTACAATTAATCAAATTAAATTATGTGGAAAAAAATATGTCATATGAAGGGTGCAATATTGTAACATTTTTCACTGTATACTTTCTGCTTAAAATAACTACTATATTAGTACTATAATAAATATTAAAGTTATTTGAAAAGATTGAAATGTCTCTTCTGTATTTGCAACAGAATAAAAAGGAAGCAATGAGGGTAACTGGTTGACATTCAATATTGCACAAATGTCTACAGTCGTGGCCAAAAGTTTTGAGAATGTCATAAATATAAATTTTCACAAAGTCTGCTGCTTCAGTGTTTTTAGATTTTTTTGTCAGATATTACTATGGTATACTGAAGTAAAATTACAAGCATTTCATAAGTGCCAATGGCTTTCATTGACAATTACATTAAGTTTAAGCAAAGACTCAATATTTGCAGTGTTGACCCTTCTTTTTCAAGACCTCTGCAATTCGTCCTGGCATGCTGTCAATCACCTACTGGGCTACATCCTGACTGATGGCAGCCCATTCTTACATAATCAATGCTGGGAGTTTGTCAGAATTTGTGGGTTTTTGTTTGTCCACCCACCTCTTGAGGATTGACTGCAAGTTCTCAATGGGATTAAGTTCTGGGGAGTTTCCTGGTCATGGACCCAAAATTTCAATGTTTTGTTCCCCAGGCCACTTACTTATCACTTTTGCCTTATGGCAAGGTGCTCCATCATGCTGGAAAAGGCATTGTTCGTCACCAAACTGTTCTTGGATGGTTGGGAGAAGTTGCTCTCGGAGGATGTTTTTGTGTCATTCTCAAAACTTTGGTCTCCTAAAGTTGATTCAGCTGTGGGATCAGGGCACCTCCAGTGCAGAGCTTGCTCAGGAATGGCAGCGGGCAGGTGTGAGTGCATCTGCACGCACAGTGAGGCCAAGACTTTTGGAGGATGGCCTGGTGTCAAGAAGGCCAGCAAAGAAGCCACTTCTCTCCAAAAAAAACATCAGGGACAGATTGATCTTCTGCAGAAAAAATATCGTGAATGGACTGCTGAGGACTGGGGCAAAGTCATATTCTCCGATGAAGCCCCTTTCCGATTGTTTGGGGCATCTGGAAAAAGGCTTGTCAGGAGAAGAAAAGGTGAGCGCTACCATCAGTCCTGTGTCATGCCAACAGTAAAGCATCCTGAGACCATTCATGTGTGGGGTTGCTTCTCATCCAAGGGAGTGGGCTCACTCACAATTCTGCCCAAAAACACAGCCATGAATAAAGAATGGTACCAAAACACCCTCCAACAGCAACTTCTTCCAACAATCCAACAACAGTTTGGTGAAGAACAATGCATTTTCCAGCACGATGGAGCACCGTGCCATAAGGCAAAAGTGATAACTAAGTGGCTCGGGGACCAGAACGTTGAAATTTTGGGTCCATGGCCTGGAAACTCCCCAGATCTTAATCCCATTGAGAACTTGTGGTCAATCCTCAAGAGGCGGGTGGACAAACAAAAACCCACTAATTCTGACAAACTCCAAGAAGTGATTATGAAAGAATGGGTTGCTATCAGTCAGGATTTGGCCCAGAAGTTGATTGAGAGCATGCCCAGTCGAATTGCAGAGGTCCTGAAAAAGAACGGCCAACACTGCAAATACTGACTCTTTGTATAAATGTCATGTAATTGTCGATAAAAGCCTTTGAAACTTATGAAGTGCTTGTAATTATATTTCAGTACATCACAGAAACAACTGAAACCAATATCTAAAAGCAGTTTAGCAGCAAACGTTGTGAAAACTAATATTTATGTTATTCTCAAAACTTTTGGCCACGACTGTAACTAAGGCATTACCAATATGGAGGCAGAATGATCTCGTTAATAATTCACGCAAAAGACGGGATGAACACATGCATAACCCAATTCACATGCATGAGAAATAATTCACGTGCACGAAAAAAAAAAAAAAATTATATATTCACGAAAACAAATTCACGTGCACAAAATAAGAAAATATATTGATAAAATACGTTTCACAAATGCAAAACACAATTCACAAATGTACAACTGTGCACAAAATTTTTGAATGTTTAAAATTCACGAGTGTATCATGCACTGACAATGTGTGAATCGCCTTGGATGTGTGTGTGTATTTTTGAGACTTTTAAATATTATTACATGTTATATATATAAAATCTGTTTTGTTTTCATTGTGAGTGTACACAAATAAAAGCAGACCTTTATACAGTGATTATTAATAAGACAATATGTGTTTAAAGTTGATTCTGCTGGTATAAGGAAACAGTTGAAGTGATCGCGCCGGAGCGCGCGCGGGCGCACACACACACACACACACACACACACACACAGTTCCAGCACTGCTAACTTGACAGCACAGTTAGTACTTTATCAAAATAAAATACAACGAGCCAAACATCAGCGCGCGCCCTCCTCTGTGTCACCGTTGGAACGCGACTGAAGTACAAATCCTTTACATAATAAATAATAGTTTAGCATTCAGATACGTTGCATCGCAAATATGGAAATATTATGGAATATTTGGATTTGTGCAGAATGAGAGAGGTAGGATACACGAGCGCAAAGCCCCATTTCGCAAACAGTTGTGTGCGCAAGCCTTTAAAGTATACCCCTTTGTCAGTCTATGTGAGAAGCGTTCAGAATCAGCACATGGTCTCTGTCTAGTGGGCTTTGTTTTCAAGTGCGCAACTCATGGCATTCGCTGTTCTTCTGCTGGCGGTTATCAAACAGCGCTGTATTACTGCGGGCGCCCCCTTCTGGATTGGGGGTGAATTGCCTGTATTCGGCCTCATGCACCGAACCGAGACGCCCGTACCTTGACGGTTCGGGACGAATACATGTACCGTGCCACCCCTATTTATAATACAGCAGAGCTTATTGGTGTAGACATTTGCGTATGAACATTCTTTTATATACGTTTTTATGAATGATCTACACTGTTTGGCTGTACTACAGAAATATTAAGTGATAACAACAGAGATTTTAGTTGGAATCAATTAGCAAATGTGTTTTTTTTTTGTTTTGTTTTTTAAATTTATGACTAATTAGATTAAGTTTCTATCAAAGGCTTGGTGGCGGCATCTCCGAGTACTTCCGGCAGAACAGAGCTGTGTAATATGAGCAATCACGAATTCAGTCTGGGGAACAAATTCTTAATTCGTGGCCATGATATAGTCCTACCTATGCTGCAAATAGCCTCACCTATGAGAAATATTAATTATGTTTCTGTGTGATGAACGCAAATAGTGGTCCTCATCTCAACAGGTGGATTGCACGTTAAATGAAGTCAGATATTATTGCATTTTCACTCTACACGAAGCATTGTATTTAAACATTGAGCAGTTTTAGCTGGGCGATGTTGATAAAAATGATCCACTGTTTGAGATTTAGCTGTTTTGTATAATGTATGTTTATATGTAGCCTATATTCTTTATTTTAGGATCGGTGGATAAGCAATAACTTAGGATATGATGATAATTCACTGTAGTTCAGTAAGACATAGGACAAACCCGCAAATGGTTTTATTTTAAAGAACAACAATTTTCTCTGCAACATTTTTATTTATACTTTTATATAGGCTATATATATAATATCTGACTTCATTTAACGTGCAACCCACCTGTTGAGATGAGGACCACTATTTACGTTTATCACACAGAAACATAATTAATATTTCTCATAGGTGAGGCCATTTATAGCATAGGTACAACTATATCATGGCCACAAATTAAGAATTTGTTCCCCAGACTGAATTTGTGATCCGCTCATATTACACAGCTCTGTTCAGCCGGAAGTACTTAGAGATGCCGCCACCAAACGTTTGATAGCAACTAAATCTAACTAATTCGTCATAGGTTTTTTTTAAAAAACACACGTTAATTGATTCTAACTAAAGTCGCTGTTGTTAGCACTGAATGTCTGTAGTACAGCAAAACAGCGTAGATCATTCCTAAAAACGTATATAAAAGAATGCTCATGTGCAAATGTCTACACCAATAAGCTCTGCTGTATTATAAACCAATGAAATTGAAGGTGGGCCGAGCGACACATGTCTCTCCTTTTTTCTACTTCAAACTGCATTGTGTCTCTGCTAATAGCCGAAAGACCTTTGCAGAAGACACGGCGTGACTGTATATGTTCCCCAATGCGTCAGCAAAGCTGTACGCAACGTCGAGAGACACTTCGACAAGGAACGTCCCTGGTTACTGAACGTAACCTTGGTTCCCTGAGAAGGGAACGAGACGTTGCGTTCGTGCCGTGTCAACTTTGCTCAGGTCTTACTTTATTTCAGTCTAAATATTCTGAGAAAAATGGCGCCAAGCACTGCGTTATAAGGGGCACCACACCCCCAATTTTTGAGCGCTTGGGCGCCATTGGACATTGCAGGGCAATGACATTAAGCGAATCAGGCTTCAGTATTCTAAGGAGAAAGGTGTTTCCCCAATGCGTCAGCAAAGCTGTACGCAACGTCTCGTTCCCTTCTCAGGGAACCAAGGCTACATTCAGTATCCGGGGACATTTTTAATCCTATTTTTATCTAAATAAATGCAGTCTTGGTGAGCATTTGGCCATATCATCATAACACTTACCAATGTCTTTGTTCATGGCCTTGGCGAGTTCTGACATAGTCATCCTCTGTTTGATCTCCACCTCCTGCTTCTGTTGTTTCTCTAGTTTCACTGGTTTGGAGTTGACCTTCTGACCTTTGAACTGGCCCTTATTCTACAGCAGGACAAACAACACATTCTGCTCAGCACACGCGCACAAGGCATCCAAACTATCTGGTTTGCACTGTAATCAGGAATCTTGAATTAATCTTGTCATCTGTTGTGACCCTTCTAACAAGCGTTAGCGATTTTGAGACTGACCTGTTTTGCAGTCAGGTGTCGGATTTGCGGGCAGGTGTAAGGAGGTCCAGGAGCCCAGGCAGGTGGAGGGGGAAGATGTGGGCTCCCATGATGCCAACAGGACACTGCAGTCCTGCCGATCAAGGCTGCTATCCGCTTCATTGCAGATTTTCTTAAAAAAAAATAAAAAATTAAGTTTTACAGTTTATATACAGACAACATGCAAATATTGCATTAATCCAGGACATTCAATACACATACAGTACAACTTGGAAGACAAACGACTTTAAAATGACAGTTGAAAGGTATCATGAATATGAATATTTAAATAGCTTGTTTTATGCATATGTTATGATTTGACGCAAATTAACCTATTACTAAAGATATTTGGTCCCTATGTACTGTCATACCACGGTACAGTGATGGTATCAAATGGTAATACCATGATAATTTAATAAATGCAGTGGCACTGAATGATTACTGTATGTGTCATTGTATTTACACGGTACTCCAGCCAATTCAAAGAACACCATGGTATTACCATGGTACATGCCAAAAGACTTTGTATTACAACAGTATATGTTCATATAAAATGGTATTACTTTAATAAATGTCATAATCATAAAACACACGCTAATACCAATGCAATTTTTGTATATTTACATACATCTGTAAAGCTGACATTATGTTACAGTACATTCTATTATATTACAGTAGCTCAAGGCAGATTAACAGCATGGTTATTTCCCTTCATGTTACGTTTTCTACTTACTAAATAAGAGGAAGTGCACTCAACACAGTCATCGCTGAATTCATTCAGTATACAGACTTTGAAAGCAGAGGTGTGAAGAAAAAATCAACTTAAGCAAATAATATCTTAAGTCAGATGTCATTTCTGCTGTAAGGGCGCCGCCATGACAGTGTATCCCACAATGCATTGCGCAGAATGCCGTTCAAAACACAAACACGCGATGGCGACATAATTACAAAATCCATGGAGCTCTAAAATATTGTCACATAGAAATTAAGAAAAATTAACACGCTCAGAAACATTTGGATAAAAATGCAATATCTAATAGATTATTTATACATGTATTTTCAACTAATCTTATGTACATGCATATCTTGTCTATTGTGTACATGTGTAATGTCTAGTTGTATTTTTCTTTCTTCTGTGAACTAGAAGCTTCACAAAGTTCTTGTTTGTGCAAGCATACTTTATTATGTACTTTTTGCTTGTTTTTCCTGTACTTTTGTTATTTTGTTAAACATTATTTTTCAAATTGTTTGAAAATGTCTGTAAACATGAATGTCTCTAATTTAAGGCTATTAATACCTAAGCGCGTGGTACCTGTTACTTTTCTCAGCCCTTGTCAGGATGAACCAATCACAGTCGTTTGCGCTCAGTGGAGGAAAACATTGTTGATTGCTGGGGTGGATTTCTATTTGTATTTCAGATACAATTCAAACGATTACCTTTTGGGACATTCCACCGAATGGGGAACATTTCTGTCCCCAGGGCATTATAGGTACAAACATTAATAAAAATTACCTATAAAATACATTTTATTATTAAACAAAGTGTCCTGCACATTAATCTAACTGTAAATTTAAAATATATAATTTAAAAAAATTATTAAAAACTACCTAAAACACTGAAAATATAGCATTTGTACATGTCCCCAGTGTCTAATGCTAAGTTTTAACATTAAATATAATGTTTAAAATCCTTTAGAAATCATGTTTGTTTTGCATTTTTGTGTACCTCCATATCCCATCTGTGCTTTACATACATTTATTTCAAAATAAATGTATAATATTTTGGGTGAAATACACATTGTAGTCGTGTCCCCAGGTTTTCACTCAGTCCTGTTAGCCTAACACATTCCCCCCTCTAAAAAACTGGGAAAATTCCACAAGACACATTTTCAACATAATATTGCAACATCTGGATCTTCTGAAGGCAATGAAATTACCGAAAGCATGTGGTCTTATTTTCTTTTCTGTATATTTGATGATATTGTAATGGTGGCTGGGAGTGTCATTATAAATATACTGTCCTGTTACCTAAATTATTTCTTAGATGTTACTTGTTTATTTTAAAAATACAAATCTTTGTGAATTACTATAATTTGCTGAGCATTCTCATAATTTAATTTTGTCATAATGTGGCTAGATTATATGTATTTGCTAATTTTATCCTAAAACCTCAATCCTGTTACTTTCAGTCCTGTTACTCATATCCTATACTTATATATAGTAACTGAGTAAAAGTAACAGGAGTGAGTGGTGTCATCAGAATTATTAATGTAAATATTAGGCTACATCCATATTAATCTAGATCTACATTTGAAAATGCATCTTTTTGTCAACGTTTTGGCCTTCTATCCACACTGAGACAATGATTTTGCCCCGAGAAAACCTATGGCTGTTCCTACATTGTTGTTTTATATTACTTTCCTGCAAGCATGACAGAAAATGTATGATTTCTGTCCTGTGGCAATTATGTATTAGACTCATATATGGAATGACGTTTGAGTGTGAGCTGTGATAAGAAAACAATATCCACAGAAAAACTGAAAAGATATTATTTATGTGTATTAATTTTAATATTAATTTTAATTTAATAGTTATTATTTTTTTAGTTATTTATATACTATCTTATAACCTATCCTCTACCCTTAAACATAACCCTAACAAAAACCTCAACAAACTGCTACATTTAAACAGAAACATGATTTGGCTTTTTTAAGCAGTGAGGTCAGCTCACTAGTCAATGTTCAACACTTTCACTGTATCAGTGCGGACATTAACATCTCACATGTGTAGTCAAACCTGTATACTAATATAATGGATACTCCTTCCTGTTACCAGTTTCATTCCTGTTACTAAATAGTTTTTTTCTTTAAAAAATAAAGTTAAACCATTATTTTTTAAATTAAGTTTGGTTCATAATTGATCCTATTGTTTAATAAATTGCATCATAGAAAATTGATAAGCTTGAGGTTTGAGTCGCCTTTAAAATAAAAAATAAAAAAATGGGTTTGTGTGCTTAAGAAAAATACACCTTGTGTAGATAAATAGTGACTTTTTATGATAAAAATAATGTTTTTTGACCATGAAACCAACAATTTCATTAAAATAAACACCTGCCTGAGGGGGAAATGAAGGAATTTGTTGACACATTTTTAAACATGCTTTTTAAAAGACATTAGAGTTTTGGTAACAGGACTGAGAAAAATGCATACATCTTCCACTTAAAAATTGTGTAAAAAATTAAATAAAGTTACCCGAGATTGACCAATACATATTTTGGATAGTTAAATATGTGTATTACTAGATTCAGTCTTTAAAAAATATAGAATTTTTTTTTGTTTTTAAAGAGTTTTGGAAGCAAATGTCACCCATTCGGTGGAATGTCCCTTTTAGTGTTCAAATGTCTTCTATATTTCAGAAAACGTCCTGACATTTCATTGGATGAAAATTTTTACTTACTGAGTCATTAAAAACCACATTGTCTATAGTGAGGCTTTATTATTAATCAAAATCGTAGTCTTTTTATTTATATTTCAAACCTGCTTACAAATAGGAAACATGAGCACAAAAACCAGCACAACAAACAAACTAGCAGGTTGTATTACGTTAGAAGGAAAACATGATGAAACTTAAGCAAGATACACAGGTACTCTGAGATATTTAATGGTTTTTGCCAAACACAAGGTGCATTTCAGCTAAAAATACTGCTCTTCTATACTGCAAAAAAGGAAAATGACTGTAATATACAGTAGTCAGAACAAATGAACCACATGCTCAGAGGGACACTTGTATTTAAAGGAACACTCCACTTTTTTTGGAAATAGGCTCATTCTCCAACTCCCCCAGAGTTAATAAGTTGAGTTTTACCGTTTTTGAATCCATTCAGCCGATCTCCGGATCTGGCGATAGCACTTTTAGCATAGCTTAGCATAGATCATTGAATCCTGTTAGACCAGTAGCATCGCGTTCAAAAACGATCAAAGAGTTTCGATAGTTTTCCTATTTAAAACCTGACTCTTCTGTAGTTATATCGTGTACTAAGACCGGCGGAAAATGAAAAGTTGCGATTTTCTAGTCCTATTTGGCTAGGAACTATACTCTCATTCCGGCGTAATAATCAAGGAACTTTGCTGCCGTAACATGGCCGCAGCAGGCGCAGTGATATTACGTAGCGCCTGAAAGTAGTCCCCAGCTATATTATAACTAGTTACCTAGCTGGGGACTACTTTCAAGCGCTACGTAATATCACTGCGCCTGCTGCGGCCATGTTACGGCAGCAAAGTTCCTACAACTACAGAAGAGTCAGGTTTTAAATAGGAAAACTATCGAAACTCTTTGATCGTTTTTGAACGCGATGCTACTGGTCTAATAGGATTCAATGATCTATGCTAAGCTATGCTAAAAGTGCTATCGCCAGATCCGGAGATCGGCTGAATGGATTCAAAAACGGTAAAACTCAACTTATTAACTCTGGGGGAGTTGGAGAATGAGCCTATTTCCAAAAAAAGTGGAGTGTTCCTTTAATTTTCATTTTTTAGATTTAACATTCATGCATGTAATTTGAGGGGGGGGGGGGGGGGGGGAAACATGGGATCAGTTACCACATAGTTAAAATGCAAACAAAAAAGATAAGGAGATGAAATATGGAGTGATAGGGGGAAAATATACATTTAATTAAGGAGCATAGTTGAGGATTGTTTCTTGGCTTCCTGGCTGATTATGCCTGAATTCACCTCAGAGATGGCATAATCATAGTGCATAGTTGCCTTTCACATGTTAAGAATAAGATGTTTGTATTTATAGGAATCTGGTATGATTTCAGTAAAGGGGTTTACATAGAACCTTTTCTACCTAGTATCATTTCAACTTCACTCACTGAAAATTGTGTTTGTGAAGACCGAATTGATGGTGAATGGTGAATCAAAAAGCTGTTCTGGTTTGTGGTCTTCCTCTTTCAAGACGGGGCTTTCTTTTAATACCTCATCACTGGGGTCAGGCTGAGGTTCAGCAACGTTCTTACCCGGTCCTGCTGACTTCACTGACATAGTGCTGTGGACACTGGCACGTCGACTGTTGCCCTCTGACGTTGAGATGACACAGCTGGCACGGGGCAGAGTGGACAGAACCTGGCCTGTTTTAGGGCTTCGCATCGGTGTGGCAAAGCAGTTCAAACACCCCGATACGGAGGAGGACTTCCCCTGCGTCTCAAGAGCAGGTTTAGATTCAGACCCTGTACTTTGCACACTCTGAGTTTTATAAAGTCCAATGCTTGCTTTGTCCAGCTTTTGGGCTGAACGTTCTCCAGCACATCTCCCACTGCTGGTTCTGCGTACCCCACTCCCTGAGGAGCTGTAGCCCTGCCTGAGATCCTCATGGTTGGGTCGAGCTGGGGAAGGGGAGTCACTGAATCGTTGCCGGCTGGATGAGAGTGGATCCGGAAGGGGGCTGCTATCACTGGACCAGGCCTCATTCTCCAGGCTTATGCTGAATTCGCCACTGCTCGCGCTTGGGGCACGACTCGATTTGCCATTCAGGCCTGGTGAAAATGTCAATTAGAGGAAGTTTAAAGGAGAAGTTCACTTCCAGAATGAAAATTTCCTGATAATTTACTCACCCCCATGTCATCCAAGATGTTAATGTCTTACTTTCTTCGGTCAAAAAGAAATTAAGGTTTTTGAGGAAATCATTACAGGATTTTTCTCCATATAGTGGGCTTCAATGGTGGCCAATGGGTTGAAGGTCCAAATTGCAGTTTCAGTGCAGCTTCAAAGGGCTCTACTCCAGGGCTAGTCAACTCCGGTCCTGGAGGGCCAGTGATCTGCATAGTTTACTTCCAACCCTTATCCAACACACCTGTTCATCATTTTTAAATAGTCCTGAATATTTTGATTAGCTTGATCAGGTGTGTTTGATTAGGGTTGGAACTAAACTCTGCAGGACACTGGCCCTCCAGGAGCCAATTTGAAGAGCCCTGCTCTGTATGCTCCCAGCCAAGGAATAAGGGTCTTATCTAGCGAAACGATTAGTCATTTTTTAAGAAAAATACTTTATATACTTTTTAACCACAAATGCTTGTCTTGCACTACCTACCATTTTGAACCAAAGTACACAGACAAAGAACTAAGCACACGTGACCTTTCCAGTGTGATTATGCAATGCGTGAAGATGCACATGCACATCGCAGAGCTAGTACAGGATGAGCATTCGTGGTTAAAAAGTATATAAATTTTAATTTTTTTTAAGAAAATTACCTATCATTTTGCTAAATAAGACCCTTATTCCACGCCTGGGATCGCGTAGAGCCCTTTGAAGCTGCACTGACACTGCAATTTAGACCTTCAACCTATTGGTCCCAGTTAAAGTCCACTATATTGAGAAAATTCCTGTAATGTTTTCGTCAAAAAACATAATTTCTTTGCGACTGAAGAAAGAAAGACACTAATATCTTGGATGACATGGGGGTGCGTAAATTATCAGCAAATTTTCATTTTAGAAGTGAAATTCTCCTTTAAGTTCAACAGGATCATGCATCTCTCTGAAAGTGTAATCAACCAACAAATTCTTACCATGATCTTGGCCTTCAGTGCCATTTGCAAGCCTTGGTGGAACTGTGTCTCCTTGAAAATCTTTACCTGAATTGAAAAGTGTGTAAACAGGCAGTTAGACACTCTAGATATACACTGTATTCCAGTTACTCTTTAAAACAGACATATCAAAGGTGGATAATTACTAATAAGACTTTTATTTTGCAAAGCAGCGAAGCACCAAAGCAGTGAAATGGTGCTTGCCCATGCAAAAGTTGTGGCCACAATACAAAGTTATTGGTTGGCAGAATGTTTCTTTGTGGTTGTTAAGGTGAGTGGCTTTTAGGATGTTGCTAGGGTACTTTATTGCCAGGGCATTTCTAAAAGTGCATCTCAAATCGCATAATTGTGCACTATTCAATGCCCTACAAGGTTAAGTGCGTAAGTGCATAGTATATAAGTACATAGGGTATAGTGTGTCATTTGGGACCAAACTTTAGTGTTTCTTAGCCTGTTGTTATTGTGTTCTGGGTTGCCAAGGTGTTGCTATGCAGTTGCAAAAGTGTCCTGAGTGGTTTTTATCATACAGTGTATAGCTTTATAGTCGCTATATTGTTCTGGGTTGTCAAAATGTTTGTTTGCAGCTACTAAGGTGTTAAGAATGTTTTTTGGCATGCTCTATGGTGCTTTGCATGTTTTTTTTGTTGTTGTTTTTTTACCGTGCTGCTTTTTGGTAGTAATAGGACAGATAAACTGCATCATGTGCTAACGTGCATTTTGACTTAGTACCTTGATTACAGATTATTGTATGATTGTCTATGGAAGAGTAGTGATGAAATGATGATGAGGATGCAGAGTGTTTTTTTGAAATGGCAATGGTGTACTGCATTATTTGCTCTTCTGGCTGATCTTCCTGCTTCCCAGAGTCCTCATCCAAACATCCCTCTGACTGGAGCAGGTCATTCATGGCTGAGATGGAACATGACAAGAGATGAAGATGACATGAGATGAGGTCTGTGGGGCTCAAAGGCGACGCAGCATTTGTCTTGAGGGAGTTCAAGCATTTATCTTGCATTATCACTTTCTCTTCACTGAAGAATAAAAGGCATTGATTTACTTCTAAAATGATAAAAACAGTTTTGCTCATATTTAAGGCTGATGATTATCATTCTTATGTATTCAAATAAAAAGCAATGAAAGTGAAGGCACAGCTTTTACAGGAAGGGCAGGATGTGAGGTCTTACACAGAGATCGGCGGAAGAGAGACTTGACTTTGTCTTTATCCTTTGGTTTGTTACGCTTAACATGAAACATTTTCAGGGTGCTGACTTGATCACCACAATGGAAAACATGAAGACAGGAAACGAGGGAGGAAAAACATGACAATAAGAACGTTTGTGAACATAGTCATAATGAAAGAAGGAAACTCTTTTGAAGGAGAGAACATGAAAAATCACAAAACAACCACAGACACGTACATCTTTTTTGCTACCTACTTTGAATTTTAAGACATTTTGCTAAGTTCTATGATTTTATGACACATGCATTTCTTGTTTTAAAGAGGCCATTTCATTAAAAAATATATTAAATTTATTTATTTATTTATTTATTTTTTTGCTTTAAACCCCACTTGCAATGTTTGACTGAATTTCTGATTTCTGAAAGTACAGGATGTTTTCATAGAGCTCTTTTATCTTAAGCAACATTTGATTCCTCATGATATGACTCCTTTAAAAACATAAGAAATATTTGTTACACTTTTTTAAGGTGTCCTTGTTAGAGAGTAATTATACATTTAAGTACTAAGTAATATTAATTAACTACATGTACTTACTATAAGGTTAGGATTAGGGTTTGGCTTAGGGTTACTTGCATGTAATTATGCATAATTTATTGTTATTATAATAGTAAGTACATGTAACATGTGTAACAAGAAGGACACCTTCAAATAAAGTATTACCGAAATATTGTGTGGAAAACAATGGAGGACCAAAAAAAGATGATAGACTCACAGACTTCACATAAATCAGGCAACATAGGTCAAATAACTGTTTATTTTGAAGAACTGAACTCTTCTTTAAGTTTTCTGTGGCAGGTTTGCTTAGGGCAGAATTTGAGGAGTTTTCTAATCAGCAGAGGTGATTCGTGGGGTGATTTACTATGGTATCTATCCTTGGCTTGGCTACGCCACGTCAGTCGTCTGACACAAATTGTTCCGTTCTCCTTCTCCTGACCTTGGGATGCTGGGATGAAGGGTTTGCTGCTGACTGAGTGGCTTGTTTCTGGATGTTCCTGGCTGGAATGGCTGGACTGTGACAGTTTCATGTAACTGAAGTTATACTCACTGCTGCTCCTCTTAGGGGACACGGTGTCACCATTAAGGGAGTTGGAAGCAGATTCCTCAGAGCCCTGGGAACCCATAGAGGAGCCGTTGTCGTTGCAGCGCAGATCATCCAGACCCTCGCATGACTCGGAGCGGAGCTGGGGAGTTGATGAACGAACATGCTCCTGATCACGAGTTCTCGTCTTCATCAACTTCCTCATCTTCAGCGTTATCCAGTTGCCCCGTCTGCATTGATTAAATGTTTGTAGACAGAAAACGTGATAAATGAACATTTGATCTTGATTTTTTTTAATGCAAAAAGCCTCCGGTAACATCACATCATGAGATGATACCTGCGTGGTGGTGATGGGTCATAGAACTTGTACTGATCCATGATTTTCTCTTCCAGCTTTTCCTTCTGCCTTCTGAGTTCATTCAGTTTGTCTCTGTCAAAAAAACATTACAGTTAGTCTAGCGCTTACATGGCATAATGTGCCATCAAAAGTTTTCAATTTTTTTGATTCCTTTTGACCTCAATTGTCCACAACATGAATTTTCAAGTTGATTGTGATTTACTTTTTACAGATATTTTTACTCTCATTTTCTACCCAATAAAATATTGTAAAATTGTTTTTATATATATTTTGTTTTTTACATTTTTATTTTTTCAGTTTTCATTTTAGTTATTTCATTTTCATTTAAATTTAAGTTTAATTTATAGTCTTTTTTTTTTTTTTTTAATCTATATAGTTTATATATCTATATAGGTTTTATAAATTTTTATTGAAGTTATAATTTTAGTTATTCTGGTTTGGCAACTAGCTGGAAATAAGTTTACTTAATATTAAGTTTACTTAATATTTAATTTCATTTAAAGTTTGTTTTATTTCATGTAACAAGGTTAATGCTTGTTTTGTCTAACTTTAAGTCACCTTGAAGCCCCAGTTCACTAGCTAAGAGACACTGCTTTTTTCTTAATTTCTCAGATTATGCATTCAGTTATGTTAATTATTATAGAAAAATGTACAAAAATGTCATGCTCTTGTTAATTCACTGCACAAAACAAATAGTGGTCAGCACACCCCATGTTTTTCTGCAAGTCAACCCGTATTTATTGTCATCTGGGTTATGTTTTTTGACTTTGCATAGTTTTGTTTATGGTTTTCGAGGACAAGGGAATGTCGAAGACCCTGCCCATGTTAGCATCTACGTAATTTGATTGGCTTCAGCCAAGCAGCAGATAAATTTGTGCTTAAATTCTATAGTCTGGATGCAGAGACATTGATGTCAACAATTAAAGATATAGGAATTGTTTTGTCTCCCCTTTAATAACTGATTTGTTGTGTTATCCTAACTATGCATAAATAACTTTTGCAATAAATCCACTGCTTTAATATTTTTCAGAATATTAATGAGCTGTCTTTAACTGATATCTATGCTGCATAGACAAAACAAATGTCTCTCACATATATTGTCTCTGCTCCACATGGAACAAGTCCTTGTTCTCCATGGTCTGATCTAGCAAGGTTCGGTTCTGCAGCATCAGGCTCTGGATCTGGTCCAGCAAGTGTCGGTTCTCTTCCTCCAAGTTCGCCTTCAGCTGGGTCAGCAACTGAACAGAAGCACAAAAGAAGGTGATTCATCATGAACTTACAGTATTTCATCAGTAGTTTTGTTTGAAATGCAACAAAGTTCAGATGGCAACACTTTGTCCAGTTGCTACCAGCACTAACCAGCATAAACCAGCATGGATGATGACATGATCTGCAGGTGTGTAAAAGATGGAAGTAAAATCTTCCAAGAACATTCTGCTCTGATTGAGTGAACTGCTACACACCTCACACTGGTTGCTCAGTTTAATGCTGGTGATTTCCAGCTGCTGGTTCTGCTCCTTGAGTTTGGACAGCTCTGACTCCAGCTGTGTCTGCACCAGTTTCCAGGAGTTCAACTGGCTCTTTATGTTCTTGTGCTCAACCTGAAGCTCCTCATTCTCTGCCAACAGCTTCTGGTAGGTCTGATTCAGCCTGGGAGGAGGATAAAGCACAATGTTTTGTGCGGTTAATCAAATAATGTAAATCTAATTCTCTATTCATATATAATATTTATATATTTAGGCAATTGTATTACTGTAGATCAACACTAGCTCTAAAATATAATGTACACACTGCAGAAAAATCTCTCATTATGCTACATTATCACCAAATCTTGGATTCAATCTTTTTGTCATCTTGTTTTCTTTCAATCAGTACAGGTTTTGTATTTCTTTTTGTAACTGATTGATCATAGGTCTCAATTACCTGAGCTTATGCACGTGTTTTTGAGAGAAAAAATAAAATAAAATCATTATTTGTGGATAATTATGTCAATGTTCACTCAAATACTAATGTGCATAAGCTCAGATCAATGACACAATCTATCAGCTCCCAAAAGAAATACAAAACCTGTGCTAATTGAAAGAAAACAAGTTGATTAAAAAAATATTTGGTGATAATATTGCATAATGAGACATTTATAAGCAATTTTTGTAGACCTGTCATTTTTGACCAGGAACACCACAAATGAAACAATCCCAAAAATTATTACAAAAATTAGCCTTTTTTTAACCTGTGTAAGCAAAGTCGGTAAGTTTTTGTCCAATGCAATAACACTGACTAGCAATTTTGGCAAAAAGGAAATCCTCTCTCGGTCAAAATAACCATAACACAACATAAAGACATAATTGAGTTCCGTTATGTTCAATGTGACAGCTATTTTCTGAACTTGGTGTACACCAAGGGAACAAACAAAGTATGAAAACACAGTCACACACATACAGTTCAGTATATGAACACACACACGCACAACACAACACTGACCAGTCTTTCTCGTCTCTGAGCCTTTGGCACTCTGCTGTTGTGTTCCTGTTTGTGCATATCTCATTATGCATCTTCTGCTGTTCTTCTCTGAGAGCTTTCTCTAACCCCTCCAGCTGAGCGCGCTGCTGAAGTAGCGTGTTATACCTGGAATCAGGCAGACGTAAACAGCGTCACAGTTTAATGGCACTTGTCTAAAGCTGAATATAGCATTATATCTTTACACAGAACTTCAAATTAGCATCTTAACCTGTCATTGTAAAGACCTCTTATGTTGTGTGTACTAACCTGTCCTCCAGTGATCTGTGCTCTATCTCCAGGGTTCGGTGACTGTTCTCCATCGTGGAGTACCTGTGAGAGAGCACCTCCAACTCTGCTGCCTGTCTCTCATGCAGGACGCTCAGTCTCTCGTGGTCCCGGAGAAGAAGTTCGTTAACGGTGCGCAGATCTTCTCTCTCCCGTATCGTGCCCTCCCTCTCAGCCTCCGAACTCTGCCGTTCCCGCTGTAGCTGTGCATTATGGGCCATCAGAGAGGAATTCTGGGAAGTTACAGTGGACTTCTCAACCTAATAAAAAATGAGGATTTATTAGAAAGAAAGAAATGAATACTTTTACTTAACGCAGCATTAAATTGATAAAAAGTGAAAGTAAAGACATTTAAAATTTTATAAAAGATTTATTTTTCAAATGAATGCTGTTCTTTTTCATTTTCTATTTATCAAAGAATCCTAAAAACAAAATTTAGCATGATATCCACAAATAATTTTAGTTCTCTTTGAGGGATCATATGACACTAAAAATTGGAATAACAGCCGCTGAAAATGCACAGGAATAACTTACATTTTAAAATATATTAAAATAGAAAAGAGTTATTTAATGATACTAGTCTTCTGCTGTATTTTTGATCAAATAAATGCAGCGTTAGTGAACCTAAGTGACTTTCTCTAACCACACCCAAACTTTTGAATGGTAGTGTATATGTGACTTTTATCATATTTTATAATACCTATATGTGCAATGCAATTAAGGCAAAAGCATTTGGTTTAACGCGACTTACCTGCAGTTGTGCATTGTGTGTCTGCAGTGCTGTGTTGCTCTCCTGCAATGAAGCCGTCTGCTGTTGTAGCGCTATTATTTGTGCCTGCAGCCCATCTGACTGCATCTGCAATGTCTGCAGTTGTGTTTGCAATGATTGTTTCTCAGCCTGCAAAGTTGCATTCTGCACAACAAAAACCAAAGGCAGATCTGTCATATTTCTGTAGCTTAACTAATACAGTATAATGCTTACAGCACCAATGCTGTGGGTTTGATTCCCAAACGTATATGTACTGACAAAAAATGTATATTTTGAATGCGCTAAAATTATGAAGATGCTTAGCAGGTATGAAACATTATTTCATGCTAAAATCCCACTTAAGAATTTAAACAGATTGTGGACACTGGCTCCTTCATGAGACTCACATTTCTCTCCACCTCAATGAGTCGATCTTTGAGCTTAAGCAATGCCCACGTGGCCTCCTGACTCTCTCTGTGCCATGTCCTCTCTGGTGGCGAACATTGTCCTGCCTTTTCCTCCTCATCCCTCTGAAGCAATGCCTCATAGTTCTGTTTGACCTGCAAAAAAATCACATATACGATGAATACAAAGTTACTTTGGATAAAAATGAAAAAAGCCTTGGCTTGGCTCTCATGTGCATTATCTGGACCAAGCTCTTAAAAAAAAAAAAGACAGTTTTTAGCCTGAAATAAAAGACAATTTTGATCAGATTTTACTGGTTTTAAAATATCTGAAAGATACGTTTGGTAAACTGTTTTGGTCTTTCCCCAATCAGAATGGCTACCAAATAAACTATCTTGATTTGGACTTGGTTTCAACTCACAGTTTTAAGATCCAGTCGTAGTTGCTGGTTTATCTTGGCCGATTCTTGCAGACGGGCCTCAAGGGCAGCCATTCTCTCTTTTTTAATCTTTAGGGATTTCATTAGAGAAGACTCCAGCTCTGACTCCAACTGCTTACACTGACTGAGAGTGGGAGAGAGAGTGACGGAGACAAAGACAAAGGTGGTCAATCGACATTTCTAAGGAATCTGACATTTAAAAGTATCACCTTGGGCTTCAATGAATATATATAAGTAAATGTCTGCATACCTCTGGTCTACAGCCTCGTGATCTCCCATTCGCATCTCCTGGTTTAACCTCATCTTCTCTAGTTCATAGGTCAATTTCTCAAGATCAGATTCTTTCTGTTGCAATTTCAACCTCTGGTCCAGCAGCTCCTGGAGCGGAAAACAGTAAATTTGAGAAAAATAAGAGAATATTGAGAAAGCGTAATAATCTACAAAGCATTCGCTGTAGTGGTAACCTCTCTTAATGTCATCAACATCCTCTTGTCCACTCCAGCCTGTTGAATCAGCTCCTGGTTTTCCTTCTCAAGCTCTTTGTTCTTAACACAGGATTCACTAAGATAGTTAGTCTTTTTAACCAGGGTACGGTTCTCCTTCTCAAGAACCACCAACTTCAGGTTGCTACTATCCAATGAGGCCTCCTGGATCTTCACTTGCTGCCGCAATCGCCGATTCTCCTTCTCCAGACAACTCCTATCTTGCTCCAAATGTCCGTTCTCATGCACTAGACCTTGGTTTTCCATATATACTTGTCCTTGGTTTTGGTTGAAATTGAATTGAGAACTCTGGTTTTCAGCCTCTAATTCATGGAGCTCTACTTCAAGACAATGAAGATTGCCATTAGTATTTTCCAAGGATGAATGCAAATGTTCTGTGTCAAGGGAATGATTGCTGGTCTTCTGAGTCTGTGTGATAATTTGGCCATAATGCATGTTGGCAAATGCTGGAGTAGATTTGTGAGTCTTACAGTCCACTACATCCGTCCGCCCATTTTCCTCAACATCCAGTGGACAACTGGTTCCTTGAAGTTCTTCCAGGATCTTCAATAGCCTCTGGTTCTCTTTCTCCAGTTTCAGCAACCTGCTACACGTCTTTTCAGTTACCTCTTGGCCCAAAGACTTCAGCTCTACAACCATAGACACATTTTAGGTTTATTACAGTTTTTTTTATTGCAAGCTACCGTATGCTTCTATGTAATAGCAAGATCTTGGTTTCAAAGTAAGTTTTGGAGTAACCCAGGGTCTTTAATTGCACTGTGGTCCACAAACATCACATTTTTAAGATGCCTTGTCAAATATATATATACCTGAATTCTGTTGGGGGTTCTTGGCAAGTTCTAGCTCCCAGCCCAAACGTTGTGATTCTTCCATGCTCCTTTTCTGAGAGAGCTCCAGGATGACGTTCCTTTCCAGCAGCTCCTCTATTTGTCTTCTGTCCACAGTTATTTCCTAAAACACATTAGACAACTGAGTCAAGCAAATAAAAAATAATTTGGAACGGCAATAACAGAAAAGGTATATAGTAATATTGTGGCAGATCTTTTTCATGGATATCATATCTTCTTCTTCTTCACCTCCTCCATATCATGAAGTTTTGATTCTAGTAGGAGGCTGTGTTTCTCCAGATGGTGCAGTTTGTCAGATCGTGCTTTGACACTCTGTAACTCTTCCTCCAGCATGGCCTTACTTTCCATCAACACCTGATTATCCTCCTTCAGCTCCTGTCAACGGCAAAAAGAAAGTTAAGGTGAGATTTCTCACTCATGCACATACACTAGTAGCTTGGGGACAGTAAGATTTTATCAGCAAAACTTTAAATAAATGCTCTTTTTTAGAACTTTACATTCATCAAAGAATTCAGATTTTTCAAATAATTCTTTTTTTAAGCACCAAATCAGCATATTATAATGATTACTGAAGGATCATGTGATACTGATAACTGGAGTAATGGCTGAAAATTTAGCTTTGCTATCACAAGAATGAATTACGTTATTGTTAACATCATTATTTTATTTCAAATTTTAATATTACACAGTATTTCTGTTTTCACAGTTTTTGATCAGATAACTGCAGCCTCGGTGAACCGAAGTGACTTCTTTCAAAAACATTAAAAAAATCTTACCAACCCCAAACTTCTGAATGGTACTGTGTGCACACATAAACATTGTTCTATACACACCTCCAGTTTGACTTTATAAAAGTTCATGTTGTGAAGTTTATCTCGGTAGCGAGCCACTTCACTCTCCAGTTTGTCTGCTCTGATGGCTCTTTCTTTCATTGCATCCAGCTCATCGCGGTACATCCTGGCTGCTCGTGCATCTGTTAACAGCTGCATATTCTGACCACGGACAAAAGTAGATGGGATAGAAAGAGCAAGGAAGAAAAAAAAAACTTTAAAATAACAACCATAGCCATTTATAAATAAATATAGCACAACTGAACTGTACATTACTTTATCTTTTGAAAGTTAAAGTTCTGAAGTTGTCATGTCTATAACATAAAACCATGAGCATGTAGCAAAATATAAATTGCGACAAAAATGAAAGTTCATTGTTGGAGCTTTAGATCGGACATATTCAAATATTTTCTTCTTAGTACCTCTTGCTGAAGTCTTTTAAGCTCCGCCTCCACACTGTCTAGGTCCTGCCTGCAGTCTAAGAGCTGTTCACTTTTCTCCTCTCTGTTGCGACAGGAAACAGATGTTTGGAAGATTTAAAGATTCAATACTCACACAGATTAACATGCAATCACTTAATCAGAGAAGAGCAAGTAAGTACAAAACCGCACACCTAAATATGTGTGCACATAAGCATAAGTACATGCAAATGTAACCAATGTAAAACGGAAACTACTACAAGCACACACAAGCCAAAAAAGAGTCACAGCGTTCCTATGTTTGACCTATAGATACACAAAGATAAAAAAATTACTTTAAGAAATCCAAAGAAACTCTGACATGAAAAAACAGCACAATGTAATACAGAAAATACATTTGCATTTTCCCTAGAAATTATAGCCTCATAGATACTGGTTCATTAATAAATAGCATTTCCCATTGTCAAACAGATGGTGTTGTTTAGCCCATACATTACACAGACAGTAAGAGACAAATTATATCTCACGCTATACATTTTACAGTGCATATGTGCTTTTATTAACTACACAAAAATCAGAAAGAGAGTTATTTTAAAATCATTGTGATCTGTTTTCTGCATAGTGCTTTGTTTTTGTAAGATAACGTCAAAAGTCATTTGCATTTATCACATCAGTATATATCATTTAAAAAAATATTAAATGTTTTATTTAAACTAATATTTTATGTTATTGTAAAGTTACACCAGAAAGTTATCATTGATTTTCCAAACTCAGTTATTCCATAGATCAGTATGCCTAGAATTTTCATTACTAAAGATGTTTTATCCCCAAATGAAACTGACTCTTGACTAAACTGAAGTCTACTTCTTATAAATGATGATTGACACAAGACATATTCACTTTGAAACATTGAGAAAGCCATGTTGTTTTGTTCAGAAATTAACACTCAATTGCTGCTCGAGAATATACTCCGAAATAGGAGTTCAAGAATGCAGCAGTGTGAGCAGTACTATACAGTGGGTTTGTGGAGGGATGGAAAAAATTGATGGATAGAAGGCTGGATGGGTGGAAACGAGGGGGGTTGACTGTCTGTAGCATTACACTAAGAGGATCAAAGTGGGTCAGCAGAATAAGGACGGACCCTGCACTGTGCCAGGGTCTATTTAATCTGGGGCAATCTTCCTTTTACCGTAACCACAAAACCAGCTATTATAAGCTTTATTTATTATCAAATAAGCAAATCAATGAAAAATAAGATAATATACAAGATTACATTTTATTTGAAGTCTGGTGTAGTGCAAGTGATTATTAATTGCACAAAGAATGTTGAAGAAATATGAGATATATATTGTTTTGGACACTGGAAACCAATATTCATTTAAAAATTAAAAATTAAATATCACACATGTTGACAAATGCAGATATGGCTGCCAATATATTGTCTATCGCTAACAGTTACAGACCCCAGGAAATGTCTTGATAAGTGCAGTTTTCTTTCCTGTGTTGGCTATTGAAACAGGAAGTCACAGTCATGAACCGTGATCTTCTGCTTGCTAAACTGATTGCAATCATATACACACATAAACAGTTTGATCTTTCATCGTATCTGTGCATGTGTAGGTCATATTAGTGTGTGTGCATTTGCTCACAGCTCCTGTCTGAGGCGTTTGATCTTGGCTTTAGCGTCCGTCAGCTCTAGTGCCAGATGCTGCTGGGATAAAGGGAGCCGGCTGCTGGTGGACTCTGTGAGGGAGGAGTCATCACCAAACACTACAGACTTTGTCGTCTCTTTCCCCTGCATCAGCTCCACGATGGCCTACCAGCAGAGACAGAGTGAGAGGGGTCAGACAAGAAAATCAATTAGTTAGCCAACTAAACTGTTTTGGCTTCACCCAATAGACATTTAAAGTCGAATGCATTGGCTGTTTATCATTTTATACACCGGCTAATATTTATGTTCCTTCATACTGCAGCCAAGCACAATAAACCTTTTTGAAACTGAATGATCATCTCCTAGAAAAGTGGGGAAGAGAATGGATTTTGTCATTTCTAAATGACTTTTGAAGATACCTCAAATTGCCGGTCTCGCTGGTCCACTAACATTTTGAGGTTAATGCTCATACTTCTGCAGAGATTTTCCCATTCCTCTGGACACAGACCCTCCATCTCCAACCAATGCAGATCAAGCACATTCTCTTGACAATGAGTCACCTGGAGTGCAAAAACATGTCTCAATCAGCATTTTGTATAGCTTTATAAAAATGTACAACATTTTGTGTCATCTACCTACTGCTTAATTCAAAGCACCTCCTGGCAAGAAAGTACATAATAGATAATATAAGTTACACGCTGCTGACAATCTGCAAACAAACGGGTTTATGATGTATTATCTGTATTAAGACACTCATTATGCCTGTAGGTGGCTTCTTTCAGGCAGACATGATTTTAATCAGTTCTCCCTTCAGAAGTCCGATCAGATATAATTACTACATGACTAATCAGCCATATGTGCCATATTTGCCGAGCAATTACTGTCTATCCCAGTACCTCTTGGATATGAGCTGCGATTGCTGCTTTTGTCTCAAAATCAAGACTTTGTATCTTCTCGATATACTCCTCTTTTCTTTCACACTGTAAAACAGCAACAGACAGTTTTAGGTCTACATACTAGAAGTGGCACTGCTTCAGTTTGATGAAAATGTACAATGAAAAAATTTAAAGTTAAATGAATAGTCAAGTGCTCGGTTTAATACAATCTGCAAAGTGACATATTACCTGCACAGCACAGCCAAGCAACAGTAGCAGCAACTTCCTGATCTCTTCTAGACCTTCCTCTAGAAAAAAAAGGTGTCATTTGTCAAAACAAGTGCTTTACAATGGAATGCTAATGATTCAGAATCTGCTCAATCACAGCTGTCTGGTTCGCTCCAAGATGTTTTTATTTTTATTTATTTATTTTTTATTATGCAAGTAAAGAATGTGACAATATTTACATGGACCAAATACATAACCCCATGGACAAAACACATAACATAAGACAAAGAGAAGAAAAAAATAAACAAAACAAAACAAAAAACAAACTGATGGCCAACATTACAAGTCCGTTCTGATTAACTCCTGTATTTGCATTCATATGTCTGTGAGCATGTATGTGTGTGTGTGTGTGTGTGTGTGTGTGTGTGTGTGTGTGTGTGTGTGTGTGTGTGTGCGTATGTGTTTGTGTGTGTCATTGTATCTAGGGGAAGGAAGCATACAACTGAAATAGCATCATAATAGATTGATAACAGATATGAGTAAAAATAAATAAATAAATAAATAAATATAGAAATAGAAATAAATAAAGACTAATAATAATAATAATAATAATAATAATAATAATAATAATAATAATAATAGAGACAACAGATGTTATTAGCAACAATAATAGCTATAATAATGTTAATCATAATGATAGTAATAATAATAAAAATAATGATTTCATCAAAACTGGGGAGGGGTGGAGTACAACGAAGAGGGCAAGTATAAATAATAATATTAATAATATTAGTATTGGATTATAAATTAATAAATGTTTAATAATTGAGGGGGGAGGGTGTCTCCGATCCCACCGTGGCTACGACATATCAGACCTTAATTCCCCAGCCCATGTCACACCCCAACGGGATGCTGCTAGGCAACAATGTTTTTAAAAGAAATCTCTTATGGTCACCAAGGTTGCATTAATTTGATCAAAAATACAGTAAAAAAAAAAAACTGTAATATTGTGAAATATTGTATTAGTTTTGTATTAGAATATATTTTAAAAAGTTATTTATTCCTGTGATGCAAAGCTGAGTTTTCAGCATCATTACTCCAGTCTTCAGTGTTGCACGATCCTTCAGAAATCATTATAATGTGCTGATTTGCTGTTCAAGAAACATTTCTTATAATCAATTTGGAAAAAAGTGCTGCTTAACATTTTTTTTTTGGAAACCATGAACAGAAAATTCAGAACAACAGCATTTATTTAAGTTCATTTAAGGTTTTTTTTTTTTTTTTTTTTTTTTTTTATAACATAAATGTCTTAACTGTTAATTTTGATTAATTGAAGGCATCCTTGTTAAATATAAGTATACATTTTTGCAAAGAAAAAGCAATCTTACTGACTCCAGACTGTAGCATACTTAAGGGAAATATTGCCATTCAAAACAAATGCTTCTCGATATGCATTATATTCTGAAGAAAGATATCATAGATATCAAGATATTGTATTATAATTACAACTCCTGAAACTATAACTTCCCAGAGGGACATGAAGGCAAGTATTGGGAAGGATAGGAAAGTATATTAAAGGAGAAAGTAAAATGAATATTACACACAGCAGCTTTATGATTTCTGTAAGAGCTCCTAATGGATTTTTCATGTGCACGTCATTATATTCAAGCGAATAACTATTGTGCGCTTTCTCAGAATCTGTTTTTATTATTATTGTTGTTTTTTTTTAAATAGCTGACATACCACAGAGCGGGTTCCTGCCCAGCAGCAGAACATTGGGAGGAGGCGTCATAATCAGCTGATGCAGGGTCTCCTACAGTAAATAGGATGCAAAATCAGAAACAGGAGATAAGAGAGAGGAGATATGCAGAATCTTATCCAAATATCAGCAGCTCTGAGTTTTATTAAAGAGCAAAAACAGACCCAGCTGCCATCACTTTCTTTGCATTCAACCGTTTTAAGCTGTAAATTACAGGCAGGACCAAGGACTGGGGTAATTGTTCAGAGACGTCTCAAAGAGTTCAGGAAACTTGGGGGATGGTTTAAATCAAGACAATTATTAAACTTTGAAGTGGTGCTTCAGTTGAACTCGAATGTTGTGGTCACCATCATCTGCAAACTTACTAATTTCTAAAAAAAAAAACCTAAAAAAAAACATTAAAGGACCAATGCAGAGGTAATTCAAGAAGTTAGATTACACTGCACTCACTAGAAGATTTATTAGTCCTTCTTAAAAAGCGACTTAACCAGACAACCACAGTGTTTGAGAGCATTCATTACGGAGCATTTCAGCTTAAATCAGCATGACAATGTGTATTATCAATTATTAAACAGCATTATTTAATAATGTCTTCTTGTGGAAGCCAGACGTCCCAGAATGTCCAGAGCTTTGCCTGTCACTTTTCCGTATGGGAATTTGCTAATGCCGATTCTTCTTGGGCAAAATCGTTTTCAGTTTCGCTGAATAAGCTAGTTCAGTGATTGAACGATCTGAATTTCCTCAGGGTAACAAAACTCAAGGGAAGATAAAGTCAATTCCAAAGATTCAAGATGCTGAGCACAAACAACTCTGTCACACTATTTTACATTAACTTAAAAATATGTGCATTTATTTTCCCAGCTTTGCTTTGGATTTAGATTTGCATTTTGAAAATGTGACAACTTAACACATAGGTTTTACAAAGCCATAATTTCCACCAATTAAAAACCCAGTGAAAATTAAACAACAGGAAATAATTCCATTATTTGGCTGGTCTGTTTTTTTTAGGGTACTTTCATTAGTTTGACCGCTTTAGCCAGCACCATGAGAGACAGGTCTCATGGGATGTAAAATGGGTCATTTTCCAGCTTTGCTCCGGGCCATTGCTGTTTCCTAGCTACTGATTACACAGATGTTGGCTTGGCGCACCGATATCTAGGCCAGCCTCTTTGAGGGGAGCTTGTAGGTCTGGTGGCGAGGCTATTTCCACACGGACAGATGTGCAGGATGCAGGGTGGGTAGCAGGAACTTTAGGGTATGACTTCAAATCCTGCCCTTCCACCCAGAGGGCCTCCGTTTGGGAATATGCAGAATCCAGTATAGTAAAAAAGGAAACTTGACATTGAACTTGCATGCAGCAAAAACGTATTTGAAAGAATGACTTGGGTTACACAAATTTTAAAGGGTAAAGAGAGCAATACAGCCCACTTTTAAGTGGTCTTGGTTTTGATAGTGCTTCTCTCTTTCATGAATTTCCAAAGATTCTTCACTATATACCCTTGAAACAATCTCAGAGATGTATCACAAATGGGGAAACAATGTACAAAAAAATAAAAATACTGTGTATTTATCTCTTTTATTAGCTGTAAGTCATTGATTATAAGTAGACATTATGTTGCTGTTTATTGCAAAATATTTAAATAACTACAAACCTAACCTTTTTACTATTATAATGTTAACTTATCTGATTTCTGTTCAGGAATTATGTGCAGAGTAGTTCTTAAACAGGAATTCAGCAATAAATTATAATTTTTTCTTAAAAAATATTTATATTCATTCTTATCATATTTTATTTTTTAATAAACTTTGTTTATGTTCTTATATTTATTTATTTATTTAATTATGAATTTTTTCTGTGCCTTACCTGGTAGTATGATTTGATGTGGTAAATGAGAACAGACAGGTTTTGCGCTCTCTGGCCGACGTCATTGTTCACTTTGTTTAAACCTTGAACAGTCCCTTTGGGATTTCTGTGAAAAAAAGACATGAACTTATTCCTGCAATATAAAATCAGCTCAGCAAGAAGCAACTGAGATGTCTTGTTTCTGAAGACCTGTTTAGTACATTAACCTGGACCGAGGGGCACGAGTAATAATAGCAACAAAACACAATCCGTTCATTCATTCCCTTTTTTTTCCACATGACTTCATTCCTCAACTAGCCAGCACTGAGGCAGACACAGACAGAGGCAAAAGCAGCAGCATTGAGTTCAGGTCATGTCTTGAGACTTTAACTCTTCTAGTTCAGCAGCTCAAGGTCCGAGTCCTGACACAGTGACCTGAAACGCTGCTGTCCCTTGATAAACTTCAGTCTGGGATGCTGCCCATGCCACCATCAAAAAAAAAAAAATAGTCTACAATCAAGCTCTAATCCTTCAGCCTCCCTGAATCTGTGGGATTACTGTGGCCAGCTTGATACTGCACGGTTTACTACCTCACAATCTTTACAGATTATTTTGATTTTGAAAAAAACATGTTCTGGGCATTAGCTATCCTTTAAATGGCAACGAAATGCATGTTACCTAAAAACATGGTTGGGTTTTAACATTTAAATACAGCGATGGATTTTTGTCTGAGATGGAAATAGAATTTAGGGCAAAAACAACCCACCCATATGCACCCATCCAAATTCTGTCCAGCCGAACAGTCTGACGGACCGACTACAAAGTGTTCCTTCATGACCATGACAAAGCATACAGTGTTTTTGGTCTCCTGCATGGAATGAGTCATTTAAAAGCTAAAACACATGCTGTCTACAACACTGCTCGATATTACATGTGAACGACACTGAAGGGTGGTGGTAACTTCACAGTATGGGGTCTGGAATGGGGCACACGAATTTGATCACATGTAGAGACAACCTATGAACTGAAAAGTCACTGAGAAGAACCTTTTCAACAATATGCCCTTAAGCAAAGCACTCAGCTAGCGTTAAATTGCTTTGGATGACTAATTTAGGCTCAACAGCTAATTGAATGTGCAACAAATGTTTACTTTGATGTACATACCAGTGAAAAGTTTGGGGTTGGTAAATCTCTTATACTCACCAAGTCTGCTTTTATTTGATGAGAAATACAATAAAAACAGTAATATTGTGAAATATTATTACAATTTTAAAAAATTACATTTTAAAATATAATTTCTTTCTGTGATGGCAAAGCTGAATTTTCAGCAGCCAGTCTTCATTGTCACATGATCCTTCAGAAATACCTCTAATTTGCTGATTTGATGTTGAGAAAAAGAAAAAAATATTATAAATACTGAATACAGTTGTGCTGCTTAATGTTTTTGTGGGAACTGGAAACTGATAAAAAAAAAATTATGAATCATTTAAGAACAGCATTTATAGAAATCTTTTGTAACATTATAAATGTCTTTCTAGTACAGTATTCTGCCTTTTTAGTATACTTTCTTTCAAAGAAATGTATAATTTACTGACCCCAATTTTTCAGTGACATGTCCCAAAATTGTATTCATTTAAACAGAATGCTTACTATTGACTTGAGTGTTTGGATAATATAACTGTGTGCAAATAGATACTTACATTTGATTCATGACCTTGTTCAAGAATATGCCATCCACTAATTCAGTGTATTCAGAGAGCATGTTCCCCTCTTTGTCACCTAGTTGACTAAATTTCTTAACCTTTGGAAAACAGATATATACGGGGAATTAAAAAGACATGTCATGAAGTGTGACATGCTCTTTACACTGCAAAAAATGGCTTATCTTACTTAGTATTTTTGTCTTGTTTCTAGTCAAAATATTTAAGAATTCTTAAATAAAGATACTTTACTAGATAAGCAAAATGACATAAGATATTTAGTCTTAATATTAAGATTAAAAGACTAAATTAAATGCATTTTGCTTAAAACAAGTAAAATTATCTGCCAGTGGGGTACAAGAGCATTTTACTTACCCGACTGGCAAATAATTTTACTTGTTTTAAGCCAAATGCACTTAATTTAGTCCCCCCCCCCCCCCGGAAACAAGACTAAATATCTTAAGTCATTTTGCTTATCTAGTAAAGTATCTTGATTTAAGCATTTTAAGATATTTTGACTAGAAACAAGAGAAAAATATTAAGAAAGATAAGCCATTTTTGCAGTGTAAACAACAATTTTCTATTTAAACAAGCAGTTTTGTGGCATTTCTGAGACTGAGACATCATACTGAGAAACTACATGGAATACTCATACTTTTAAACACTCATTAGTTACACTGTAGGGTGATTTAAGGAAACTGCACAAATAGAATTATCAGTGAAGTCTGGGCTGTTCGCCACACTTCATTTGAGTGAATATTTCTTGTGGCAGGTTTATGACCTCTAATAAGGAGATCAGTGGTAGAGACATACTTTGAAGTCTTGGCTACATAAATATGCTCACCATTATATAGTTTCAGATAAATCTTTGTTTTGCCCAACAATTTATATTACACACATCAGAGTTTGTCAGTTGTCATGACAAACATACAGCTTGATCTTCCAATGAGATAATTGTTATGCTAGCTCAGATACTCTGACACACTGATACAATCTGGAAAAATAGCAACTTACCCAAGTGACAAGAGGGCTGCTCATGAACTGCTCTAATAAGACTGGAATCTCACCCTCCATATTAATTTTACGCGATCAGAGAGATGGGAAGAAACACATAAAATCCATATAAATCCAGCACTGGTGTTTTACCCTTCTCCATATGCAGCTGAGCAGAGGAAATCTAGCTGCATCATTGAACAAGGGACAAATCTGCAGTTCACAGCGATGCGATGCAAGATTTCACATTCATGTAGCTCGTTCCTCGTCAACAAACTGGTATCTGTTATTAGATTGAAAATAAACGCAGAGTGTTGCCTTTTAAATGTTCCATCAGGACTGCAGCATCCTCCGGTGCCGCTCACACATCACGCCGAAACTGCAGTGCAGGGTGTTCACTACTACTGGAGATCCATCCTCACTCACTAGTGCATGTGAAGTTTTAAAGTAAAACCACCAACCATTAGAACCCAAATAACACAGGATGTTAATAACTAAATGTGAACTCGAAACATTCAGTGCACTTTCGTGCTTCCTTCATCAAAGGGGAATATCCCAAAAGGATGTAAAGTCTAATTGAAAAAGTTTTAGTAGGTATTTATGAATTTTCCTTCCCTCAGCATCCGCCTGATCTGGACAGCAGTAATTCCATGGCAACTGTGGTTTAGTACATCTCTGACCTTAATCTGTTACCATAACAACAGCCGTCAACCCCCTCAATCACCAGTTAAAATATCATAACAGGCTTATTGAGTGTAATCTGTGCTTTAAATCGTCACCAATGAGGGATGAGTACAATAATGACATCCACATATTCTGCTGAGGGGTGGACTAAGTTAAACTGTACTGGCAGAGCTATTCGTCTAGTTTGGAAAGGGGGGAAAACTAGTTATATTAATATATATATATTATAGGCAGGGGGGGGGTGTTCAAGCTTGGCCCCCCTAAATTTGGAATCATATCACACCAAACAATTTTGGGTGAAATGCCCAGTTTGTCCTGTAAACTATGTAAAATGAAAAAGAAAAACATCTGTTGAATTCAAACCTGCATTCGCTGGCTGGCACAGAGCCAGAGAGACACACGTTTTAGAGCACTGCGCATTATAACCAATCACATACGATTCTGTTGAGCTTATGAATGCAGTGACCAATCAGAGGCGTTCAGATGAGTCATCGCCGAAGCTCTGCTATTTCGTCACCGCGCGCGCGCGCTGACTGAATTCTCTGGTGAATTCTCTCATCAGAAACAACAAAGTGAAGATGTAGGAATGTAAGTAAGATATTAATTTCACAGCGTAAACAGCTTTAGAGATTACTATGGGAGTTTTTGAGAGTGCTTGAACTCGCTGGACTGAAGTGAAAATGTTCTTTGATAATGTAAAGGTTCTTTGCTCTTTTTCTGTACAATGAAAGTGTTATGGGCTAATTAGTAACTTACAATATTTTTATTAAATCCACATAAAATGCAAAGTCAGTCGTATTAAAAAATTTTTTTTGGTATGACACTCATATCCGGTACTTAAAGGGATAGTTCACCCAAAAATGAAAATTCTGTCATCATTTACTGACCCTCAGGTAGTTCCAAACCTGTATGAATGTCTTTGTTCTGCTGAACACAAAGGAAGATATGTTTTTGTTTTGGGGCACCATTGACTTCCATAGTAGGAAAAAAAATACTATGGAAGTCAATGGTGCCCCAGAACTGCTCTGTTTCCCACATTCATCAGAACATCTTCCTTTGTGTTCAGCAGAACAAAGATATTCGTACAGGTTTGGAACTACTTGAGGGTGAGTAAATGATGACATAATTTTCATTTTTGGGTGAACTATACCTTTAAGTAAAAAGACGGATTTTTATGCAAAATTAATAGATTACACTATTAGGTTACTTTGCCCATCGGCCATTATAGATTATGAAAAATGTATTTACTTACACATATTTGAGAATCGAGATATTTCATGATATATTTTGGTATTTTATATATACTGTATATATATATATATATATATATATATATATACATACATATAAATTAATACGTAAGCATATGTCAGTTATACAGTGGTATTGTGGCTGCTGTGTGTCATATGAAAAGCATTAACCCCCCCCCCCCCCCCCCCCCCCACACACACACACACACACTTACTTCACTGTTACTGTGGTCTAGAACCGCCCCTGATAATAGGACAAGTCCCTAAACATGTAATGGAAGGCTTTGGCGCCACCTTGCGGAAGAGTTAAGAACAAGAAGTCCAGTGTTGCTAATTTAGCAATTTTGTTGCTAAATTTAGCAACTTTTCAGACTACCCTAGCAGCCTTTTCTTCCAAAAGCACCTAGCAACAAATTTATCTATTTTTAAAATTTATTTGACAACTTTTAGAAACTTTTGATAAGTGAGTCAAATGATAAAAAGACACACATTTATCATCTAAATTACACAAGAGACAACCAAAGAAGCCTAGTATTACACACATCACGTGAATTAGCTGCTATTTGCAATTGTTTAATTTAATAATGCTAATAAAAATGATAAATAATTGTTCATTTATGATACATGTTGTTAATAGTTTGTACTTGCAATTGTTGATCAGGTAATAAAGATTTCTAGAAAAATGGAAAAGGTACTAGTAATTTTCCAGGACATTATCCATTATCCATTGTAACCCAAAAACACAAATTAAAAATGCAGGCTAAAAAAAAAAAACTGGAAAAGTAAATACTGAAAATTCCTTCATAATAACATAGTAGATTGTGCCCTATTTTACAGACTTTTCTTAGAGTGCAGCATACTAACTAACTACTAATACACTGCTTAAAAATATAATTTATAATAATATATTGTGTGCGTTTTCAAAAATTCAATGTATTTAATAAAATAGTTATTTACATTTTAAAATTATATTATGCATTTATATTATTTTACAAGCAAATCTAAATGGACATATAAAATATTTTTGCTGAGATTTAATGTAGTGGCAATTTTGCTACGTGATAATGCAATGACGTCACAACGTCATTTAGCAACAAATCAACCTTCCTTTAGCAACTTCCCCTGTAAGTTGCTAAAGGAACACTATAAGCGACGGTAACTGTTGCAGAGCTTCCGACAGGCTTTACCCACACTTATATTGTATTTATAATTGTATATTATATAATTATACACTTACTGTATACATGCCTGAAGTTGTGGAGTAATGGTATTTTGATCAGACAGGCAGAAGAAGTTTGAAACTCTCAGCTCCCCCCGGTGATGAAAAGCTTCATTCTGGTCTTGCTCCTTCTTTTGGTCTTTCGCGTTTTATTATCAGTCTCTTTATTCTCATCTGTCTTATTCTTTTTAGGACTGTGTAAATTTATTTAGGACTTATTCTATAAGTCTGTGTAAATTGTTGACAGATAAGAAATCATGAACATTTTGCATTGGCACCCTCCTCACTAAAACTAATGTAATAAATAAGTAATCTATTGCACTCTTAGCTTCCGGTTTACCATGTGACCCTGGACCACAAAACCAGTCTTAAGTCGCTGGGGTATATTTGTAGCAATAGCCAAAAATACACCGTATGGGTCAAAATTATAGATTTTTCTTTTATGCCAAAAATCATTAGGATAAAGATCATGCCCATGAAGATATTTAGTAAATTTCTTACCGAAAATATATCAAAACTGCATTTTTGATTAGTAATATGCTTTGCCAAGAACTTCATTTGGACAACTTTAAAGGCGATTTTCTCAATATTTTGATTTGTTTTTTTTTGCACCCTCAGATTCCAGATTTTCAAATAGTTGTATCTCGGCCAAACATTGTCCGATCCTAACAAACCATACATCAATCATTTATTCAGCTTTCAGATGATGTATAAAACTCAATTCGTCCAGGATCACATATATGGACTGTCTGCTGTGAACGCGCAAAATGATTGACAGAAAGACAGTGCCTCAAAAGTATATACACACACACAGATTTGTGTAGGTGATATGATAGACTATGTTTAGGAAGAGCTTTAACCATTTGTCCAATGGATTTTCATGTGTTGCCTGAGATGGATGAGAAGAATGAAGGAATTCAGGCAATTTGTTATTGCTTTGAATGTGCCAAATAAATTGCTCCCCCAAGAGAGGCTTTAAATTGATTTGGCTTTGAGAGATGTTTGCTGACAGTCTGACACAAACAAACTACTGAACAGCAACAGTGAGAAATCAATGGGACATATGTTGCCTATTTACGACTGGTAGTCAGTTTTTAATGAACTCTTTAATATTGAATTATAACAATCTGTTACGTTGCTATAGCCTACATTTAATCACATCATAAATTGTGCATTCCATGTAAGAAAATCAGTATCTTATGTACATGGGGCTATAATTCAGTTCAATATATCACCCATGCTGCAGCAAGCGGTTTTATTATATATGATTATATGTATACAGTATATCATAGATGCATTGTATCATAGGAGGTAGTCATCCAGAAAGCAACAGCAGCTACAGTTTATGGCAGCATATATAAGGCAAAACATGCTAAAGCATCAGGCCACAAACTACTGAGAAATGCAACATACATGGCCTGTATTATAAGATCAGCAATCAGCAGTGACTGTTTAACAAAAACATTACTGTTCCATTAAAACAGTCAGTTAAAGGATGATATAAAGCTACATATAAAAGCTACTCAATAAAGCTACATTTAAAGGGTGTAAGCTTAAGTTAGTATTCAATAAGAAAAACAGTCTCTTCTTGTGCGTACGATTGTACATTACTTCAAGGCTGTGCATGCTGCATCATGTAAACATTGTATATATATACACAGTGTCAGATGTGCCATAATATCTAGTCAATCAGAAAGTAATGATAGCTACAGTATGAGTCCGCATATGTAATGATCAAGTTTGTTGGCCTATATGCAGATTTTTTCCAAAATGTCTTTCAGTAAGAATGTGCTTGATTGTTAAAAAAGGATGACCAATGAACCTCTTGAGAAAAGTAATTCACACAATGGTTATAAAATTTTGGCAATGTCCTTTCTCGAAATTTTTCCATGAGCAGAGTCTCTGAATAAATTGGCTTAAAATAAGAAAAGTCTAAATATTGGAGTAAATGATTTCCACAGTTCTCAGTTAATGGTACTGAGTGTTTCTTATCCAAACAAGCATGCATTATATAATGGTTTAGAGTATTTCTTTGAAAGTGCTGTACTGTCATTTTAAAAAGAAAGCATACACAAAAATCTTTTCCTTCACAGAAATCCTTCAGAGATCATTATTCCATTCCATTGACAGCATTTGAAAACTCAAATGGTAAGAGTCATGGCGCAGATGTTCTGAGGCACAAAGTCCTTGGCTTATTGGTCCCGCTTCAGAGAGAAATTTGTGCCGCTCACTCATGCTCTCTGCTCTCTGGTTTTGTCTTTAGAGCTTGCAGTTTCTGACTCCCATGTTGGCTCTCCTGTAGGGTCATGCTGCCAGAGAGCAGGCTTATTGTGTAGGGTGAAAACCAGTCTCTTTCAAAAGCAGCAGTCAGCTGCTGTACAATCGAGGTCTGCCCTGCGGGAAGCTGGTTCTCCGGTTCTTGAATCACCAGCCCGGCTCCTGCATTGAAAGCCAACTCACTGCCAACCCAGTCCAGATTCCCTTAAATGACAGAAAATTAGAATAGTAATCCGCGATATGATAAATTGTACATGAATTAATGTAATACAGATGACAAATGCCTCATTAGGTATATTTATTTTTAGAAATATTGCATATTTAGGTTTATTTTATATTTATTTTTTGTTTTGTTTACTGATATCCCTTTTAATATTACATTTAATTTAAAAAAATGCAATGATTTGTTAATGCTTTTACACATTTACACTACTGTTACTTGCTTTTTTAAACTTATTTTGCACTGCTTTGGCAATACAAATATACAATTTTTGCCAGGCCAGTGAACCACACTAGCCGCTTTTCCACTGTCGGGCCAGTGCGAGCCAGTGCTTTAAACAGGCCGGGCCGGGCTAATAGCCTCAGACCTGTAGCACCGAGCCCAAAATCACGATGCGTTTCCACCGTCGGGCCAGAAGCTCTGCTGTGCTTCACTAAAACCCGCCCTTTACACGCCTCTCTGGAACAACGTCACGCAACCCCATCATTTCATCAAAAAAGAGAAGTTATCAGAAAACGAATCAGAAATAAGTCACTGGAAATATAGCGCAATCACAAAACAAACATGATAAAAGCATCCGTTTATTTACATGTTTTGTTAGATTTAAATCCAAAAGCATCGATGTTTTGCAATAGCCTATTAAGTGATACATTGATCATAATGAATTAATATATCAAGATTGAAAATTAGTCACACAGAAATAAAGCAATGTGAACCACTATTTCACAAAAGAAAGAGGACAAATAGGCCTACCTACTTCAGTAGAGTCTGTTTCTGTTTATTTGTAGTCACAGTGTACATCACGTTACGTAAGAAGGATAATTTCTATATTTTTCCATCAAAAATACAACCTGAGTAGCAAAGGGATCTCCCAAACAAAAAACATTATATATTTTTATAACACACACGGATAATGTTTTATGACAGATAAAATATGTTACTAAATAAATACATGATTGTTATAGAGAATGAGAAGCTGATGTCTGATTTCTTCAAGCGGTCGTATTTACCATGTTTAGTATGGTAATATTAATGGCTAGCGTGCATAGTCTTTTGCATCGCTTATAGATATTTCTTCCTTGTATGGTGATCATAATCCACATCGGATCAAGTTATTTCAAACAGTCACTGCTGTCTGAAAGTGAGTTTTGAGCTAAAATTATTGGTCTCACTTTATATTAGGTAGCCTTAACTAATATGTACTTACATTTAATTTAATCATTTTGTACAATGCACTTATTGTGTGCATACATGTTTTTACATTGTATTTATATTTTTAAAAATACCTATATGTAATTACATCTGTAATTAATTTCTGTAATTACATTTATAATTACACTGTTGACCCATCACTTACACCTTAACCCACCATTAAACCTACCCATACCACTTAACCTGCCCCTAACCTTACCCGTATCCCACCGCAATAACAGAAAAAAGTGTTTTGCAATACAATATAAGCACAATAAGTACATTGTACTTATTTTTTGATGTAAGTACATAGTAGTTAAGGCCACCTAATATAAAGTGTGACCAAATTATTTTAAAAGTCTTTAATGCTGGTGTTATAGCTGTTAACTTTATGAAATGATCTGCAGCGCTGACGCTCTCAAGACGCGGAGGAACTCAGCCTTTGTTCATAACCACTCCTCTAGTCCCAGTTGGCCCGCTTTGGCCCAAGGTTTTCGTCGGGTCAGAAAACCCCGGCCGTTGGCCCTGAGGAAGCACCGACGAGGCATGATCAAGCCCCGCAAGTGACAGTGGAAACGTGACTGTCCCTGGCACGCACTAGCACGCCCGCTTTTGGCTTGACAGTGGAAACACGGCTAATAAATAATAAATGTGTGCAAGAGAGAGGGTCTTACCGATGTATGCTGTGTTGTCTGTCACCATAAATTTATTCTCATTTATCCTGTGCTGAAATCCTCCCATGTGCTCCTTGCCTCTGTAAAATCTCTGATTCAAAACAGACACACATATATAAAATGTAACCTATACTGTAAGATATATAAACATATGTTTGGGTATGTGTGTGTGTAAACAGATCAGTCAAATAGATTCTTTCCCCACCACTTCTATAGAGCAGAATGGCAGTCCTGTGCATAGGGCCTGCATTGACGTCATAAAGTTAAAGGTCAGTGGATGTGTGCGTGTCCACAGACTGATTAAGAGACGAACTTTGACCTCTCTCAGAACCGCAGCCTCTCGGAGCATCTCGTCTATTGGTGACCAGTACCTGAACCAAAAAATATAACAAGCCAAATGAGTGTTGATGTAAGGAAGCAGCATACAGAGAAGTCATAAATCTTCAAAAGAGCAAATTTGTCCATTTCTAAAAATAGCTCCAAAGATTTACACATCAACAAATCTATTTTTAGTATCTTTGTCTTGTTTTCCAGTGAAAATACCTAAATGTCTTTTAAGACAAATTCACCTGAGAAGCAAAAATAAGACCTTTCAAAGTTGAATATTTAGATGCATAAACCTGGCAACATATATATTTTTTAATTGAGTGATATCTCAATTTGATTTTTATTTAATTTTTTCTTGGCAAGAGTTTTCACAAATAATTCAGTGAACATCAAGATAAACAGTTTTGTTTCAAGAGCAAGACTCAATTAAGAAAACTTGTAAAAATGGGTAAACTCAATGATCAGTTGATTAACTAAATAATCAAATTTTCTGGCTAAAACACATTATACATACAGTCTACATAATGACAGTAAACATGTTGTAGAAGATTTTGAGATTGAATTAAAAAAAAAAAAAAAGCAAATTATAAAGTATTTTGAAAAAAAAAAGAAGTAAGCAAAAATCAAGTTAATTAATATTAAATAATATGTAAATATAAAAGCATGCTTACTTGAGAAATATCTTACCTTAACACTACACAAAATGTTAAATTGTGTTACAGAACTTTCAAGTTTCAGTGATTTTTCAAATAATTTCAATGTATTTTATTATGAAATGTGTAAATCTTTTCATGTTTTATTTCCTTTTTTATTTGCAGTGCTTTGCTTCTTTTAACAAACCCCACTAAATTGATTATTTACTTTATTAACAGCCATTTTTAACGCTGAAACATATAAATGAGCCAGTGCCTGTGAAAAGCAGCATTACCGTATGATTGGTGATCCTCTGAAGCTGCGGTTGACTAAGGGCAGGTAATCTGTTACAGAAATGTAGATGAATCTCTTGGCTTCTCGGATCACATGCCGTATGGCATCTAAATCTCTACTTCGACCCTTGGGGCAAAACAGCTCTGGTGATGTCTATGAAGAAAAGTTGGAGAAAAAAATATAAAACAACAGTTTTCATTTTTAAAGTGTTTGTTTTTTTCAGCTTCAATTCGTATTGCCAGTACACCAGAGCGAGGTAATGAGATGGCCGTCTGTGTACATACATCATTGTCAGGAGAATAATTTTATCACTGAGCTAGAAATGTCTCCCAGCAGCCTATAACATTACAGCACAATTCATTTGAATGGGATGATGGATGTCTCAGATGTGTTGAGTAAACATCCTGTTGCTGGAAGGGAATCAAGATTCATTACGCTCAAATTAGAATCCGATGGCCAGTGTCTTCACATGTGACGCAGCTTGACGTGCAACAGAGTCACCGGGATAAATTACCTGTCGAGTGAGTGAATTCACCTTAATCAAATTATATCCCATGGGAACCAATGAAAAAGCAGTTTACATAAAAAAATCTTTGTAATAAGAACAGACATGGATGTAAACACATTTCAACGTGCATGGAATTGGATAATCGATCATGACATGTTTATGCAATAAAATGTCAAATGTATTAGGAAGTACTGTATGAAATACGTTTACACACACAAACCCTCAAAGGTTTGGGGGCGGTATGAATTTGTAATGTTTTTAATAAAAGTCTCTTAAGATCACCAAGCTTGCTCAAAAATACAGGATAAACAGTAATATTGTGAAATATTACAATTTAAAATAACTGCTTTCTATTTTAATACATATTAAAATGTAATTTATTCCTGTGATGCAAAGCTGAATTTTCAGCATCGTTACTCAAGTCTTCAATGTCACATGATCCTTCATAAATTATTCTAACATGCTGATTTGCTTTTTAGGAAACATGTTGAAAACAGTTTCTTCAATGAATCAAAATTTTAAAAACATTTTAAAGCAGAATTCTTCTGCACCATAAATGTCTTTACTGTCATAGAAGTACTAATTTCTTTTTAAATAAATATTACCCTTAAACTTTTCAATTGTGTATATATACTTGAAATTTATATTTCATTTTGCAGGCATAATGCCATATAGGGGCTAGTTGTCACACAGGGAAGGACTGCATCGCAGTAACTACAAGATTTACTGTATAGACAGCATTAAAAATAAATCTGCCCTGAGAAGTGGGTAGCAGGATACTGAAGATAACAAAGTAAAATATGTGGCAACTATCCCCTGTCTTCCCTTTATATTTTAAAATAGATGTCCACTGGCAGATCACCTGAGTCAGGCAAAGACTAGAGAGTTATTTTTTGATCTCACCGACACATAGGCAGAAGCATCTGTATTGTTGAGACTGAGCTGAAGCGGCTCGTCTCTGCTGAACACGGCCGTGACTCTCTTGGACCAGATTGAAGGGATGTAGTCCCTGTACTGAAGCTGCCAGTAGAAAGAAAAGATCCTGTGCAGGTCCAGAGCCAAACAACTACAGTCGTACACTACAACTCCGAGCTCCTTCAGCTGAGAAAAAAAAAAAAAAAACAGGAGAAAAAATTTCTCAATATGAAATGTGAAAAGTTTTACTTGAAAAATACGTTATCTACTTTGGTCATGGATGGCTTCATGATACAAATTTGCAGGGTAGCATTCATCAAACTTGAACTTTTAAATGCAGTGAAATTTGAATGAGCTTTCTCTCTTGCATGTGTGTGAATGGAAGTCAATTGAACAAAGAGTGTACTGTGACCGGCCCTTAAATGCTCCCAGGTTTCATATTTTGTTACGTTTTACAATAGCTCTCATACATCATCCAAGTACTTTTCGAGGCCGAAATTCTTTACCTTGGACAGCGCTTTCCAGTTCATGCCAGCACTGCCAATGTAAATGTGCTTCCTGTCCACCACCCAAAAGGAGGAAAGCAGTCTTCCTCTGGTGAGGGCCGTCATGTTGACGTAGTGCACTTCTGCATCTGGGAGAGACCGAGCCATGTGGGCAATGGTTGGGGAACTGTTAAGCGCTCAACCTTGACGAGAGATCTGTCTGTCATTCAACTCTGGCATAAACAATATTGCACATTCGTGATGTTTTGACCTTGTGTGTAGCCTTGAGGGACTGGAGCAGCGAAAAGCCCAAAGAGTTATGCCAGTTTATGACAGACAGATGCCTGTGTGTGTGATCTTACACTGTTTGCCTCGAGAGAACTGCTTTAGTACTGTATTCAGCACTTCAGCAGACACAAATCAATGCATCTCTTAACATAAACGAGAGAGATTTGAGTTCGCTTACAGCGGTCAGACATGCTCTTCAGCTCAATGGAGTTGGGCTGGTCACTGACGATCTTTAATTTGACACCTCGAGACTTCAGGCTTAACAATCTCTGAAACAAATACTGACCCTAGAAAACAGAAAAAGATTGTAGAATATTAATTCCATGTGCAATATATGCCAATGACAATAAATCAATTTTAGACATAGAATTTATCAGTACATAATCATAAGTAGGAAGTAGGTATGAACAATATATATGTAGCCTACTACATCAGTTCTGTCATGACAACTCTTGGGAGAGTTCAGCATGGTAATATACATGGCAATTTTAATGTGTTTGGTTTTGGTGGAATAGATCTGCTACTGCTACTGCTGTTGCGAAAGAGCAAGTACAAAGATTTGCCACTGCCAGTCCATCCAGAGATACGCTGCTGTGAGCATGTAGGAAATACTGCTGCTGCACATATAACCTACATGAAATAACCCCTGTGTATAACATACATGACACTGCCCTGTAGCAGATCTATACAGGTGGAGGGTTTTTGAAGCACTAGCCAAGTATTCGAATGTTGAGCAGCCAGCTCACTGGCAGCTTTGCAAAAAGAAACCAATCAGTTGCGCCATGCCAGAAATGATGTGATTATGTTAAACTGAGTTAGAACCTATCGGCCTGCGCCATCTAGAGTTTCATGACAGAACTTTGTATTTACTAGCCATTATTAGAGTTTTTTCCCATTCCGATATTTAACTTTGCATTTGTATGAAGCCTTAAGGAGTAATGGGGATAGTGAGATGGGAGGGGAAAATATTTCAGTGCTTTTGCATTCTCTTGCAAAAGTATTGCGGTCCCCTGAGAAACACTGCATTCTCTCGCAAAACATTTGCGTTCTCTCATAAAATATTTTTGTTCTCGCAAAAATATTTTTTCCCTCTTATTTTTATGTGACATATTTGTGTTCTTTTGCAAACGTTTTGCATTCCCCCAGGAAACATTGCAGCCTCTCATAAAATATTTGCAAAAGTTTTGTGAGAGAACACAGAAGCATATATTTTCCCTCTTATGTCATTTTTTTTTTTACCATTACCATTAGAGGCTCCATAAATGTGCACTCAATCTTTGAAACCACTTATAAATTGACGAAAATGAAATCTTTAGCAGAATCTCAAAATAAATATACATTTTTCATACTGTACAGTGGCATTTCTAATGATTTCAGTTTTTAGTGTTTTATTTCTTAATCAATTATAAAAAATAAAATAAAAATTGAATATCAGTGCATCCCTTATGAAGTTAAATCACACAAATTATTGTAGACTTATAGTTTGTCTAGGTAAGACAAAGTTATGATAACTATTTGTATATAATACAAATAAAGTATATAAATAAAAAAGTATCACTTTAAGTGTTGATATTGCGTATTTGCAGGGTAACCATATGCTAACTAACCTGATAGGAAGAATAAAGCCGTGACCCCTGATCGGTGGAGGTCAGGGCCCAGTATGGCGACACTATCTCAACTGACAGTTTTGCTTGGTCCAAGAGGTGGTTAAGACCCATGGCAAGTGGGAGATGGGTTGAACTATTGGGGTTGAATGACAGCTCTCCTGGGACGTTCTCCACAAGGACAATGCTAAGAGCACATTGATGTAAGTCAGGAAATGTTAGTTTGTGGAATATGTTCATAGTTTTATGTACAACATATATTGAAGTCACCATGAAATCAAAATTGAAGCTGTTTACTTTCTTAATGCACATATGATTCAATGTATGATGCATTGTTGCATATTTTTCTTAAAAACTGTTGGGCAAGCAGTTAAGCCTTAAAGATCAATCTGGCCACACTTTTTAATATACAGTGTAGAAAATGAATGTCCTCACAACAATGCAATTCAGTTCAAGTCCTGTGTGAGGAACAGTCCGAATTTGAATTGATTAAAGGACTGAATTAATCATCTCACCTTGGGATGTTCATGAGGGAATTATTCCTTTTAGTCAGATCTTTTCTTTCAATCAGTCACTTCAGTTCTGAATGATCTCTTACAACGGCTCAATAGAGGGAACTTATTTTTGATTAAAATTCAGTCTGTTCTTCACAAAAAGCTATGGTATTGTACGGCTTCAGGAACACAGCAATGATCATTTTATGAAACATTGTGCAATTTTTTTAAGTGAGAACGCTCCAGTCTCCATTTATTGTAATTTGATCCAAAAAAAAAAAAGGTTGAGTTGGCCTGTGTTATTCAGAATTTTCTTTTTGTTCTACAAAAAAAGTCATATAGGTTGGATGAGATAATGGCACAACTGTCATTTTTGAATGAACTGTCCTTTTTTGAATCAGCCATTAAGCCATTAGACGATACACTGCCAAGGTACAAATAACAAGCTCACGTTGGCTAAAGGTACAAAACACAGAGCTGAATATGCAGTGCTCCCTGGTGCACGTTTTGGTTCGTTATACTGTATTCAATATGTACTGTAGAAAATAACATCATCAGGGTATGATCTGTGAGAACTGCTTCTTACCGACAATTTTTGCTGCAGTTCTCCTCAGTGACACCATCCTCATCCTCTCCCCAGACATCCACAGCAGAGAAAATTAGAGCCACCAGGACAGCAAAGCAGCAAACCAGTGCAAACACGGCAATACATTTCTGCTGGGACTGCATAAGACATACAAAGAGAGCTCTGCCAATTACATATGCCAGGTTTTAGATCACTTTGTCTCGACTTATTTGTTTAAAATATTAATATAGGGTTTCTGACTTTGGTGACAGTTTAAATTTGCAGGGTCAAGATTTATTGCATTCAAAATTGTACTTCTCTGCTCTGGAATCTTTTCCAAGCTATAATTTCATTTTACGACTGAGAGAATGATAGAGCGTCTCTGTCAAATTTGCACCTGAATTCTATTATACAGAAGGATGGCTTTTTTAAAAAGAGCTTTCCTAAGGTATTAAGGTAGATAAATCTGTTGTTGGTGAGTGTTCTCTCTATATAGCGTTCTCTGCAATCCGCCGCTGTAAACAAGCATCAGCATGAAACCGAGGAAAGTGTCTATAAATATTAATGTGGTCAATGGATAAAACGTGGTGTGTGCTGTAGGGCAGTAGTTCTCACATATGGTGGGTCGCTGATAGGGTTGTGGCCAGCAGGGAAAGAACACTACTAAATGTGAATAATAAATCATATAATTATGCTTATTAAAGAGAGTAAAACATACAGGATTATCAACAATACACTACCATTCAAAAGTTTGAAGCCTTTAAAATGTATCACAGTTTCCACAAAAATATTAAGCAGCTCAACTGTTGATGATAATAAGAAATGTTTCTTGAGCAGCAAATCAGCATATAGGAATGATTTCTGAAGGATCATGTGACACTGAAGACTGGTGTAATGATGCTGAAAATTCAACTTTGCCAACACAGCAATAAATGACATTTTAAAATATATTCAAATAGAAAACAGTGATTTTAAATTGTATTAATATTTCACAATGTTACTGTTTTTACCATATTTTTGATTAAATAAATGAAGCCCATGGTCATCATGAGATAACTGAGCATTAGTGTATAGGAGAAAACAAACGAAGTCAAAGACCTAATACTACACGAATACAGAACCTATAAAACAGGTTGTTGTCATTGGGCATATTCAGTTTATGGAAATATGAATACATATCAATATTGTATGTTAAGAACATTTTGTTTACATTTGTTCAATAAAAACTTATGGTGTTTTGTCATCATTTGATGACCAATGTGGGTCCTGAGGCAATACTACTTGAGAAGCAGCGCTGTAATCAACTTTTGATTTTCCCTCCAAAAAAGAAAAAAATGAACACAAGTGACTTGATTTTTGCTTAGTGCTGCACTTCCCTGAACATATCTCCCCTGAGAGAGATTGTCTCCCATCCCATCTGCTGGCCTCCATCAGAGTCCCAGCTTTACAGCTGTCTGCCGAGTGACATATACATCGTATATCATTTGAAGGAGACATGCAAAGTGAAGTTTAATTAAAGAGCAGGGAGTACACAAAGTGAGCAGAATAATGCACGGCACTAACCTTCTTACAGTTAAAATGGATTTGGTCAATTAGTTCCCCCTTTATTACCCTTACACACTCATGTACAGTACAGTCATAACTGACTTTGTTTGGATTTTTACTTTATGTTAAGTTTGACATTCAATATATTACTGAAGGTGTTTCCTTTTTATTTATAAAGGATTTTTAAAGCTTGCTTTGGTTTAAAATCAGATCAGTAGCACTGGGGAATATCACTGAATACAGTAACACTGAAGTATCTTTGTTTATTTCAGCCATTACAAGTTATTGAGGTGTTTCAGACCTTTAGGAGAATGTGATATTTTGAATCCATTAGTGTTTCAGTAAGAGCATACACTGCAGTAATCAAACGATATGTCAGATTTCCTCCACTGTAATAAAAATGAAATCCGTGTCTTGCCAGAGGCAAAGGAAGGATTAAAGTTGTCTGTAAACACAGACTTTCTCCGCCTGAAGGGAAATATGTCAAATTAATGCTGTGTTTGCATCGAGCTGTCTGTGCTGACGGCTTTGATTGACAGGACGATGTGCTGCTTCTTCCAACCTTATCTGTTACTTTTCAGAGTTCAGTCTTGCCGAGTTAAGCGTTCTAACATACAATCAAAAAGGCCTGACATGCAGCTTAGTCAGACTACTGTAAACCACCATGCTGTACTTGCGAGAAAAATTCATTAAAACATATTCTCCTCTCAGACATAATCTTATTTAACAAAACAAAATAAACCAGAGAAACTGACAAAATGTAGTTACACACATAGCATTTTCATATGTGTGTTTTTAAAAATAAAATAAATTGCCTACACCACTGAAAAAATAAAATAAAATCTCACTAAATGTTCAGGTCGTATTTCATATTATATTATATTATGCTTTTAGAAACATTGGGATTTTTCTGTATTTGTGAAAAAAGTGACATTTATTTTCATATAAATAAAGAATATTTTCAAAAACATGTACCATTACTGTTGAAAATGTAAATATATATATATATACACACACACACACACACACACATACATATATATATATATATATATATATATATATACACACACACACATATACAAACTTGCATATATTAACTATATACTAACAAATTGGAAAGTAATGCACTTGTTATGAAAATACACAATCCAAAAATGTAAAATGTTGATATTAATTAGTAGAGCTAAAATAACTTTCTTTATGCAAAATGTAATTTACTCTCCGAACCCACCCCTCCCCTCCCCACTTTTTTGGGGGGGGATGAAATTCGACCAAAACATTTCTTGGGAATTTTATGAGTCACCCAATATCAAAATCACATTCCATGCAGCTGAGCAAAAAATCAATTCATTTCAATTTAAATGCAGACTTTCTGCAGAAATATTCTGATGGGGTATTTGGAGCCTGAAGTGAAAGTTAAGCCTCACCTTCATGATGTTCTCCTGAGTGGCAGAGCCTGGCATAACAGCTTTTAAGTTCCTTCAGACTTCAGGAAACATGGAAAACGAGACGCTAGTGCATTTCATCATTGTAGTCTCCTTGGTAACGTGTCCCGCTCAGCCTCTCTCTTACGCTCATCGCTGTAATGGATGTGCAAGTCCACGGAATGATATAGTGGGTGATAGATAGTGTGCCTTTTGTTTTAGCACCCTGAGCTCACGCATGCTTCCACTAGCTGTGTGGCTTCCTCGCCTCAACTCCATAGTGATGGAGACAGAGAAAGAGAGAGGAGGAGAGAGAGAAAGACACGGTCCACTCCCTCTCTCGAAACATCCAATGCTGGGCTTACACAGAACAATCCCCCTCCCTTCTGCATCTTTCTCACCTGCCCTGTGAAGCAAAACTCTCCCGGCAGAGTGCAAATGGATTTGGCTTCAGCAGAAGAAAGACAAGGGGGGAAAAAAACATGTTATAAAATGCAACCTTCTGACTCCAAGCATCTCTAAGGTATTGTCTCTTTTCCTTCCAGCACGACAGAGGGAAGTCCAGCGCAAGCATAAATGAGCTTGACACGTTCACCCTATAAATAATTCAGCATCGTTACAACTGGCTGGCCAGCTCCTGAACTAATCTATCAAGTAAGTTGTTTATTAGAGTCACCGGTATGCAATCTCAGAATCTGAAGTACCTTCCCATAGGAAGGAAAAACCCCAGAGGATACCTTATTAATACCCGTCTTCTCACAGATAGCAAATTACATTCAGTGGAAAGCAAACTGAGAGTTTTGCTGAAGTGTCCTGATTCTCAGATTGCTCTCAAGAGAAAAAGATCTCAGTAATCTCCGAAAGTGTTTCAGAATAGATGTCAATTATGTTTCAAACTGAGCTTACTGGGAAAACATGAAAGTTTGCAAAGGTCAGAGAGCTCAGATACTTCTCATCAAAGACCAATTATCCAGACTAAGCGTTCTACTTCAATTTTATAGCTCTGTACTCATGCTGTAATGTCTCATTTGTGTTTAATTTAGGATCGTTAAATCTGCCTGGCAAGCTTGTGAACTAATCTATCAAGCCAGACTGTATGATATCCACTGGTCTGCAACTCCTATAGGAAAGAAAAATCAAAAAGGAAATCTTTTATTGTCTCGGTTGTTCCTTGAAAACAGTAAATTAGAACAAATTGCTTTGGTTTACTGATTTTATTCCTGACGGAGAAAAAAAGACCCCAGTGGTCTCACCCTCACATCTACTTTATCTTCAGAAGACATCTCAATGATTTATCAAGATCAAATGTCAATGATGTCAATATGAACTCTTCCAAAATCAAATCATCTGAATGCTAACCACAATAATTTTAAAAGTTTTAAAAATATAATTTTAGCAGAAACATCTAAGAAAACTTTTTAGAAAGTGAAGTATTAGAAATATTAAAGATATTAGAGCTACATATTAGAAATATTATTTTTATATGACTAGAATGTTTATTAACAGTTTGAATAGTTATATATATATATATATATATATATATATATATATATATATATATATATATATATATATATATATATATATATATATATATATATATATATTAAGAGTTTTTTAAGTTTTAGTAATCATGTACTTTTGTCATTTTTATTATTTTTTATATTTCTATTTTGCTTTTATTGTTATTTTAATTTTAGTCATTTTAGTACTTCAACTTCATTATTTCAGTTAATTTTTAAACATTAAAAATTATAATAATAATAATAATAATATATAATAATATTAATATTAATATAGTGGGGGACCGTTGAGCCAAAAAGGTTGAGAACCTCTGCATTGCTATGTTTCAAAAACAGTTAGCTGCTAGACGCATGCGTAGCATGACAGATGCAAAAAAGGGCAAGAGCTTGAAGTAATCAAAGTTTTCTCTGGAATCACTCGGCAGATGTTCCTGGCACACTATCATAATGGAATGGAGCATATGCTGCCTACAGCAGGAGACTCCTGCTGAATCTCACCTCACTTACGCACTGTTAATTACTGCCTATACTCACGAGATACAGAGGACCTCCTTCACTGGGATTTGTATCATTGCTTAACGAGATATCACCTCCTTAAATCAGTGCATACTCTTCTTAGTCCTGTGATTACAGAGTGGAGTTTGTGGAGTAAGTGCATTTAAAAGCAACTAATTCCCATTCTTGACCACTTTAGAGTCAGCAAAAGCTGTCTGATCAAACCAGACGTTGACAGACCGCAAGACTTGATTGCAGTTAAGATGGTGATGCATTGAGGAGAGCTGGCAGGACGTTAGACAGGAGATAAATGCACCTGTGCTTTGGGACATTCGTTGCGTAACTTTTCATCGAAGGAAACGAGAGCGAAACGAAGCGGGAATGACCCTGCCCATATAACCACAAGTCAGAATAGAGGTCACTGTCAGCGTGACGTCCGTTAGTTACAGCTGAGCCCCTCATCTTAAAACGCCAAACACTCCATCACTGCACAGCTGATGCACTTTGTACATACAGTAGAGCGCGGGAGTACAGTTTTTATTTATCATATGTTATGGATGGATGATGATATGTATGATAATTAAAAAAAAAAGAGTGCAAACACCTTCACAAATGTACAGCACAGGCCTGGAACCACCAACACCACTTTAGTATCATGGCAAAGAGTTTTGCACAAGCCAACAGCACTCAAGATGGCTTCAGAAAATGATTTTATGGCTGTTCCTACGAGTTCTGTGTTGATTGAATACTTGCAAAAAAGTGTTAAAGCAATAAAATGTACTGAATTAGAAACTGAGAGAATGAAAAAGAGAGAGAGAAAAAAGAGGCTGATGGCCCAGACAATGCCAGGTTAGTCATTTCTCCAGGGAGCGGTGAAGCAGACAGGGTGTAATATATAAGAAAAATGAGGAAAGTAAACTTGACTGTGTCCTTCTCTGACAGAGGACCCTATACGGCCAGCAGGAAAACTTATTTTAGGCCCTGGCACTGTACATGCTGAAATGGTACACAGAAACAATCATCAGTTACTCTTAGGGTTTAGAACCTAGCAGAAAGATCCACAAATGTCAGCAAAACTGAAACACAGGTCACTTGCTTCAGTTTAATAAATATTTTAGCTAGCTCTGTCAAAAATTGTTATCAAATTAATTGAATTAAATGCACTGAATCAAATATATCAGTATTTACTAAGAAAAGCCACAAAATAAAGTGAGTGAGTAAAGCTTTAAAGGAATAGCTCATCCACAGCTTCAAACTGTTGCTTCCAGCTAAAATGAGTCCTCTATCCATAATATTGCTTGCTCCAGTGAAAAAGTCATCTCGTCTGAATCAGGAGAGAAATATGCAGAGATCAAGCACTGTTTACAAGAGAAAACAATCCAAAACAGTTCTAAACAAGTATGCAAGTATATATTTGTGGCCATTAATTGTTAATGGTTTAAAGTTAAAATACCTTAATGATTAATTTTTTTTTACAAACATGTAGCTTTTAACTTCACTCGATGTTAATAGATGGATTGGAGCGGTGTGGATTACTTGTGAATTATTGTGATGTTTTTAGTAGCTGTTTGGACTCTCATTCTGACGGCACCCATTCACTGCAGAGGATCCACTGGTGAGCAAGTGATGTAATGCTACATTTCTCCAAATCGGTGCTGATGAAGAAACAAACTCATCTACATCTTGAAATGCTCAAGAGTGAGTAAATTGTAGTTTCTGGGTGCACTGTTTCTTTAGATCCACTGTTTTACACATGTAAACGACTGGCTAGCACCGTGTCTAGTTGTTTCTGTTCTACAAAATGCAATGATGTAAGTGTGGATTGGTGAGATGTGCGTCCTGTAGTAGCAGATGTGTCTGCTCTGTATTCAAAACATGAATGTGATGCTAGCAAGAAGATGAAGGTGGTACTTTGTGCTTTGAAAATGCTGTTGAAACACAAATAGGTACTTACACAGTAATAGCAGAACCGTCACGCATTTCAAAGTAACACACAGTATATGGTATTCCATTCCTGAGGGATCCAGTCGATTCTCACTCAAATGCAGTCACTTCAGATGCTGAACGAATCAGTGTTTTTGAACGAATCGGACAATCGGTTGAATGGATCATTTAATCCCATGCATAAAGACAGCCATTTGTCGCCACCTACTGGCGAAATAATGTAACCTGCATAAAGAGTCACTGAAAAATATTTAAATAGGCTATATATCAAATATTAAAATATATATGGTTCTAGAGCATTTTCAGTAACCATAAAACTAAGGTAAAAGGTTAGTTTAGTGTGCTAAATGCTAAAGTAGTACAGTACGTCTCTCAATATATAATTTCATAATTGTTTTTCAGGTCTTGGTTAAATATGGTTTGTAGTAAGTGTATACTGTTGAATATACTGACAAACATGCATGGTAAACTAAATTATATTTTAATGTTATTTCTATTGAAACTTATATAACATGTTTTTAAATATATCTGTAATTACACATTTGTAATCATGAAGTTGAAAGTTAGTACATTAAGTTGTAATATTGAATAACACACTAGAGTTCAAATTATAATCAAGTGCTTCACTTTAGTATGCTAGTCAACAGACCAAAATAACTGTACTTTCAGTACTACAAAGGATTATTAAAACATGATTTAAAATGTACTTTAAAGTAAAACCTTTCATTTTAAATGATTACAAAGTGCACTTTTTAAAAGTGTATAAAAGTTTGTTTTTTAATACAGTAATACAGATTTGAGGTACACTACAAGTGTACATTAAGTACAATTAAGTGCACTTTTTTCCCAAGTGCTGGCGATTTTCACCTCCATCAGCACTGAAAAGCTGAAATAACGTATAGAGTCTGTCTGGGCCTGATTATAGGGACAGTCCACCTGAAGTAACCTTAAACCAATTAGCAGCTCTGAGCTTTAACTCAATGCATCATACCATCATCTAGTTTACTGACCAGAGACCATTTTCAGTGTAACTCCATCTTTCCCAGTGACAACAGCTGTCAAAATCCAGGCAGGTCACATCCTCAGCATCCTTACAGAATTTATTCAGGACAAAAGCTCGGAGCTGAAGCATCTGATCCACAGCAACACCTCTGGCAGAGGAGCGTCATTAGGGGACAGAACTGAGACAGTCTTTCTCCCACAAGACTCATTAGGACCGCTTTACCTGCCCTCCCTGTCCACTGTGAGTTGAGAGATCCCACTGCATGAAACACAGTGTTCAGAAACCCGATCAGAGTGTAACAACACATGCTTTCATGCATTATTAATCAATATGAACATTGGCTGTGTTTTCATGAGAGCCTTTTCTGGGACGTCAGAAACACTACCATTGTAATGCCTGACTCATTCGCTCCTGCTGTGTGTGTGTGTGTGTGTTTTAAGGTCAGCGAATGTGTGTGGGCGTCACACATACTGAGGGTCAAATCAGTGTATAGTGTATATGCTGTGCTCCTGTCTGCACGATGTCGCACTTTAAACCCCGGGAATCAGCAAACGGTCAGGCTGACTTTGATGAAAGGGCAGAATTCACCTGGTAAGTTGCACAGGAAGATCTCGAATGAGCAAAAATTGATACAAATGGGGGGTTCCACATGAGAGCCTCATAAAATTGCTGTGCCTGTATTGAAACAGCAGGCCCCGCTGAACAAGGTCTCATTATTTTTATATAAAAAAAATGGCTGGAGAGGGCAAGAAAGAATGTTTATTGCATCTTAGCCTGGAAAAAGCTTTGCTTTTTCTTTCTTATACTGGATCATGTTTTTGCTTTTAAGAACCATAGAAAGGAAGATATTCAACATGCATGAATTATAATATCTCATTGGTTGGTGCTTTTTAACTCTTATTATAAATGTTAGATTGTAAAATCTGATTGAATGATCTGATTTGAAGCCATGGTAAACTGCTAATAATCCAAGGACAGTATAAAGGGGAAGAGATTTAAAAACAAAAACAAATATATGCAACTTAAGCTAATGCTAACGAACTTTTAAGCTAATGAGCCGTTACTGTTATATGGAGATCAAAATTAGAGAACAATCTGTAAATACTTGATTTTTCTGAAATATTGTTAACTTTCATCACTCAAAATTTAAAGGAATATTAGCTGTGGGTCTACCACTGTTATACTAACATGTTCTTCAACATAACCAAGACATTTCAACAAAAACCTTTATTTTGTGGAAGACACAGTGATCAAAATTAGAGAACAGTAACCACTATAGCACAACAGAAGACTAAAACTAAAATTTTGGAGGGTTACAGCAGTCTGAAATTAGTAGGAAGTGTAGAGGCTCTTGCTTTGAATGACTTCAGCACATCTGCAGCTGCAGGACATCACTAGTTTCTCACACTGCGCTGGTGTGATCTTGGTCCACTCTTCTTCCAGTCTCTTCCACAGTTCCGTAACTGTAGTGGGTTTCTTAGCCATTACTTTCTTGCCAAGGATTTTCCAGAGATTTTCAGTTGGGTTTAGATCTCTGGGTCAGCCATTTCATTATTTCAATGTTCTTAGCTTCAAGGAACTGCTTTACCATGCATTGTCTTGCATGAAAATTGCAGGCTGATTGGGAGATGCTTGCAGGGAAGGTACCGCATGCTGCTTAAGGAAATTCTGATAAGCATTTGCATTCGCCTTGCCATGTAGTCCCAACTCCTGCTGCAGAAAACATCCCCCAAAGCATGACACTTCCTCTTCCACCTTTCACTGACTTCTTTACACACTCAGGTCTTTCTCCAGTGTGATGCCAAACATAATGTGTCCCATCTGACCCAAATAAATTAAACTTGCTCTAATTACTAAAGTGAACTTTGGACTAGTTCTCCTCTCTCCACACAACATGCTCTTCAGCAAAGATGAGCATAGCCTTTTGATTCTTTCTGCTGATGAGCGACTTGGTCACTGCAGAGTGCACTTTCACTCTTAAACATGCCATCCTTACTCTGTTCAGCACTGAACTGGCAAGCAATTCCAGCTGCAGTGTTGAACCGATTTCCCACTGAGCGTTTCTGCATTATCCTGTCTTCTCGTGCATTTGTCTTACATGGATGACCAGCCTTTTTAAGGGACTTGAATGAATTTGTGTCATTGTAACCTGCAATATTCAAGAAATCAAAGATTTGGAATGACCAACTTCTCTTGCAATGGCTGAAAGGGTCATCCTCTTGGCCGTTGTCTCGACAAACTCATGCCGCAGGGTTTCAGTCACCTTAGAGCAGCCTGCCATATTGTAATCTCAGTGAAAATTGGAGGAATGCTGATAGTTAAATAGTTACGGCAAATAATTACGGCAATTAGCACCAGTTGCCAGATTAACACCAATAACTTGGAGGTATCTGGAGGTAATATGCTTCAGAATATAATATATGAAATATGCTTAAAAAACTGCCCTTCTACTCCTACAGTAAATGTATATATATATATATATATACCAATAGCTGCTCACATAAAATTTAAGGCATTAATGTTTGCCTACAAAACCACCACTGGCTCTGCACTCCTTTACCTACTTCAGACTTAAGTGCCCTCTAGAAACTTTCCCATCCCAAAGAGGCTCAAAATCACTTTCACAGACTTTTACATTAAATGTTCTCTCCTGGTGGAATGACCTGCCCAACTCAATCCGAGCAGCTGAGTCCTTAGCCATCTTCAAGAATTGGTTAAAAGCACAGCTCTTCCATCTTTATTTGATCCTCTAACTCTTTTTTTTTTTATATAATTATTATTATTGGCATATGTTATACAGTTTCATGCCAAACACCCCAAACCTTTAGTAAAATCTCTGTAAAAAACAACCTCTCATAACTTACAGCTAATGCATGCTTCCTTCATTAAACATTGTACACATTTGTACAAGACGAGGTAGGTGTAGGTGTGTGTGTGTGTGTGTGTGTGTGTGTGTGTGTGTGTGTGTGTGCGCGATTGGGCTGTCTAAGGACAAGATGTCCCTCCTGAGCAGAATACTTAAAACATCCGAAGCTTTATCTCAAAGACTTCAGTCTGAACCCAAAGGCTAAACAGAGCTCATTTAAACAGCAAGATCTATAGAGCGAGGGAAGAAACCTCTGCTTTGATCAAGCACTATACATACACTTTTACAACAGCCAAAGGTGCTACACTCACAGGTATAGTGGCCTGGTTATGTAATTAGGTTTTAGGTTGAAGGAGAAGTCAAAGATTAGGAACTGAGCATGATTTATATTTATATCAAAGAAACACAGAGACAGAGAAGCAGAGAAGGTAATCAATTCTTATCGGTGAAGGCGCAGCACAGCACACTTCCCTCCACACAACTCCCAAGTCACTCATTTCACTAAGAGAGAGAAAGACATATAGAGAGAGACCAAGCAAGCCAAAATTAGAGTGCCTGCTACAGTACACAGCTAACAGAGAACATGAAGACATGCTCTGGTTTACTGCAGCCTGCAAGCATCATCCAGATATATGTCAACCTCACAAAACTTGCCCAGGCCACATGTCACCCCAAATGCAAAATAATTAAAAAAGAAAAGAAAGAAAAGAAAAGAAATTACTTTTTGCATAAAGAAAATGAAGCCTATTTTAGGACCATTCCGAATTTTCATGTTATGAAATTCTCAGTAATGAAAGTTTTGCTCATCTTTTTTTGATAGTGATTCTCATCGTCATTTATTCTTTCTAGATCATCATTACTGCAATACAGTATTGCACTCATATTATATATATATATATATATATATATATATATATATATATATATATATATATATATATATATATATATATATATATATCACATGTTTTACCATTTTTTTTTGCAAGTATAACATTTTTGACTGCTTAAGCCCTGTCACATAAATGATTTACGTTATGTTTTAAAGTAATGTTTTAAACATTCCATGAATATAATGAATAATGCATTTAATTACTTAATTACTATACAAAATAAAAGTATAATATTTTGGCTGTATTTTGAAATTGTACATGTTGTAAAATGGGGAACAATAGGTAAGATGTAGCCATCCTTTCTCATATTGACCATACCAATGAGATGACACTAAATCTCATTTATAGAATCCACCAAAGAGCAAAAAAAAAAAAACTCAATTCTTGAAACTCATTTGCTTTGTATCCAAATAAAAGGATTACATGCAGAGATACTAGCAATCTTCTTTATTCTTATAAAGTGCTAAAAAGTGCTCAGTGCATGCTAAAATCAACAGACGATTCGGTCATGCAGGACCTTCCTCAGTGTTGACATTCTATTGAAATGGTTAATTTTTATATTCAATTCCTTTTTTTCCCCATATCTATTCCATATGTTGGTTGATTATTATGATTGATTGTATGGAGATTTTGAATGACAGTTTTTCTTCTTCTTCTTCTTCTTTCTCCTCTGGAAATATTTGGAAATTGCCAATGAAGTAACTTCACCGATTCATTAATTGAATTGACTAGATACTCGTGTGTTAATATGTGAGGAATTTAATATAAAAATGTACTGTTTCAATAGAATATGAACACTGAGGAAGGTCCTGCGTGTCCTTCCTACTTGTCCTTCCAAAAAGTGCTCAGTACATGCACTATTTTGCACGAATAAAGAAGAATACAGGATGTAATCCTTTTATTTGGAAATCCTTTTATTAACGAATTTCAAGAATTGAGTGTTTTTGGTGTCTTTGGTGGATTCTATTATCGACTTGAAATCATGTTACATGTGAATGGAACCAAGCGCAAGATCCTCCTTTTTTCTTGTTTGACACTAAATCTCATTTAAGCACATTTACTGAACAGCTGTTTCATTTAAACATCAACATGTGTGAGATTTGTTTCAACTGACCAGTTTTGATGTTAACACTAAAAATGTTAGCACAAAACCAGTCATAAGCAGCACGGTATATTTGCAGCAATAGCCAACAATACATTGTATGGGTCGAAATTATCGATTTTTCTTTTATGCCAAAAATCATTAGGATATTAAGTAAAGATCATGTTCCATTAACATATTTTGTCAATTTCCTACCGTAAATATCTCAAAACGTAATTTTTGTATAGTAATAGGCATGGCTAAGAACTTCATTTGGACAACTTTTCTCAATATTTAGATTTTTTTGCACCCTCAGATTCCAGATTTTCAAATAGTTGCATCTCGGCCAAAAATTGTCCTAGCAGCAAACCATACATCAATGGAAAGCTTATCTATTCAGCTTTCAGATGATGTATAAATCTCAATTTCAAAAAATTGACCCTTATGATTGGTTTTGTGGTCCAGGGTCACAAATAGTAAACCCAGGCTCATTGGAAATACGTGCCTCCACATACATTTCTGCAACACCGTAATTATGTACCTTACTGCACGTTTCGTGGCAGTTTCAAAGTGAAATGTCCAGAGAGTGGCTCTAAAACACACGTTTAATACGTGACCGTGGCACGTTTTTATTACGTTGGTACAGGCACTTATTGCAGCGTTTTTATTATGCTGCTTGAGGTACGTTTTGCGGTCGTTTAGAATTTAAATATGCAGTGAGTGTCACTAAAGTCCCCTACACCAAACCTGTGTGCAACGCCGTATCGCGTGAGCTACCGAGTAAACTTACTGAATTAGAAAACTCGTACATATGAAGCTGTATATGTGACGACAACGTTCAAAATCAGAAGTATCAGTTTTCAAATCGTGCAGGATGTTAAAATTGTTTTGAAGTCATAACATAACATTCTGCAAATAATTGTGTGAAAATTAGCCTTTATTAATCAAAACTGTACCTGTAATTTAAATCATACTTTGTGTGAAAAGGAATAAAAGTTGTCGGAGTTTTACTGCCTCTAGTGTTCATTTCAACTGGAAACTGCAGTGAATCGTACATATAGGTATGTTTTTTTTTTCAGTTTTGCAGAAATTTTGCAGTATTTCCAATGAGCCTAACTAGTCTAATTTAAAACTGCAGGCTATTTATAGTGATATTAATAAAATAATTATAATATAAACAATTTAAAATAATTATTAATAATAAAAAGGATTCATAATCAGAATCTATATAATAAAAATAATATTATGTCACTGCATATATTTCATGTTGAACATGAAAATGTATGTCGTCATAGAGAGATAGTTGTCAATGGAGATTTGTGGACACAGTTAACTATTTATAATTGTAGCATTAAAAAAATATTGTTTTTACTTTAAAGTAAAATGGTTAGACCTTTGAGGCTTAATGATCCACTCTGTATAGGGTCCTCAGTGGCATGTGGTTTTTCATGTTTGCCGGTGTAAGTATTATTTAATTTTATTGAATAATTCCAGATCACATTACAGACATTTTCATTATTTTCCATTAGCTATAGGTCAACTGAGTGGAATCATTCAATATGAATTGATTTTTGATTACTATTATGACATCCTTTTAATTTAATGGATATTCATATCTTTCAGATCTATTTTATTTTGACAGGTACTTGATAAAATTGTCAAAATGAATAAAATGCTGAATTATACAATGTAACCTTTAAATAAATCAATCAATTATTATATTTATATGTATTTCTACATTACATATATTTACATCATCCTGTACATGTTAAAATCATTTCTAAATATGTTGTATTTAAAAAGTAAATGCATATTGGGGCTTGTTTTGTTTTGTTTTTTTGTGCAAGTAACATTTCAACAAAAATAGTTTGAATCTCTTATAATTTCACCGTACACAAACCCCGGGTTATAGTAAGCGGTTGTGTATACATAAAGTGATAGATAGATAGATAGATAGATAGATAGATAGATAGATAGATAGATAGATAGATAGATAGATAGATAGATAGATAGATAGATAGATAGATAGATAGATAGATAGATAGATAGATAGATAGATAGATAGATAGATAGATAGATAGATAGATAGATAGACAGACAGACCCTTGAGCTTCTAGAGAGTCTAGTGAGATTGATTTATAAGCAGGTAGACTTCATTAAAATCACTCATGGTACAGGCTGCATCATTACAAGCCAAACATGAACATGTTCTTTCAGCTCATCTCCAAAAACCTAAACTTAAGACTGCTTCTAACATTAACATTAACATAACATTAAAACTGAAAATGTTAGTGAATGAATTTCAGTTGTATAGACAATATATTCTCCACATAGACACACAGACCTGCCCACTTCACCCTGTTCAGGACCGTGTGTGCTGTGTGTGCCTTTATGGTTACAGGTGGAGGGTTTCTGTGCTGAGGGGAAAAGGGCAGCAGTCAGCAGTTACTGTCAATATCAGCGGTCAGTCGTTAAAGGTCAACCTTACCCGTTCCATTCTATCTCTTCTTTTAAGCCAGATCATAGCAGAATAGTCCTGCTGCTGGACGCCGCTGAAGATGATGTTACCCTGCCGGGTGAGAGGCGTGGAGAAGAACCCTGTTTCGGGTGGAGCCTTCATCACTGGACCCTCTGAAACAAACCTCCTATCTTGCATTTTTCCTCTTCGTCAAGTATCCAAATACTCCTACCTTCTCTCCATAAGATGTTCACCCCAAGTAGTTCGGTCCCCGAGGAAAAGACTCTAAGCCAGTGCTAGCAGCAAACGCTGTTGTAGTCTGTGCTAGACTGAGCCGTGTCTTGCAGAGAGCCTGATTTCTTTGGATTTCATCCACACACAAGCAGAAAGGGGTCTCCCTGTCCTGTTGGGAGGGGCTGGCAAAGTCTGGGTGGGCATAGTGACTGAGAAAGTGTGTGGGAGTGGATGCATAGACCCCACATCCTGCACCTGGTACCCTCCCCTCCACTCAGTGCGTTCGTGGTGCTCTGATGCATGACAGTGAGTCCAACACACTCACTCGCAAGTAAAGGCATCAGTGCATATTAAGTCAGAAGTGCTGCGGGCAAACTCAATAAAGTATTCATTTGACATCACCCAGAAGTTCACAGCCGTCTGCCTTCGTGCTGCACACTCATTCAAAAAACAAATACCCATCCGTATTATTGGGTGATGAGAGGAAATGATTTTGTAATAAAACTCTACACTGGAGGAAGCAGTTGTGATTGCTTTTGATTACTTCATATTTCCTCGTTTGCCTCATGCACATTTCTCCCCGGTGATCAATGAAGTACTTCAATCTATTATGATCCTTGAGATAAGCAATATGTCAATGCAATACTAATGAAACTCATAATGTAGCAGCAGTCGTGTTATGAAGCAGAGTCTATCAATAGAAACAGATAAAAACAAACAACACTGACAAAAATTGGTGTATGGACAATTTTCACTCAGAAACTGCCAGAAGATTTCACACATAATTACAAAGAAATGACAACATTGAAAACATATAAGAAATGTTGAAGTTTGTTGTAAAATGTACTCCAATAACTATATAACAATAACTTGAAAACTCATTTTTTACCGATCTACTGACAGAAAAGACCAAGACTGTTTCTAGAATCATAAAAAGTGGTGTAGACATCTAGAAGTTGATTTTTAGTAGTATTTATCATTTCAGGCCTTAAAACAACTGTATTTAAGTTCTCCCCTTGAAATATGAGTTTCAAAATCATTCTGGTGGTACACTTACTTTAAATGAAGTAAATGGCTTCACTTTCTTTCATTAGCTCCTGCGAAAACGTTCTGAGAGTTCCAAGTTTGGTGAGCGGGTACGAAATTCCGCGAAAAGTGCGGATTGCTTTACGGCAGCAACAGCTATACGACAGTGCTATTTTTACGACAATACATTTGACTTAACTCCAGGGGGCTCCAAAGTCGCAAAAATAAACAAAACTACATTCGGTTGCTTTAAAATCAACATCAAGCTGCATTCACAACCGATTCAACTTCGATAGTGTGGTGTATTTCTGAGTAAAACAGGACATTCAACAAGCGAAATGTATGGCGGCACAGTAAATTGTGTATTAGAAAATGAATAATAGTTCATTTTCATGTCATGTTTGACTTGAAAAGATAAGATCAGAACTTATTCCGAATATTTCCTGTGATCTCTGCTTTATACTTTGCTTTCTAACTAATTTCTTCAGACCGTGGTCTTTCCCACATGCTCTCTACCATGAATACTAATTCCTCCTCCCTCGGTCCGTTAGCATAATTAAACCAATGACTCAGCACTTTTTTCCCACTCTCTGTTCTCATGAAACACAATCAGACCCTCAGCAATAACTGCCCATCGACCAAATGCACAGAATATGTAAATGTGCTGTCCCTCTGTGTAACCGAAATCCTCCGGGAAGACGTGTGTCTTTCTGAGCTGCTGTTTGAATGATTTGTCGTCGTGATTATCAAACACTGCGGAAAAGCTGTTATGTAACAAACACATAAAAAAACAAAAAAAAAACATAGGCCTACTCTGCGCAGTCCATTTTCACACATTTCTCTTTTTGAATGTAAAATAACACTCCATGAGATACAGTATAAAGGGCTATGCTTTACTCTGAGATATTAGTCAAAAAGTTAGTTAACATCCTTTTTTGCTCCAGCACCTTTCTGTCAAATGCAGGGCTAGAACAAAAGAGAGGATTAAAGAGAGCTATATATCAGGACTACATTACCTGAACTAAAGCCTCATGGGATTTTAAACTTAATTTATTTTAATAGTCTTCACAGAGCACGACGTGCAAATCGGTCTTGCCTTATCTTTGAAGTGAATGTGTGTGTGTGTGTGTGTGTGTGTGTGTGTGTGTGTGTGTGTGTGTGTGTGTGTGTGTGTGTGTGTGTGTGTGTGTGTGTGTGTGTGTGTGTGTGTGTGTGTGTGTGTGTGTGTGTGTGTGTGTGTGTGTGTGTGTTTATAGGGTCAAGATAAAGAGGCCAAGCAGCTTTATGTGCTATCACTTATGCTTTAACCCATTCAAATGTGACTTAGTTTTTAACTATGCATATAGATAAGACAGTTGTCTAATTCATTAATAGGTTCATTATTAAAGTCAGTTTATTTCCTTAATGCAATAGTTCCAAGCAAAACAGAAATATATATATATATATATATATATATATATATATATATATATATATATATATATATATACCTGCATGTGTGTGTGTGTGTGTGTAAAATTCTCTAATTAGGAAAAGGGTGAATCTTATATAAATAAATTATGACATATATAAATAAATTATAAAGCGTCCAGGGATATGAAAGTTCTTTATTAAATCAATATTATTAGTTTTACATTCATGTGTAAACACCACTGGTATGAGGCAGACGGAAGCTAAAAGGAGAGAAAAATTACCATGCTACCTACCTAACCAGATGGCCTGCAAAGACATTTGACATAAAATGAGCCGTTTTTCAATCTGTCAAAAGTACCCAGTTCACAACACTCATTTGAACAGGTTGATTCATTGGCATGTGCAAAATAACATGATGTTTAACATCTACATCATCAGATAATGACCTTGATAATGGGCACTTCGTGACATAACAAGCTTGATCGACATCTGGGTAAATCCAGGCCCTCCTATTGGCTATCACATGGCAGAGACAACTTGTGTATTTCTAATTGGTTATTGTATATTCCCATATATGAAGAGGGTATCGGAGGAACATGGCAACTGTTATAAGGACTACAGGTAAGCAGTAACATTATAATCTTAGGTAATGAAAGGTATGCAGAGGAATGTTTTACGATTAAATTTACAAAAGATAATCAAAGATCAAATTGAAGGACTGGTCCAAATAACAATGCTTGATTTTTACACTTCACAAATTAGACTGGGTTGTTTCTAAGACTGCAAAAGAAGAAACATTAAAAAATGTATCAAATATAAAGGCCAGTGTAATACACAGTTTAGCTTTGTCTTGATATATCAGTGTTCTCATAAATCACAAATTCACTGCAGCAAAACAACTGCGAAATGTTTTTTTTAAATTAGCATTTTCAGTTAGTCAACCTCAATGTCTAAAGATCTGATTACACAGTAGGTGTATTAAATATTTGGCAGAAATTGGCTTTAAATATTTTGAATGAAATATGTAAAATATTGGTTTTTGGTTCACTGCTGTGTAAACAGGGTCCAAAAATTTGATCACACTTAGTACCAATGGCAAAATACCGCCATGAAAATGTTTGCATTATTTTTTATTCAAATATACACTATTATGTTCAAAAGTTTGAGGTCAGTTAGATTTTTTCTTTTTACCCAAGAAATTAATACTTTTACTAAGCTAGGATGCATTAAATTGATAAAGTAAAGTAAAGTATGCATAGTAAAGTATCTATTTCAAATAAATGCTGCTCTTTTAAACTTTCTATTAATCAAAGAATGCTTAAAAATGTATAACAGTTTTCACAAAAATAATAAGCAGCACAACTGTTTTCAATATTAATATATTAAGAATAAGAAATGTTTCTTGAGAATCAAATCCACACATTGATTTTTATTTTTTTTTCTGAAGGATCATGTGACACTGTAGAAAACTAAATTAATGGCTGCTCAAAATTCAGCTTTGCCGTCAAAGGAATAAATTACTTTTTAAAATATATTACAATAGAAAATAGTTATTTTTTTATTGTAATATTTTATATATGTTTTACTGTATTTTTGATCAAATGAATGCAGTCTTAGTGAGCATGCATCTGTCAAAAACATTCAACAATCTTTATGACCCCAAACTTTTGATTGGTATAGTGCCTATTGACAATGGGATTTCACTGCATATTTGTGACAGAGAGCAATATTCCACATATGTGTCTCCACATGGAGTTCTGGAAAAAACAAGAACTCTATGCATCCTAGATAAACTTAAGATGGAAAATTCTCCACTGAGGTAAAAGTTGTCTGACACGTTTTCTTTAGTACATGGTTTGATTTGAATTACATATTTTGTTGCCATCCACCTGGTCAATTTAATGCTTGGAGAGTGTTAATTTTGAACCCTTTGAATAAGGAGTTTGGCTCAATACGTGACAATACACAGCATGACCTCAGTTTTGAGTAAATCATAGCTCACCGCTTTTGCATTTCACTTCCTGTTCAACAGTCATGTGCTCGGTATCTTCCATGGGCACATCTACAGTACTGCCGATTATTAAGACGGACACTCACAATAATTAATACTTGTGTGCAGTAATTCTGGCTATGGGGTGTTACAGTTGACTGATATTTCAAAATATTTTCTTTAATTATTGAAAATACGTTCAAGGATATATAGAATTTATGAAGCAAACTTTTAAATGCAGTGCCATATAGGAAGTTTTACAGCATACCTCACATTATTCACATAAAATCCTGTTGACCTGGCCTTTGGAAACCAGTGCAGGAACTCAGTGTAAACTGTTCAGAGTAATTTAGCTTTGATCGGCAGTGTTCTGCTCTTTGCTCCTCTCCTGCAGGCCAAGATCTCGTTCTGCGACCTCTGAATAGGCAGAGGGCAGTGCTGCCGTACTGGTGGATACGTCCACAGCCTGGTTGCCAGCTGGACCTTGTGAGCCAGGACTAACCCTGTTCTCAGCCATAAGTGGACTGGTCAGACCCAGACTGCTCAGAGCATCCAGTGTGCCATCAGGGTCCACCATTATATCAATCACTGGGGATTGAAAGTTAAAGATAAAGATATTTAGTGAGCATCTTTTCTGATATATAGTCATTTACCAAGACAACTAAGGACAATTAATCATTCAGTCAAATAATCAATAAATATACAAACAACAATCCATGGATTTATACTCCTTTTCAGGATTGAGACTCTCGATGGAGAACAGTATTTAACAGCTTTTAAATTCAAGCACTTTATATATTTATACTCTAGTGTGCATACAAAAAATAAGCACAAAACCTAAAGATTGTATCTTTCCTTCCTTGTCCATGTCTTCATAGTAAATCATGTATATAAACTCAAATGCTACATGCTAAAATACTTATTACTTTTAAATTACTGTTTCTCTAAAATGTGTCATTACCATTGAAGATTAACTAGCAGTCAATAAACTACATAAGAAAGTTTTTTTTTTTTTTTTAAGAAATTTGAAATTCTAGTTTTAAACATTGCAACTGTTGAAATAGAATGATTTCTGAAGGATCATGTGACACTGAAGACAGGATTAATGGCTACTAAAAATTCAGTTTTACCATTTTAAAATGTATTCAAACAGAAAACAGTTCTTTCAAATTGTAATATTTCACAGTATTATTTTTTTTACTGTAATTTTGAACAAATAAATTCAGCCTTGGTGGGCAAAAGAGTCTTCTTTCAAAAACAATAATCTTACCCACTCCAAACCTTTGAACGGTAGATTTTAATAATAATAATAATAATAATAATAATAATAATAATAATAATAATAATTTATTCATTAATAAATGTTTTACAGTTAACAAAAACTTAGTGGTTTGGTAATGATGCCAAATAAAGTTCTCTAATGGCTGGAATAAGCAGAATGACTCAAAATCTGAACAGATTTCAGAACACTAGGCATCATGCACCTGCTGACTTTGTAAATGGTTGCAGAGAAAAACTGGGCAACATTCACTAAAAAAATTGAGGATCACACACTAGCAGACTTTCAAGTAAACACTTTAAAATGAGGAAAAGGTTTATTATAGTCTACCTTTATATATATATATATTTATTTCAAAAATAGAAAGAAAGAAAGGGAAAAAAAAAACACTTTTTTCACATCACGCTAGTTCACAAAGTTACATGACGCTAAATACCAAAACATTTTTTTGTTGGGTCTCATGAGGATATTGCATGGCAGACATTAAAAGTATGAACAAGACCAGAACACCTCAGTACTGCTTACCTAGCAGCTGTCGTTCCACTCTCTTCAGATTCTGGAGTATGGAGGAAATCTCCTGAGAGTGATCAAATAAACATGACTCAATAGAAAACCATCATTGGCTGCCAGAACTTACATATAAGGAAAATTTTAAAACTTTTTATGAACTTTTCTTTTTTCTTTTTCTTTTTTTTTTAATAATGTAGCTGTAGCTTTTCATTTCAGTTTCATAACACTGAGGCGATTTTGGTTAAAACCATTAAATAAATATTATAGCAGTGTAACTTGAGAATGTTCAATGTTCAGTCCTTCAGTACTTAACAGCTTCTTTATTTCAGAGGTTTCAAGAGTTCAGTTCAGGCCAGCCTGCATTACAGCATTAGATTTACTGGCCTGTCACCGAGCAGAGGTGCACCTCAGGCCTAATCTGAACGGTGACAAACCATGAGTCAAAAGCTCAGACTAATTAAACTGAGAGATCCTCAGCTGAAGCGGCTGTGATGTATGAACTCTGAAATCTACCAAAACATCAGGACAGCTTCACCGTCAATGGACGAAAAATCAATCTCCTTCCAAGAAAAACAACAACACCTGTGCAAGTCCTCAGACCTTTACATTTAAATGGATGTGTAAATGGATGTCTTTCTATCTATCTATCTATCTATCTATCTATCTATCTATCTATCTATCTATCTATCTATCTATCTATCTATCTATCTATCTATCTATCTATCTATCTATCTATCTATCTATCTATCTATCTATCTATCTATCTACCTACCTATATGTATATGTATGTATATATTTTCATTCTATTTATTAGCCTGGATTTGCAACCATGTTACTTGCAACACACTCAATACAAGAAAAAATATTTTTTTCTTTAATTTTATTCATTGTACCCAAAACGACTTACAATGACTTACTTTTATCTAAAACAACAAATGAGAAAGGTAATTCTAAGATAGACTTATGTATCCTATGACCTATTTTTCTTTCATTTTTGGGATTACTTCAAACTAATTAAATATTTTATTTGATGTCCTCAGTTTGATGATCAGTGGCTTCTGCCTTCTCACCTGATTAGAGGTCTTGAGGAGAGGCACCTCATTCTCCGCCTGCAGTTTGCTTTCAATCTCTTCCCACTTTCGGTCTTTGTCTTTGAATAAAATCCTGCATGAACAGTAATAAATCAAAATGTGGCCTTCCAAAAGACCTTCCAGAACTAAAACTATGAATGCTGCACATAATAAAAACATATCAAGTCAAGGTCAAATATGCACACGGATCATTGTCATAAAAATTCCCTTTTTACAATTTTAACTTGCACATAAAATGCAAAGAATTTTTTTTAATAATTGATGATAGTAAATTAACATGTTACATTCACAGTCTTTATAAAAACTAAACCTATGCACATTTTGTGGGGCGCAAGAGCAGTGTACCTGATTTTGTTGGCTGTTTTTTCCATGGCCTGTTTGATTTTTGCTGAGAGCTGGGAGACCGATGCCAACAGCAAACTGTCCAGCACACCCTGTGAATACAGAATAAGCAGAGAGTGGCACTTTTGTTATGCTGTCACTGTAAGAAATATGATACATTAAGAGACATGTGTCAAGACACTGCTTTCTATTATAACAAAAAAATAAGCACAGCGCCCTCTTGTGGAACATAAGTGACAAAATAAATTGGAGCTTCCACTAACAGATATAATCATGATGTTAACCAACAGGGTACAAGCTGTAAGATTTTTGAGATTCAGAAGATTTACCTCCTCTCTGCTCCAGGTCCTGCGGCGGATGGCGCGGGAATCCTGACTGCTGATAGCACCGCGAGATCTTAGTTCCACACCTCTACCACTGATCTCTGGAGCACTGCCCAGAACATCCTCAAACCCACGGTCCTCAACCTGAGAGAGGCAGCAAGATGATCACTTATATCACTGATTACACACTGTAGTAGTATTTTTTTATTTTCAATATTAAAAACGTCAAATATACATCTAAAAATCCAGTGTTTAAATAGCGTTTGAATGCACTGCTGGTAAAGCATGTCCACATGCATGCATTATTGTCCTCTATTCTCAAAATAACAGCATTGAATCATGATCTATTAAACCATCAACATGCCAGCACACATTTAATTAACTATTGAATTAATTCTGTGAACAATGCACAGTATGCAAAACCAAAGTCTTTCACAGCCTTGTCGATATGTATTGATATAGACCTCTACATGCACCAAATAATTAAATGGTCCATATAAATATAGAAGGCTCTGGTAATGATGTTGTTGTATTCTCACTGAAGCTGCAGGAGCAGAGGAAGGACTAACGGAGTCAATCTCTCCAGCAACGTCATGGATCTCACGCGCTAACATGGCCAGATCCTTAGCCAGGTCTTGACTGATTCTGTAACAATCAAAAGAATCCAAAGATTAATCATCTATATCAATCATTTACTAGATCAGTTCTTTGTATTATGAGTAAAAGTAGATTTTGCCTGTAATACTAAGGTAGTTGCAGTAGCATCACTAAAGATGAAGAAGCTATTAGTGGTATTTGGAGAGGAGAGAGCAGAACAGGATCAGGAAAGGACCTGCAGTGCTGCTGCAGCATATGTCGGATCGCTGCCCGCAAGGCTACAGATCTGATACAAGCTATTAGTTTGAGTTTGAATCAGCTGGAGTTGTTCCAACATACACTGCTGTTCAAAGGTTTGGGGTTAATAAGATTTTTTTTTGGTAACACTTTGCAATAAGGTTCATTAGGTAATGCTAATTAATGCATTAACTTATATTAACTAACAACGAGGAATACATTTGTTACAATATTTATTCATCTTTCTTAACATTAATTAAAAAAGTACACCTGTTCATTGTTAGTTCATGTTAGCTCAGGTCCATTAATTAAAATTAACAGACAAAACCTTGGATTTTAATAATGTATTAGTAAATGTTGCAGTTAATATGAACTGAGATTAATAAATACTTTGACAATATTTTTCATTGTTAATTCAAACTAATGTAGTTAACTAATGTTAACAAATGTAGCCTTAAAGTGTTTCCAATTTTTTAAAGACATTAAAAGCAAAGATGTGTTAAACTGTGTGACAAAAGTGACAGTAAAGACGATTATAATGTTAAAAACATTTCTATTTCAAATAAATGCTTTCTAATCATCTAATAATCCTGATAAAAATGTATCACTGTTTCCACAAAAATATTAAAGGTGCCATAGAATGGAAAACTGTATTTACCTTGGCATAGTTTAATAATAAGATTTCTGTGAATAAAAAAGACCACTGAAAAATAGGTGAATCAGAACATAACACCGACTGTGACGTAACAGTCGGGATCACTAATAGTTACGCCCCCAACATTTGCATATACCCGCCCATGTTGTTGGCCAGCCGCCAGCTGAACCATCAGAAGTTCTGCAGGTAACGTTATTGTGAAGAAACAAGCGAGGACAACAGCGAAAATGGCAGATCGTGGAAATAAATGTTATGTTCCAGGCTGTGCAGGGGATGTGAAGTGCAGGGATGGATTGGTGTCTGTATTCAGAAAGGCACGGAAAGCAAATAACACGTTCTAATAAAATAATGCGAGCCACTAAAGGGACACGGTTAGCTCCTTGCTAGCGGTAGCCTGTTACATTGCAGAGCATAAGATTTCACTTACCACATAAACAGAGTAAGGAGAGATGACTGAGGATGATGGCTTGATGATTTGCAGATCCTGAGCACCACTGACAAGCATCTGATCTTGTAAAATGTGTGGTAAGTACTGCCGATCCATAGTATAAACTGAGTTTGTGCAATCGTGAATCTCGAAAGCGAAAGTGAAAGTAAAAAGCGATCGTGCATTTGAAAGCAGTTTCAGTGCCCAGCATATTAATAGCGGCTCCCTGATGCCCGCATTTTATATACAGTATAATTACCTGACGATAAAACTGCGAGAGAAAATATTGAAATATATATATTTTCCTCCCTGTGTTTCCTTCCTTTGAGCTACTGAAATGAGCCGCACTGTGAAACAGCCAATCAGAGCAGAGCTCAACATTATTATTCATGACCCTTCCAAATAAGCCAATTACAGACCATTTCATTCTAGGGAGAAATCCTAGGGTTGTAAATGCACATGTAAAACCATTTCTGGAGATTTTTTGCCCTTACCAAAGCCACACACCTAGCCTGGTAATACCAAACTCTGCTACTTCGCTTTGCATCGTAGACAGAGTCTGGAAGGGCATAACTGACAAGCGTTTACTTTCTCGTGGGCAGGTGCTTGTCTTAAAAACTTTTCCCAAAACCTGGGCCACAGCATCACCTCCATTCAAAATGTGAACCAAACACTCTTCTTGTTCGGGCTTCGGTTAGCAAATGCCGTGAATATTCTCCACAACAGAGCGAATAGCATCCCGTGTCTCCATGTCCGCTGTCGTTTTAGATTTCCCTCACCTAAACTACAATCTTAAATTCAGCTCTTAGCGTCTACGTCATGGCTCTCAGCCCGCCCGCCCTCTGTTCGTTAATTGGCCCGGCTGCTGCGGAGCCAGAGATAAACTGGGAGATGGTCTGCTATATCAGACTGAGTACAGAAGCAAAATGAAATTGAGCGGAAGTACGAAGTCTGATGTAGTCAGGCTACCACACACCTTCTATGTAGATATCAGAAAACAATTTAAAATATTGTATCAATGCATTCTATGGCAGCACATCCAAGACACATCCAAAATGAGAACCAAATCAGCATCAGAATGATTTATGAACTATCATGTGATACTGAAGACTTGAGTAACGGCTGCTGAAAATTCCATTTTAAAATATGTTAAAATAAAAAAATAGTTATTTTAAATTGTAATAATATTTTACAACTGCCGTTACTGTATTTTTGTTTCAATAAATGCAGCCTTGGTGAGCATTAGAAACTTCTTTCCAAAGCATGACAAATCTTACTGACCCCAAAAGTTTTTTTTAATAAACAGGCAATTGAACAAATCACTTTTTATGTAGGCCTATCATTGTATTATAAGCTAGTTCTAGCTTCATCTTAGCTTATCAAATTTTTGCCATTTTATATAAGATCTGCTCCAACATACGTTGATTTTAAGTCTCTTCTTAAAACGTACTTATTTACTGTTGCATATGGTCTCAAGTAAGCACAGTGGCATAACTTTAGTGTACTATCTGTTGCTGTGTTTTGTTTACTTTTGTATTTTGGTACATGTTTCAATTTTGTACAGCACTTTGGCCAACAGCTGTTGTTTTTAAATTTGCTTTATAAATAAATATGACTTATCAAATTTTTGTGGTTTGTAGCTAATTTTGAGCAGCTTGCCCAGCACTTGCTGTTAGTTATTACCTGGCGATTTCCTCACTGTGGGCAGTCCAATCTCTCATGTAATCATCCTGTTCTCTACTAGACTGGTGTCGTAACATGGAGATCCCTCCAGGGCTGGGTGTTGCAGGGGCTGAACCCCCTAGCTGTGTCACCCGTGGAGCCATTGGACGCAGGCGAGTGTGTTGAGTGGGGTGACGGTTGGATCCATACTCATCCTCTGAGGTAGAAGCGTATTCAATAGGTACCCGGCGCCACCTTCCACCAGCTATGAGAAAGACGTATAACAGAACAAGATTGTTTAATTTGAAACATTTTCAGCCAATTATCCTTTCTAGTACATTTTTACCCAAAAGTCTGACCTGCAGGTGTACTTTGAACATATGGAGTACCAGGACACTTATCGGGCAGTTTGGAAGCACTGTTAGCTCTTGCTCTGGGGACCGCAACAGAGGAAGAGGACGCTGTAGAGCGGAGACCAAGCCGCAGTGCGCTCTCTGGGGCAGGGCGTGGGACGAAGCCCCTGATCTTGCCTGATGTAGCCTCTGAGTCACTCCGAGCTGAAGGAGAGCCCACTCTTGGCCTCCGTGGCTGGGCAAGGGCTTCAATCCGAGAGAGGGTCCTGCGCCCAGCTGAAGGCCTCGATGCAGAACTGGCGGTAGAGGCCTCTGAAGCAACAGACATACGATCGACATCCGCGAGGTCGGTGTCAGAAGCTTCGCCCAGTCGTGCACGGCGAAGAAGGGAAGCCCGTGTGGGTCTGGGTCGTGGAAGAGTGGTTGGTTTAGAGCTGGCAGGTGCAGGAGCTACAGTAGTCTTTGCTCCTCTGGTTTTCCCACTTGTTGGCTCTGCCTTAGAGCTGGTATTTTGACCCCGGCCCTGAGGTCGTTTCACCGAAGCGTCCTGGGTAAGAGAAGAGCTCAAGTCATCGTCTGTCAGGTCGAGAGATGTCCAAGCCCTGGAACTAGAGGTTTGAGCTTTGCCTTTTCTTTCTGTGGCACTGGTGTTTTTATTGGTTGTTTCACGGCCTGGACCTCCGGCTGATCGTTTCCTTTGGGCTGTCTTACGCCCTCCTTCTCCTCCGGCTTGGCTGACCGTGCTTGTCGTATCAATGTCAGATTCAGGTGATACAGACCCCTCCAGGGAGTAGCTCAGTGGATCTGCTAGGTCTGATAAAGTGGTTTCCAGAAAAGCAGCCACAGCCTCTGAGTCTTTTAGCATGGTGGCAGCATCAATTCCCTCATTGATGACTCCCATTTCCCTTGCCTGGGTTGAGGCACTGGGCCCATCGATGCAAGGTATGAGCTCTAGGGGAACATTAGCACTGGGCCGCTCCACTGTAAAGCTCTCTTGCCTCAGTAGCGGCTTCCCTGTCTTCTCTCTGTCCTCATCTGCTTTCTTTCGTCTCCCATCATCTTGTTTCTTCTCGATCTGTCTAGCTTGAGCTCCTTGTTGACCAGCTTTACTTGGGATTCTGGGGGGAGTTGGCTTGTTCCCTTTGGACCGATCTATGTCTGTGCTAGCTGAGGCCATTCCTGAAACTCTTTGCCCCGTTTTAGAGATTCTATTGAGCTGATCTACTTTCTCCTGAAGTTCTAGATCCTGTTTCTCTGATGAAGGGACTTTCTGCCTGGATTGGCTCCGTGTGCCCTCAGGAGCCAGTGGATCCATAGCAGAGTCTTCAGAGGGGAGCTGTGGGAGGGTCCTTCTTTTACGTTCAGATGCACTGATATCAGCTGTTAAAACAAAAGAAAGTCTGTCAAAATATAACTGTAATACAAAATCAAAGTGTTTTAGATGTTTGACAGCGCTTAAACCTTTTTCATCTGAGGAAAGCATGATGGGTTCAGCCCCGGATCCCTCAGGATCGGTCCGTATATGACTTGCAGCTAGACTAGCCCACTGTGAGACCCACCTTGGACCTCCTACTACAACCAAGTCATCTGGTAGCACCTTAAAATAAGAATGGACAGCAAATGTCATTTTTTTAAATATTTTAATCTGAGAAACAAATGATTGAGACAACTTAGAAAGCTTTGTTGTTCCAAGAAGACTACTTAGTGTCTTTTGAAACTGATATCAATGATAGTTACAGAATATCTTCAAGGATTTTATAATGTCTTCAGAAAAGTCCAGTTATTACTGATGTACCTCTGCACCAACATAACCAGCTTGTCTGGTTTCCATTGCTCCAGATCTTGGACAGATGGTTCCTCTATCTCTCTGGTGTTTTGGAAAACGCAGTTTAGTCAGGGCTTGGTTATCCTCCACCCCAAAAACCTAAAACATAGCACACAGCGTCATTATTGCATATCAGCAACTGACTGAATGCTGTTTTACAAAGGATTACCACTTTTGACATCTTCAAGCATAAAAGAAAACATAATTTCTAAGCTTCTGTCAGTCTACCTTATCAATCATACGCCTGGCCTCTTCCTCCTCAGCATTGCCATTTTCCAGCTCAATGGTATAGGTCCCTCTATCGCTTTGGTCATCTATATGTCCCCTATTTGAAGTCTCTTGAGACCCAGTGCTTTGCTCTCTGGGCACGTTGGCTTTCTGTGGCGAAGAACGATGAGCTCTTTTGCCAACTTCACCCCCTACTGGTGCCATCTTTTTAGCTGCAGATGATGGTTTGTGCTGGAAGAGATCTTCCCTCCCACAGAAAGGCCCTTCTGTCCTCTGCACGCCCTGCCTTCCTCGGTAAAGCTCCTGCAGGAACGCCCTCCGGCTACTGACCTGCTCTCCCAGTGCATTCTCTGAGTCACTCTGTGTGCCATCCTCATGTTTACTGCCTGAAAAAGAGGAAGAGAAACATAACAGAAGGATGGTCGAAAGCACGTGACCAATCGCTTGTGACTGCAGGCAATGGTGTCCAGAAGGCATTTCGTCATTCATATCTCAAAGATATTCCTCTATTAGAATCTATTAATTTATTCAAAAACACACAAAAGTGCAATTCTTTCATGCAATAAATTATTCCTCATTTCTGAACAAAATGTATTTATCTTTTTAAAGGGTGTCATTTAGTAAAAAAAAATAAATAAATGAAGTGACACAACTGTCCTGATATTGATAAAGAATGCTTCATAAAAAAAAATAAAAATGGAATAAAAGCAGGTCTTTTGCAAGCTGAGAAGGGAAATATTTATATATAGAAGGTGCACAGTGTCATTCTGAATGACTCATTCACACAAATACTAAACACCATCATGGTGAAATAATGAAATAAACATGCATGTAACAACATTAGATGTAAGATAAAACCGTAATGTACACAGTTGATAAGAAAAAGATAAGAGGAAAGTTATTTCGACCGAAAAACATCAAATATAGAGTGTCATGCCGGAAATTGTGGGAATGTCAATTTACGTTTTTTCACTGTAAATTATACAATGACTTGTTCTTTTTCACTTGTTTTAACAGTATCTTGCTGTAACATTACATTAAATGTAATTACAGTTACTCACTACAGAAACTTACTGTTAAGCAATTAATAGGTTTTCACTGTAGTATTTTTACAGTCTTTTTACAATCATTTTTTACAGTGTATCAGATAATTTGACTTTTTTTAATGACAAGACAAGGTTATTTCCAGTTTTAAAATGTCATGTGGTGCAACTCATCAGCCAAGGTAATGATATTTATGTTATAAATTGGTATTATGTATTATATTACAAATGTTACGTATTATATTTAAAATTCATCATATTTGATTTTTTGGGTTACTTTTTACCTTGAAATATGTTTTAAAACATCTAGATACTTTTATTATTCATTTCTGACCCTTATACATAGCATCATACGAATAGACTCAACAGTAACTCCTCACTCCTTCACCTTACCTCTAAGACTCCTCAGCTGAACCGGCACATCACTCTTCACACTGTCTCCATCATCCTCAGCAACGGATTCCGAGCGAGCCAGTGGCAGCTCATTCTGTGCCAGCCAGTCTGCCACCTTTACCTCCGCTGCCACCATGGCAGCCTGCAAGGCACTCAGCTCCTCCCCTGCCCCCGATTTCGGCCGCTGTCGATGGTCTTGAGATCCCTTTGAATTTCGCTCTTTGCCCTTCCCCGAAGCCATTGTGTCAAACTCTATAGTGAAGGAGGCATGTCCATGTGCTCCGCCCTCCGACGCAGGGATTGTGGAAGCTGAGGCAACTGCCTCTAAACTAGTAGGAAGGCTTTCGCCAGTGTCTCCCCCTACTGGAGGAGTCTCCTTACAGGGGATCTCAAAGTAGCTTGGTTCCTGGGTCCCTAAATTCTGCGTTGTAGATCCTGGCCCTACCTGCGGCTTTGTTGCAGTGTCCTTATGGCCTGCATGAATGCATAGTAAAATCAAATTCATAAAATCTGACCAAATGAACTTGACAACAATGTACACTCTCAGAAAAAAGGTACAAATGCTGTCACTGGGCCAGTACCTTTTCAAATGGTGCACCTTTGTGCCATATGTACCCCTAAAAGGTGCATATTAGTACATTAAAGGTACATATTAGTACCTCAAGTGCACATTATTATCTTAAAGGGTTAGTCCACCCAAAAATGAAAATGTGCCTGTATTTTACTCATCCTCGAGGCATCCTAGGTGTATATGACTGTTTTCTTTCAGACGAATCCAATCGGAGTTATATTAAAAATTGTCCTGGCACTTCTAAGCTCTATCATTGCAGTTGGCGGGTGTTTCTGTTCCACAGTCCAAAAGATGTTAAATAAAGCGTGTGCATCTGCAATAAATGTGCCTCACACGACTCCGGGGCATCTATGTAGCGAATCCATGCGTTTTTGTAAGAAAAATATCCATATTTCAAACGTAATAAACACTTTTCTCTCACTTCTGCTGACTGTCGTACGCGGAAGCCGTTCCGGGCGGATGACGTAGAACGTATGCGTTGCTCGACTCTGAGATATGCTAGTCACGCCAGTTTGTTTACAGGAGCAAATGAAGCAAAGTTTTCTGACTTTAGCAAAGGAAAACCAGTCTCCTTTTGGCTTATATCGAAATCCTTTCGACATTTTTCTTTACAAATCCTCGGTTTGTACTTCTAATTCATGACCAGCGTTCTGTTTTGTTCTCTCTCTCTGAGTTCATCACTAATCACGCAACGCCGGCGTCCTACGTCATCCGACCGGAACGGCTTCCGTGTACCACAGTCAGCAGAAGTGAGAGAAAAGTGGACTCTCTACAGGAGGCCTTTATTCACGTCCCGGAGCCGTGTGAGGCACGTTTTATTGTGGATGTGGGCGCTTTATTTAACGTCTGGAACAGAAAAACCCGCCGACTGCAATGATAGAGCTTAGAAGTGCCAGGACAATTTTTAATGTAACTCCGATTGGATTCGTCTGAAATAAGTCAAGTCAAGTCAAGTCACCTTTATTTATATAGCGCTTTTAACAATACAGATTGTGTCAAAGCACTTAACAGTATCAAATTGGAGGATAGAGTGTGAAATTAAGTAAGTCATATACACCTAGGAGTAAAACACAGCCTAATTTTCATTTTTGGGTGAACTAACCCTTTAATACCACATAGTAGCTTTTAAAAGGGTACCACCCCAGTGACAGGTTTTTTGAGAGTGTATCTTACCTGCTTCACATCTAGCTTGTTTTTGCTCAGAGGCCTTTGCATCGTGCTTCCCAGAATTTTCATCATCTGCGTCCCCGTCACCCCACCAAGATGGCTGTCCATAAAGAGGGGTTCCTCTGTGGACCACAGCTATGTCTCCTGTTGAAAATTTGAGTTTGATAAGCTATGTGTAACTAATTGTAAACTCACATACAACCCATCTTCTACTCACCTGGCACTTTCTCTTCTGGTTTTGGTGGTGGTTCTGAAGGTCTAGCCTCAGCATCTTTTCCTCCCTCTGCCCCTTTGACCTCTGGGCTTTTAGTGATTTCCCCTGATGGCGAAGGCTTCTTGGTTAGCTGAAGCTGACTGGTGAACTTTTCGTGCTGTCCATGAAGGTGAAAGTAAGGAAGTCAAGACAGAATATTAGATACTGTCCTATAGGCCTGACTCATATTAATCACAATTTGACAAAGATTATATCAAGCCTTGAGTCTGTAAAATGTTTTTGAAATAAATCTTATATGCTCACCAAGGCTGTATTAATTTGATAAGATACAGTCAAAACATTAATATTGTGAAATATTATTACAATTTAAAATAACTATTTTGCATTTTAATATATTATAAAATGCAATTTATTCTTTTGATGGCAAAGATAAATCTCAGCATTATTGCTCCAGTCTTCAGTGTCACATGATCCTTCAGAAATCACTCTAAAACGCTGATTTGATGCTCAAGAAACATATCGATGTTGAAAATAGTTGTGCTGCTTAATATCTTTGTGGAAACTTTGATCCCCCCCCCCCCCCCCCCTTGTGTCTTAATGTCTTAATGTCACTTTGGAAGAGTTGAATGCATCCTTGCAGAATAAAGCTATTAATTTTTTAAACTTAAACCTCAAATTTTTGAATGCTTCTGTATTACTGCATTTTTATTACCTTCAGTGCTTCCTCTGGAACATGTAACTCCCCACGCACAACGGTAAATAGGTTGGTATGTAAGTTGGGTTAAGGAGAAAACAATATATACAGTATATAGAAATGCAAATGCATCAGTATAATTGGTCCAATCATTATTACACAGTACACTATATAGGCTACTTCTATCTTAGCATAGTCAATATGTTATATTGTGTAACAAATCAAACCAAACAATCAAAATGTGATTTATTTTGCACATGAAAGGATATCATAGCCAAACCGTAGCTTGTCACCCATTTTCAAAGTAATATACTGCTGTTCCTGTATACGTACATCATTAACAAATGTCTACAGAAAAGAAAAGGAGGTCAGCTTTCACCATATGCTTTCCATCATACCAGTGAAGACAAAATGAATATATATTATGAATGGACACATTTCTCACCCCATTCAAGCTTCCCAGGTCTTTAACTTTATGTTCATCCGTAGCTACTTCATAATTGATGACAGCATGCTGTTTGTCTACACTACGAGACTGGAATTTAAAGAAAAGATAATGCATTATGGGAATAAATAATACGCTGTATAACAGATTAGTGGATGCTGGTTGTAGGTGAAGGTGGGCTGGAGGAAATTATGTTTGAATTCTGAGTATAAAATAAATGATCACTTAACTTGTTTGACTTCAGTTTTCTCATAAATTAAAGAAAAATCTGTTTTAGTTACAAGACTGATTGGGACTGCGTGACACATTCGATTGGTTTGCCTACTTTTCATGGTATGTTAATTTTATCTTAGATAATGTGATATGTTAGATAAAAGCTTCAGAACACAAAAGTCATGGGTGACACCAAAGTGTACCCTGTTTGTGGAATATATGCATAGTTGGAGAGCTGACTCTAACTTTGAAGGGACAATGACATGATTCTCCTGCTTGTGTATGAGTAACAGTGATCAAGTTACCTGTAGCATAAGCTCACAGTCGTCCCGTCCCACGAAGATCATTTCCCGGGGAAGGCGGTGCCTTGTTCCCCCACCACTCACCAAAAACCAGGATGTCAAACTCATCTTGACTTAACCAGGCCTCCTCTTTTCCTCCTGATCTCTCTTTAGGTCATTCTGTTGACAGGTCATAGAATAACCGTTGCCAACATTGACCAGTAAATGAATTAGACAAGCTCAACTCAACTTGCGTTAGGTGAATATAGAGGAAATAAAGTAATGTACACTATATTGCCAAAAGTATTGGGTCACCCCCTTCTACACTCTCAGAAATAAAGGTACAAAAGCTGTCACTAGGGCGGTACCTTTTCAAAAGGTACACTTTTGTACCTATTAGGTTCAAATATGTACACTTTAAGTACTAATATATACCTTTAAGGTACCAAAATGGACCTTTTAGGTACAAACAGGTTTGACTACTTTAGTAATTTCCATGAGTACAAATCTTAATGTTTAAGCATATAATGATATTCTAGGGAATTGTGTGCTTCTAATTTTAAAGCAACAGTTTAGACAGGACCCTTCTCTATTCTAATATGACAATGCCTTTGTGTATAAGGCAAGGTTCAAAAAGAAATGCTTGATTTAGTCAGTGTGGAAGAACTTGACTGGTCTGCAGAAAGCCAAGTCCTAATCCAAGCTGAACACCTCTGGTGTGACTTTAAATGCAGATCTTGAGCAAAAACTCTTTACCAAACACCAATGATTTGTACATACACTATGGACAAATGTATTGAGACACCCCCTTCTTTAGAACAGAAAAACGCACTTCCAAAACTGTGGCAACAAAGATGGAATCATAATTAATGTATTTAAAAATTGTATTTCCATCTCTGTTGCAACAGTTTTGGAAGTGTCTAAAATGACTGTACCCATATGTACAAATCATTGGTGTTTGGTAAAGAGTTTTTGCTCAAGATCTGCATTTAAAGTCACACCAGAGGTGTTCAGCTTGGATTAGGACTTGGCTTTCTGCAGACCAGTCAAGTTCTTCCACACTGACTCAATCAATCATTTCTTTTTGAACCTTGCCTTATACACAGAGTCATTGTCATGTTAGAATAGAGAAGGGTCCTGTCTAAACTGTTGCTTTAAAATTAGAAGCACACAATTCCCTAGAATATCATTATATGCTTAAACATTAAGATTTGTACTCATGGAAATTACTACAGTAGTCAAACCTGTTCATTAGAAGGGGGTGACCCAGTACTTTTGGCTATATAGTGTATCTACTGTACAACACCAATACCATCAACTACATATGAGCCTAGTCTTAACTATAAGACAATAATGGAGCCATACATAAGTTTGTTTTATTTAAAGAGTAGTCCATGAGTCTAAATACACCCCGTGGAAGTGAATTCCTCAGTTCCTGAAATTTTTTTTATAATTTATTGCCCAGCACCAGGCAAGCAGCTGACTCCTCTAACAACTTAAACAATGCACCTCTCTCTTCTTTAAGGCTTTAAATATTTTGAGCAATTATAAATGTGCCTTTCAACCAGTGAAGGGGAACGAAGAGAAACTAAAATTATCTATAGGCTACCAATAACAACGTGCTTACTAACAAAACCACCCCGAGAATCATTTTCCCAAACAATATTTCAGCAATCACATCGCCTGTTGTTTATCTAGAATCAAAAGGCCTCGTTTTGTGTGTGATGTCTGAACCGTTTCCACAAAATTGTTCTGAATCGTTTGAATCAGTGTCTCGCGAATAATTCGGACAATTTACTCACGCACTGAATCGTTTCCAGCGCTTTCTCATTTCTGTTTCATTTACTTTTAGTACACAGAGAACAAAAAAGCGCTGGTTTATGTGGATAGGCTATATAGCCTACCTATAATCGATTAAAACAATGTGCAAAAACGTCCTCTTTGCTCGTGATGAAGTCAAGATCTTTGTGGCTTGCTTGTGGACGACTCTGTAGCCTACTAAAGGCAAGGATCTAAATATTTTAGCATTAATCACCAACAGCAAACACAAATTTAAATGGAATTACAATTGTTTTTTGCTAGCCTACCATCATATTACCATCTGACTGATACCACGTTGAACATTTGCATGACAAAACGTTGCGAATGGAACTGTCATGAAATTGCAGAATTAGCCTACTTTGCCACAGAATTCTGATTCAACTTCCTGTTGGATGAGGCCGGTTCAATTTAAATTCCAAAATCATGTTTTGAAAGGGAGCCACCAATACTGCAGGCTGACCAACCCTGAGACACTGCATAGTGAAAAGTGATATGACCCAATATGACTGTAGCAATCCACAAGGGACAAATAAGTGAGCATGTCAAGAAGATGATGCATCAGAAAAAATGAGACCAATTATCAATACATTTTCATTACACATTCCCGTTGCTGTCATGGCAGAACTTACATTCTCATTTCTGCTAAAATGTATAATTTCTAGAATGCATAAATAAATATAAAATATATGCCTAAATAAATAAATATCACATAAAAAAGCTTCGTACGCCTGATTTTCTTTTATTGATATGTAGCGTGTTTTTTTTTTTAGCCTTTGAGCTTAAATATTTAGGTTAGAATCACCTTGTATGCATATGTGCACCATCATCATCATCATCTAAAGAAGCAGCGCATCATTTGCGTGTGAGCGAAGCGTCAGTCTCCGCCTCTGACTTCAAGTATTGGCCTTGTTCTGCACCGGTAATGACAGATCTGATGTTTATTCTAAGAGACAGTCCCTCCCCATACACCCAGCGCATATTTTAATATACGCTTCTCATAACGGTGCGCTTTTATTTACACTATAATGCTCATGAAGAGAAGTAGCCCATATATCGACGCAAGTATAGGCCTAAATATTTTTAAATAAGCGTGCTGCTCTTTTCATCACGTATCAGACGCCGTTAGAGACCTCAGTCCGTAATAGGCCGGATCGCTCGCCTCTAGGGCTCATGACAGCCAATTACTCATTTCCATCATGCAAAATATTTGCTCTTAAAATTAAAATCGTATATGTCCATTAAAATTGTGGTTAGTGTATAAAACACGGTGCATCACTTACCTAATAAATCCCAATGTATTTATTCCATAAATGACATCCGTCTGCTCTTGTGCGCGGAGCAGCGCTGCTCTGCCCATCCCAGTCTGAGGTGCAGCTGCGCGTCTTGACGCACGGTGGCGCTGCGGTGTCAAGAAAGAACAAGATGACAAGCGCTCCTTGTGGTCAGCATGGATGATTTTAATCATATGGTTGTGCTCACTTGTGTGTATGCGTTTGTCAGTGTTTAGACATAAGAAATTAATGCAGAATTATAGACGGATTTTTATTATTTCAACAATTTTTCAATCTATTACAAACAAGATCTAGAGACTTGAATAACATCGCCAACAACAACAACAAAAAATATAATAAATATATACAATTAAACAAATACGACACGTTTATAAATAAAAAGTCAAACTAATAATAATAATAATAATAATAATAATAGATCATTCCAAACCTTCTCAATATAAAACAACGTAGTGTACTATTCTTACTAATTGTTTTTGAAAAACAATTTGTAAAACAACACAACAGCACGGAATCAGCAAAAAATAACAATTATTATTATTATTATTATTATTATTATTTATATATATATATATATATATATATATATATATATATATATATATATATATATATATATATATATATATATATATATATATATGTATGTTTATTGGGTTTTATTATTTATAGCCTATATAGATCATTCCGATTCTTCAGCTATTCGCCATTGGTGAATTACACAATAAATCAAAACTTTTTGTATTAACCGAACACTAGATGGCGAAATTGTACATGACACTTGGGTTGATTTCCCCAAATGTGTCAACAATAAACCCTATATCCTTCCTATCCAACATGATTTTTCATTCATTTCTATTTCTTTGACACTCCATGGATTAAAACTTAGATTTTTTTTTTTTTTTGACATTTATTTGCTGCTAAACATTTCCTAAGTAATTTCATCACTTCATCAGGCCTCTTTCATACTATCCAACACCTGATTCAATAAACACGTCTAATGATCCAAAGCACCTTTTGATCGAAACGCTTCTGTTTAAATGTTTTAAGTATAATTTTTGGCCAACATATAACTGTGCCTATGGACTGAAGAGTAAATGAAAAGCAGCCAACAAGTGTCCAGCATATGTGGGAACTCCTTCAAGACAGCTAGAACAACGCCAAGATGCAGAGTTTGCAAAACAGCAGGAACAGATAGATTTGTTAAGGATTATTACCCCAGATAGGATAAATAAGAATGAGAGGCTCTGTTCTCATTCACTTATAAGCAGTGCAAAAATAAATAAATAAATAAATCAAAATAGGCTAAATAAAATTAAAATTGCACAAGATGATTGAAAGTTTAATGTTTTTTGTTTGACTTGTGCTGAACCTTGATCAGGCTACATCTGCAAAAGTGGGCAGCAAATATACATTTCTCCAGTTTTCTATTATTAACAAAACAAAACAAAACAAAAGATGCATTTTATTTGAAGACCCCCTTTATCCTTCATGCATTCATGTTTTTAGTTCTACTCTAAACAGACACCCGTACCTCTCTCTCTCTCTCTCTCTCTCTCTCTCTCTCTCTCTCTCTCTCTCTCTCTCCCTCTCTCTCTCTCTGCCCATTGGCTGCTGGGGTCTATGGTTCACATGCAGCCCATCATTGGTTTTTATGAGTCTCACCCCCTCCCACTCGCAGCCGTCCTCCTCTTGCCTGTGTTTAGCAGATCCATGTCCATCATCTACCTCTGGACGGTCAAGTTTGCTGGCACGTCACGTCCGCACTTGAACTTGCAGCAGCTCAGGGGGCTTCGTTTACTTTCCATTCCCGTCTTGTAAGTTCTTCTCCAAGAAGCCATGAAGCCCAACGCGAGCGTCTTGCCACTACACGCGCGTCTTCTGTACTATTCTCTGTAATTCATGTGGGATACCCGATGCATCGCTGAAGAAGATTTTTACTCTGGACTCTCTGAAGACTCTGGCTCTTCCCAATGTGAACCCAGCTGAGACCGTGTCCAACATGTCTCGCCGCAAGCAGGGCAAACCCCAGCACTTAAGCAAACGGGAGTTTTCGCGTAAGTTCACGCGGGGAGTTCTTCTTTTTCTTTCTTGATAGCTCAAAATTCATTTGATATAAATAAGTTTTTTAGTATAGTTCACGACGGTGCGTCTCTAAGATGGAACGAAGCGCGTTTTGCTGTTGAGTTGTGCTTTGTAATGATTCACAACGCGTGAAGGTTGGTTATGCATTTGTGTGCATATAGTATGTGTGTGTGTGTATGAAGTTAATTAAGCGTAATTTGATAGCATTTGAATGATTTTACAAGGAAAATTCCGCTCTAAATTCACTTTCCCTTGAGATATTTTAACAGCCCAAACTGGAGCTTCCCTTGGGCTTTAATGTCAGGCTTTAAATTCTAAAAATTGTTTTGTATGTGTATTAGATTATTACGATTATGGGTAGGCTAGCATGTAATGTTTGTTTTCAAAAACTGAACAAGAGCATCTAAATGCTGATTTCAGAAAATGTTTTTCTTCTCAACTTCCTCCTTCGGTTCTACGATTTTTCAAAAATTGAAACGGGAATATAAATAACGAAGGTTTGTTATTCAGTGAAAGAAGGTTTGTTATTGAGTGAAACACAATTTATCTTTTTTATACTTACTTGGCACTGGACATACAAACCTGGTTTGTGCATCTATCATGTCAAACCTGTTATAACCCCCCAAGGCGACGCTCTCAAAGCACCTCAAGTGTTGCGCGTCAAAACCTTACAAACATAAAAGAAACATTATAAATGAGAAAATCTACATGTACTTCTCATGAAAGGGACGTTTACGCTTGATCTATCAGAGTTTGGTTTCGTGCCTTCATTTAAATCGCGTTTGAACGTGTTCTAAGAGCACCCTTATGGCATCGCGTAACACGAGTTGCAATGTGTAGCCGCTAGGGGGCAGAAAATTAACAAATGATGGTCCATTCAAATTGAGACGCTACTATGTGAACTTGAACTTGAGCCCAGCCTTCTCTCGTTTATTAGGTGTACCCACACATCTCCCCTACAATATAAATTTACAGTGTTTTTTTGAAAACATTGGTTTAGAGGAAATGTGGGTCAATGGCATGTCAATCAAACCATGTCAGAGATGATAAATAGGAGAAATCTGTTTAAGTTCTAGTTTAAAACACATGCACCATGCTCTTAGATATGTAATCTTTGTATTCATGTTGATTTAACAAAAGGTTTAAATGCTAAAAAAGTAGCTATTAAAATACCTTCCTTGTATACACGAGGGTATACCTTTTTTAAAATATATATTTACATATTCAGATTAAAAAAAAAGCTGTTGTCGTTGACCCATCATGTTGAAAAAAGTATAAAATGTTAAATCATTTGACATAATCTCAAATGGTTTAACCGTGGTAGTGATTTTGATATGTTATTTTCCAAATGTTATGTTTGCAAACTCGCCTGATGCTTCACAAGAGGTTTGAATTACACCTGTTTGTCCAGTGCACGGTCTGATCCAAGGCTTTGTTCCAGTTCATAATGATAACACAGAACTGTGCATCTTCCAAGCACGTGTTAAAAGAAAAAAAGCTGTAAAGAGGATTGATTAAAATACTGGAGCATGTTTTTAGTCTTCGTCAGAAACTCATGTATTTTCGCCCCCACCTTTTGTCCCACATGACCTGACACAGAATTAGGGTTAACCTACCACCGATGGCAACAATCTCCCTCAGCCCAGTTCAAATGCATGATATGGTTTTGATTGCTCTTTCATATGTTCTGGCTGTCCTTCTGGGAACTACCCCACATACTCCCCTCAATAGCTAACCTCAGTTCAGAGGATTCCAGCACTTTTAACTAAATGGGTTCCAATCATCTTGAAGTCAAATTAGAATCTATTTTTTGATTCTCTGAGGTGTTGGGTTCATTAAGACGTGAGATTGGCAGGATAATGAACAGGGTCATGCAACTAAAGCGAGCAACCCCCTCCTCTTTACCATTACTGGGCAACCACTGTTTTTCTCTCTGTCTTTGGTTTCTCATCTTCTCTGCATCTGCCTTTCATTGACAGTCAGTATTCCTCTGATAGAAGTGTCAGCAATTCAATAATGCTGTGCCGATGTATTGTAGCACTGGAAAATGTTACGAATATGAATATTATTGTGTCTAATCAGCATCCCAGATAACAGAGATCTTTCTCAGAACTTTAGGTAATGTTCGGGAAAGGTTTTTTTAAAAAGTTATGAACAAACGTTAATAGAACATTTGTTATCTAGTCTTTAATAATGTTCTCAAAATTTTAGCGCAAAAGCATTGTTTAAACATCGTTAGTGGAATGGTTTTTTTTTTCCTGAAATGTTTTAGTTGGATGTTCGTCTAATGTTTTTTTTATTACTGTTACTTCTTGTTTCAAAGTATATTCAAATGTACCGTTATAATGTTTGCAAAAATAAAAATTTGCATTTGTCTAACCAATACAAATGTAAAAAACTGATTCAGAAATAACGTTTTTATAACTTAAAGGGAACGTTAGCAAAGCGTTTTCTTCTACCCGACTAAAACTGTTTCAAATCAGTCGATATATATTATCCATATGACATATAACACCTCTAACACTACTGTGAATTTCAACACCTTTTCCATTTATATGGAAATGAATATAATTATCACTTACGGTACATATACAATTAGCACTTATCAAGTCATTAACAGGTTTCAGTATGGATATCACAGGAAGTTGTTCTTCTCTCTCTCACACCTTTCTGTGTTTCTCCTACCGTAGCCGAGCCCGTGACGGCAGATATCCCAGAGGACGGGGAAAGCCATCCCGGATCGGAACCATCCACCCCTAAAGGGGATCAGGACCTCCTCACCTGTGGTCAGTGCCGCTCCAGGTTTCCTTTGGCCGACATCCTGGTGTTCATTGAGCACAAACGCAGGCAGTGTCAAGGCCGCCTATGCATGGACAAAGGTTCAGACCTGCCACCGTCGCCTCCACCCGCAGGCCTGCGGCGAGCCTGTGTCCCAGTGGAGGTGGCAGTTCAAGTTTCGCCCCATGGAGAGGAGCATTTAGCCTCCACGCCGCATGGATTACGGCCCAAGCAGGAGAATTTAACAGGTAGAGTACCAGATGTTTGGGTTGGAGAAAATCTATGAGAGAGTTTGCAAAGTGGAAACTTCTAATTGGAGGGCCTTGATGGATAACACGTTTCTACTGATAGCTCATGGTTTTACAGCTTTCTACTTTCCGAGTTTGGTCCATTTCAGGAAAAAAAAGTACTTGAATATATAGTAGATGAAAATAGTGTTTTTGCTGTCAGTATGAATGGACATTCTCTCAGTTCTTTCATGTGGCTTTCGCAGATGTTGCTGCGTTTAGTGTGGTTTTCACAAGGTCATATCTCACTCCAGTAAATGTATAGCTGCAGAGTGGTACACTCATGCTGATAAAAAAGAAAAGAAAATCATTTTCAGCTGTCCAAGACAAGGCCTGCCATAGATTGTTAGTGAGTCTAGTCATTTTCATAATTATGAGAGAGCGTTTCCCTTTGCACTGACCACAACGTATCCGGAAAGAAGAAAAACATGCAGCACAATTTATGATATTATGTAGCAGTTATGTATTTACAGTACCTCTGCTAGTATGCAAATTAATATTTTAGGTTTGCACTTTAAAATGGTTTCCACTGGGATGCTATTTCAACTCGGATTGTGACAGACAAATGTTGAATTATGATTACATTATAGTTTTTGTAAGTTGCTGTTTGTCTTGAGGTCAAATGATGATGAGATTTGTTAAAATGTCTACATGTTATTTATTTATTTGATGGATTAAGAAGTATGGTGACTATTTCTTTTACAGTGGGTATATCTGCATGCATACATTTTCTTCAGTCTGCATGAATCCAGTCCAATTTCAGATTGTGAGGTTCTGTTTTTATGAAGCCTAAACGTTTACATGTGCATTACATGTATTCTGAACAAAACCTCAGCACATGCCAACCAGAGAAAGCAACTGTGATAATACCACCAGATCTAGCATGAACATAATTGTCATTTTTGCCATGGTTTAAATACTCATTCTCATCCACTGACCTCACATTCATATGACATAAAACATATGTAAACATATGTATCATGGCACAAGGAATTTTTCAGTTTCAGATCGACATCAGCCAGTCATCTGTGATTGTTGCACGAAGGCTTTTCAATCTGATTGAGCAGATCAATCTGATTATTAATGCATTATTAGGGTGCAGGTGTCCTTCTTACATGTCCTATAGTAATAACAGTAAATTATGCATAATTGCATGCAACTAACCCTAAAACAAACCCTAATCTAACCATGTAGTAAGAAAATGTTGGTGATTAATAGTACTAATTGTATAATTAATTACACTGAATCAAGGACAACGTAAAATAAAGTGCAACCGAAGGTATTTTTTATGTACGCCTTGTTGTACCTCTCAGGACGTTCAGTGTTTGCCCGTCCTGGTCCAGACAGGTCACACGCTTTCACCGTTACATGTAAAGCACATGCGTGATCTTCAGTTTGCGGTCGCGTCATGCAAGCAGATGTCCGTCACAACAGATGGAATTCTGTATCGGCTGTAAATAGTGAATCCGTTAAAGGTTCACGCTTGGAGAAATTTGCATGATAAACAATTTAAGATATGCATGTGGACACAGCAGCTTTTAATACCCCCCTTAACAACACCCCATCACACCCCTATTTTATTCAAGTCTGAATGCCCCCGAGCGGCCAGACGATGAGCTCAGGCAATAACCCCCTTCTGCAGACCTCCCTCCCCTGCCCCCTTATCTACTATCTCTCTGGGGTTATTTTCTTAAGTACATCCATGTGAAGCCATTTTCTCTGAGGCTGATATAGGTGATCCCGTCTCGTATTGTTGTTTAATAAGCGCTGTGCCGTCTCCTGGTCCCTACAGACTTTAGAAGCGGCTCTTCATCATGCAAACACAAGGAGAAGAGCTTTGATGATAACGGTTATATTTTATTGTGCAGATCATATTTACATTGCACGTTAACTGCGTGTAACTACTAAATTGTGATGAAATGGACTCTTTCTGTTATGTTATCCGGTGTCTTCTGGTGTTCTTGGCCTTGGTGTCTTGATGTCTTTGGCACCGATCCACTATTCTCTTACCGGAGAGAGTTATGGATCATTAGCTGGAGGAGAGCAAGTGGAACGGGAGACAGGAAGTTTGGGGATCCCCAATAGTGCACCATTACTGAGAAGCTTTACAGGCTTAGCTCAGAAAAAGACAAATCAGAAAGACAAATCTTTTCAATATCTCAATATTTTTTGTCCTACACAGCAAAGAAAATAAATGGAGCAAATAAAGACTTGCACTGAAGTCTTCTACTTTTCTCCTGAGAAAAAGACCCCTGTTTGGCTCTAGTCGAGTTTCGGAAGAGATCTCAACAATGTTTCTCATTGAATTTTTCAAGATCAAATTATATGAGCTGCTATCCACACTCATTTCTTAGTGCTATATTTGTAGTTTGTCTAAAATGGACTCATTTATCTCAAATTTTATTTCTTTAAATGAATTTTAAGAGAAATATCTGAGACAAAGTTAATTTAATTGACAACTAAACTCATCAACCAATGTTTTCCTGAGTAGTTTTATGCCGATAGTGATTGAATATTTTTTCTTTAATATGTCATAGAAAAAAAGTGTCTGATTGGTTTATTTATGAGAATCTGAGCAAGAGTGCATGTGTCTGTGTTTGTGTGTGGTTTGCTGAGCCTGTCTCGACGCAACATGACAGCGCGTTTGACTTGGCAGACACTGCCAAGGGGTTCCCTTTCAGTGGGCATATGGCAGGACATTGGCACAGAGCAGGCGGGAACGTGTATTGTGGTGAAGTTTATATATTTGTAGCTGACATGGCATTTCAAGAACTAACAGCAGTGTCCTGCAGTGCGACATGCATTCTATCTTGCATTTTTACATTCTTGTATAACTATTAAACATGCAGGTTTGTGACCTCATTAATCGAGGGACTACATGGAACATTAGTACTATTGAAAATTCCATTTGTCACAACACAAGTGCAAAAAAGCTAATAAATGCTCAAAATAATAATAATAAACATTAAAGGGTGTCATTTATAGCATGCAAAATATACAGCTTGCCTTATTCATATAGTACATTGAAGCAAATTTTGTTTGCCTAACAGAGCTTGCATGAAAACTCATTTATTGTAGACACACATGCACACATCTCCATGAGGTTTACTGACTGTGTTTTGGCACACAACTCTTTCAGCATTAAGCTATGCAATCATCAGATCTGTCAGGAGCACATGATATTCTGACTCACCTGTGTGTGTGTTTGTGTACAGATGTGTTTGTGCGTGAGTGTGGCCAGCCAGATGAACTGTAGACACTTCTATTTAGTGTTTGCCTTGGGAATACAAAACTGCCTGCAGCTCTGTGTTGATATATTGTAGGTAATATAAAATATACAGTACATGCTTTACACTGTACTAGCTTTGATTTGAGTTTATATCAAAAATGGGTATAATGCCGTGTGCGATGTAAAGTAAATTATGAGAAATGGGTAAATGCGCTCTTCTAATAATCTATTTAGGCTGTTTCCTCTAAAAGAAAATATTTCACCCATGCATTAGTGTGTTTTTTGATGATGTGCAGCTAATTTAGAGAAAAATGTTTTGCTGTTTTGATTCTGGGTATTTCCATGGTATTGTTATAACATAGTGGACTCAATATATGTGTGTGTGTGTGTGTGTGTGGTCTGCAGCTGGTGTGTCTTATCTGTGTTCTATAGAATGAGATAAAGACCCAAGAGGCCCCTCACTGTCTGAGTCTAGGGTCATGGTTCCCTGAAAGTCTCTCTCTCTCTTGTTGTCTGTCTCCATCTAGATTTTATTTTTTTACCTCTTTATTCACGCTTTTGCATGCAAACTCAATTTCTTTTGGGTCAGTTGGTTGCAGTGGAGTTGAACGACATCTGTAGTTTTGCTACACTGTGAAATAGAACACATTTTGATGCAGGGAGGAAAGTCAACATCAATGCACATCTGTAAAGATACTTAAGACTCTTAAATCAGGTTTGACTCTGTGAGCGTTGGACTTGGAAATGACTATAGACAATGAATAGGAGGGCAAATAATCATTTAATAATATGTCGAGACATCAGCTGTGTAAAGCACAATTCAAGTAGTTCCGTAAAGAGCCCGATTAATTCATTCAATTCTTTGAACTTGAGTATTTAATTTTGCTCTTTTACTGCAATAGAAGCACTGAAGTGGAATGTAACAAAATGTTTAGTCTTTTATCTTGGGAAACATTCTCTCTCTCTCTCGCTCTCTCTCTGAATCTCACTGATAATATTCTGTGGCTCATTTGAATTTGAAGCACTTCTTTAATCTTCAAAGCCTTGATTGCTTTATGAATATGCATGGTACATGCAGACTTTAGTTCATTACCTTGTTGTAAATTCTAATGACCATTAGTCCCTCTAGGTAATTGCCAATTATTTTGCATATTTGATTAGCCCATTATGAGTTCATTCAGTTGATATGCGTCAGTCGAAGAAGGACTTAGTCGCTAGAGAAATAAACAGAGCAGAACAGAGCTGTGCACCATTAAAAGATTTTAAGAGTCTTTTATTCTAAGTCTTACTGTTTAAAATAGTAACTTTATATAACAATGAACATTGCATGAAATGTAAACAAACATCTACTGGATTCCCATGTAGTAGTCATGAGCCAAGGTCATAAATGATTGATCGCTCCAAACAGAATGTAGTTGGATTAGTGCTACATGATGCCACATAATGGATTATTTAGTGTTTCTAAAACATTAGCAACTGAAAGGAGATTGAGGTAGCTTGTTGACGTGTAATTCAATGTGTGCCATGATGAATCTTTCATGTGTACATTTGGTCAACCATGATAAATTTGTTTGGGTTGAATTGCACAACTATATTATTTGAATTGTAATGTAAGACCCATACATACTTTATGCAAGTATGTGAACATAAACGCTCTTTATTATGCTAGTTTAATTTCATGCCGAAATATCTCAGACCGCACTTTCCACTTTTTGTCAACTACTGAGAAAAGTAAAGTTAACATGTTTTTAGCTAGCTACCTGAATCATCTGATTTAATGTCACATTTATAGTTAACTCTGTCGCCCCCTTGAGTACCGGAGCTCACAATAATGCAAAAACACATTAAGTAAAGTTTGCTGTCAAAGCATTTGCATTTGTGTACTTGCATGTAGAGTTTTGTAGACAAAACACTAGCTTACTTTAAGTTTATTCCTACAGTGTTACTGTGAGACAGACTCACAGTACATTTAAGAAATCAGCACCTGTGTTTCATTTTCAAGTGAGATGCACTGCAGCTGGCGGTACCTTTATCTGCCCCATCACAGGTGCTGGCTCTCCTCCGGAGCCTGACTTAACCCTGTGTCTGTGTCATGGGGTGTGAGAAGAGGCCGGCAGGGAGGCCGGCGGGGACACAATGGGGGGATTGTGCTCAGGGCGGGGGCTCGGAGGCTGAGGCAGCCCTGGCTGTGGCCAAACAGGTCGGGCCAGACAGCATGATAGATGGCTTTGTTTAAGGGTCCCGGGGTGGGGCCTGAACTTGAGGCACTTTGTTTATCCTGAATAGAGCAGGGGGGAAGACGCCGGAATGATCTATGTCTCGCTCGCTGAAGAGTTTTAGAGGGAAGGAGACAGGAACGGAGAGAACCATCCACAAAAAAAGTGGCCAAAACAAGTCAGGAAATCAGACAGATGGAACAAGAAATTCAGTTGAAAAATAGTAGAAGATTAACCCAAAAAAAACTTCACTTACTCAACTGTATGTCATTCTAAAGCTGTCTGACAGACTTCACACAGCTCTCTTCCATCCATTGAAAGTGGAGGGTGACCAAAACTCTAAAACACTTTAAAAGTATCATAAAAGTAGTCCTAACATGCACATAACTTTGTGCATGTTAGTCACCTGCATGTCCTTCTAAACCCATCTCACTGACATTGTTGTGTAAAACACAAATATAGAAGTTTAGATTAATATTCATGCTGCATTTGTTTCATACATGTAATGTAAATGATCCCCAAAACTCCAAAGAGGGCAAAAAGTAGCATAAAACCATAAAAGTAGCATAAAAATAATCCATATGAATTGTTAATATGATAATTTGTGTATGTTACGCACCCACATATCCTTCCAAACCCGTCTGAATGACTTTCTTCTGTCGAACAAGAATATAGAGGTTTAGATCAATGTTCACGCCACTCTTTTCCATACATTGAATGTGTATGGTGACCAAAAATCCCAAAAGTGCTACAAAGGACCATAAAAGTATCATAAAAATAATCCATATGGATTATCAGCATGTTAATTTTGTGCATGTTACTCACCCGCATGTCCTTTCAAACCTGTCTGACTTTCTTCTTTAAAACCCAAATATAGAAGTTTGATGAACGTTCATGCTGCACTGTTCCATACATTAAACACCAATGGTAAACAAACTCCAATAAACTCCAAAGGCAAAAAAAGGACCATAAAAGTTTAATAAACAGAATACTCCATATAAATTATCATTATGATAACTTATGTAGAACAGACCAAAAAATTTTTGAAGTTATTTACTGAACTATTTACTTTTGTTGCTACAACCATGGTCACTGTTCACTTTTTATTAAATATTTATTGTTCATTACAGCTTGAATTGTCTGCAGTAAATATCTCATTTTGTGTTCTGTGAAAGAAATAAAGTTATACAGGTTTTGTTTGTATTTATAGATGAGCTGTTCCTTAAAAAGAGTAACAGTTAGTAAGAAGGAATGAGGTAAGGAAAGAGAAAGTGGCTGAGAGAGAGCAGTGCTAGCTGAGCATGTGTTCTTTAGGTTAACAGAGGGTCAAGTTGAGAACTGCTGGAGGGGGAAGGGCCGTCCTCTCACCCTGATGGTGGCTGTCCATTTCTAGATCAACTTGGCTGAGCTCCAGGTCTTTTGAATCTGACTAGACGTCGTGTGCACACACACGCACACACACACACACACACACACACAGCCCTCATACCTGCTGCCTGTATATCAAATACCACTAGGTTTTTTTTTTTGTTTGTTTTTTTAGGCCAAAGGCAAAAAGAGGAGCTGACTTTTGGACTGGTTAGAACCGGTTGGCTGGCCTTGTCTTCACTTGCGTGCCTGTGTTGAAGACAATTCACAAAACACATGCGGACACACAAGAAAGAATACCTGAATGAACCTCTTTTGAGAGTGCAGGACAATGGAGAGCAGGATAGTTGAGAGATATACATTGTGAATTGAATACGATGGGTGTCATGAAACCGTTCAGAGCTATAGTGCAGAACAAGACAAATGCAACATGATCAAGCTCATCAGAAGTGTGAAAATCACACATTTGTGAAAATATCTGTTTCACATAGAGATGGATAAATATGTTCCTTTGCATGCTCTTCACTTGTCTATCAGTTGACCCGCACATTTGCATATGTATTTATGCAGATTTTTGAGGGGGCTCTCACACACAGCAGGGGTCTCTGAGTGTCACGGTTTCTCAGAGTGAATTTGTGCGTCTTTGTGTTCGATTCTGTTGGGTATGTCTATGTGTGTGTGTGTGTGTGTGTGTGTGTAAATACGGTAGGGTATGTTGCTCTGTTTTCTCAGTCTATCTGTTTTCTCAATCTTTCTGGTGATGTCTCTTTTTCACATTCTCGGTTTCAATATGTGTGTGTATATATATATATGTCTGCCATACCGCGTGTCCGACCCCACAAAGTGGGCCACAACTCCCAGATGGTGCTCTGTAGCTTTGTTTGGAAAGTGAATACTTGAGCTGTAGATGGCCTATCAATATCCACTCTGAATGTGGAGAGATGCTAGCTATACATTCACCATGTTCTCTTTTTGCAGCCGTCCATGAGTAGTTTTTAGTTCTTTCACATCTCTGTTTATGTCAGATGTGATTTATTTTGTGAAAGTGTGGGTTAAACTAGCCAAGGCCATCCACATCATAGATGGAGGTCACTCACATGTGCTCTCCTTGTCCACTGACTTCTTCCTCCATTCTGAAGAGCTCAGGAAACAGCCACTATGGTGGGGAAATTGTTTGACCTTTCACTGTTACTGCTGCTCCCTGACAGAAATGCAACTGTGGAATTACTTTTCTGAGACAAAAATCTAAATGTGTCCTTGAGTTTTTGAGTTTTGCTTTTGGAAACCATACACATACATACAAGTCTTGGCAATCAGCTTTGAAACCAGGATACCATGACCTCTGAACAGCTGACCTAAAAGAAAAAAAATTGTCATCATTTAGACACTGAACCACGAATGAGTCAAATGATTTTCTTTCTTCATTAAACACTAAAGGAGATATTAGGAAGAATGATCACATTCAAAGTTCATGCTAGCCTATTTCTCGACAACAAAAGGTGATTAAATCCAAAAAGAAAGCACTGTAAAAACAGAATAATGACTGTGTTCGATTAAAAAATGATGCCTCTGTAACGGCAAGTTTGGTGTCACTGAGGGCAAAAGTCATTGGTTCTTGCTTGTCATGTGGCAAATTGGAATATATGCAGATCAAACAAGATTACAGAGTTATGGCAGAGGGAAAGATTTTCAGTGAGCAAAGACTTTTTGGTCAGTCACAGAAAGCTATCATTTTGCTTTAGAAAACTTGGAATCTAGCACATCATTTGTATGGACTATAACTAGTGGTCAGCCAATATATAAGCCAAGATTTGTCAGCAGAATTCTATTGGTGTCATAAGTGGGACTTTTATTTTGACAGCACTGTCAAATATATGCTAACAATTTCAATATTTTTAAAAATCCATAATAGAATCACTGAATCAAAAAGTTGCTATCTAAAGTATTTTTACAGTTTATTTTACAATTTTCAAGTCTTTATTTTACAATGATTTATATCTAATTATTTTAGCAAATATTATGTCCAACAAATCTAAATTTAATTGGAATAATTGTTAGGCTTGTGTTATTTAATATCTTAAATTAAATGTGATATTATATATATATATATATATATATATATATATATATATATATATATATATATATATATATATATATATATATATATATATATATATATATATATATATATATATATATATATATATCGGCTTAATATCGTCCATCAACCACACTGATTTCTAAGATTTCTGCATCGGTCATCAAAAAATCTATATATGGGTACGACCACTGCATAGAAAAAAGCATCATTAAAACATCTCCTTTCATGTTTTATAAAGTCTTTAATTATGTTTAGTCTGTGATTTAATGCCTTTGTTTCTTATTTGTCTTTGACATCCCTTCTTTTCATTCGTTAGCTCCGACAAATATAATATACAGTGTCCAGAAGTGCTATCTGTCTAGCCAGGGAGCAGATGTCCCATCATGAGCCTGTAGCGTCTCACCCCGTCAGCTGTCAGCGGCCTGAAACAATCTTTGAGCTCAGAGAGACCATCGGTCCAATTAAAGAGGTTAATTTGCTTTAGCACTTATCTGTCCATCGATGTATTTCTTTCTGTATCAGCCTCTCCTGCTCTTCTCAGACCAGTCTCTCATTCTTTTGTCTGTTTGCTCTCCTCTCTTTTTCTTTCATTATAGCTCTCATACAATCCCATCTTAGACCCCTTGTCTCATAGTCTCTTTCTTTCCACTGTCTTCTCATCCCTCTTTATGTAGTTTGTTTGCCTCTCTTGCATTTGAGCAACACACCGTGGTGACATTACGGCTGTAGCAAATTGAGCACTTGTAGAATGCAGGCATGAAACCGTCACAAAGCTTCCATTCAGCGTCTTACTGACTGAACATAAAGGCCCATGACAGTTTAAGTGGCGTGTTGAGTTTGCATGTGAAAGCGTGTCTACTGATGTTTACAGCAAGAAAGAGAGTTTGATGAGAAGGTTGAAACAATGCATGTGTGTGAAACCCAGACAGACAGTGTTACATGCTTTTATCGTTGAGAAAATCTGTCAAACCTTTGAACGGTATGGTATAAATGTGTTGACATGCATAGATCGGTGCACTTTATTTGGCATGTGATGTTTGTGTGCCTACATGGAGACTCTTGTAGCCAAAGTATTCTGGCCAAGAATTGTCTAGGGAACTGAACGGTCACAGTTTTTATGAGTCTTTTAGAAGGGCTGGTTTAGAAACCAAAATCTGTCCAAATCTAAACTCTGATCCCCCGTCTCCCATTGCTCTTGTCATGTCATTATCGTCTGGATGAGAATGGATCATCTCCTCTGTCCCCTGCCCTGCTCCGTGAACCCCTGCCCTCCAAGCCTGTCAGAGTGAACTATCGCAGACAGACACACACAGAGACACTGTCACATACACAAAGACACATATAAACCCAGAGGCCCGTCACACTGAGAGGACAGATGCCCTCGTTGTGGTGTAGAGCCTCCTCAGGATTTTCCTGTCATGTATTAAGAAGCAGAGTACACATATGGAAAAGATGGTTTGTAAAGAAAATCAATATGTGAGAATTCTAGTTTGGAACATTTTGGGACTTCCTGAAGACTTGCTTTAGCAATTAATGTTGCTTTTGTTGAGTCTATTTGACGTTGTGAAATCAAAATGCTCATCTGTCCTGAAGCAATCTCCCAATGTTTTATAGCATACTGATGGTATCAGATGGTAATACCATAGTGCTTTGATACTGAGCTTGGTACTGAATCAGAACCATATTCATGTAACATGTTATCGAACTGGTAATCTAAGGCAGAGGTTGTCAACCTAGGGGCCAGGGTCCACTAGGGGCGCTCAAGTAAATTATTGTTAATATATTAAAGTGATGAAATGCTAAATTGAAAAAAAAAAAAAAAAGTAAACTAAATTAATTAAAATATCCACTCATAACTGTTGTTTTTAAATTGTATTAATATCAATACTCATTTCAGTTCATTAAAAACCTTTAAAAACAATCAGCTTTGTCATAATTATTGCAGAAGCACTGGAAATATTGTAGCTTATAGTACTGACTATGTGGAGCCTTCGAGCCTAAAACTTTGATAATCATACGTCTATACAAGGTATTTGATACTAGAATCACCATATTGGAAGTCAAAATTGTGGCGTTACATGCCACAAAACAACAGAATAGCTATATACATCTAAGTGCAAGTACATCATTTTTAAAAACCCCATGAAATGATTTTACAGGCGCATGTGTTGACATGTTTGCTATTGAATATTTCCTATTTAAAGTTAGGACAAGACATCAAAATCCCACTTTTAAAACCAGTCCAGTGGCCTTTAATTTACATTACAAATGTGAATCATTATTTGTTCTTTGCTATTGCAAGTCATGTAGTCATGATGGTGTTAGCGGGAGAGACTTTCTCATTCTAGAGTGCATTTGATTGGACAAAAATTGATCATTTTTATGTTTGTAATGCAAGGTGAGTCATCAATATTTTTGGTCCATTTTTCAAGACCAGAGAGATTTTAAATGCATATATCTGTTCAGTTTGTCAACTTTTAGGAATACATTAGCATAATAATGACCTCTAAGCTAACACAAATGAACTAAACGCAACCAAATCTCTTCTGTGCCTGTATGTAATTTTCTCTTAAAATACTTTTAAGTCCCTCCAACCATGAGGAGAAGCCAGAAAGCTGCTGAATGTCTGTTGTGCCGCTCTGTCAAATACTCTTCCGCTTGGCTCCACCACTCACTGAGTTGTGACCCTTGACCTCAGCGGGGCCGTGTATATGTACGGTCTTGCCAGCGCCTCCCTGGAATGTCTGAATTTAAGTGCATAGCTAGAGATGGTGTGTTGTCCTACAGCTGCCTGAGTATAAATCCTGCTGTCACCAGAAGGCCAAAGCTCTCCTTCGGTACCCCTTCTTTCGCTTGTTGTTTCTATCACTCTCCTCCACTTTTCACTCAGTCACACAACTTTACTTAACCACACAAGTGTCTCAAACCAGAAATCTGTGCCTCCTAAGGAAGGAATAAGGAAGCTTTTGTGCCTTTGTAACGTCTTCAGAGCTCATTCACGGCCGTCGAAGGAGTTCTAACTGTAACCACACACAGATGAAACACTCCCACTTGTAAACAGGCGAAAGTAGACAACTGGTTCACCTTGTACTTTGTGAGGTTAAAAAAATGTTGTTGACATCCGTTTACATGAGCTGGAAGACCTGATGAAAACAGCCCCCTCTATGACCTCTGACCTCCCACAGTCTTTCAAAAGAATGCACTGTATAAGAGCTGTGAGCTACAAGGCTCCAGACAGATTTCTGGCAAGAGTGCACAGGTAACATTCCAACTCTAGTCGAAATTCCTGAGATGTATGTTGTTAAAAGGATGATTCATCTGTTGCTATAGGTTAATTAATATTCAGTCTTTGCTATTGAAATGTGATAGTGGTGACAGATAGCATTCTCATGCCATCTGCCTCAATTTTTCATGACTACATGAACCCAAAAGCTGATTAATTTACCCATGAAAAAATCTTTCCTATAAGCAGTTTTTCACAATGAACATCCATCCACATGGCATTTTGATTCATTTGTAGACTTTGATTTACAAGAGGTATGTAGGCCTATGTTCAGTTGTTATTTGGATATTAAATATGGATTTTCAATTTGGACATGCGAGTCAAAACCGAGCGACAAATATTTCAAGCTGTCTCTTCATATGAGTGTGTCATAACAAACTCTCATGGCATTTCATAAAAAACACAAGTTTCCATACAAACCTCAGTATGAATTTATACGAAATTGCCATTTCGTAAAATAGTTCAAGTTGGTCATAACCAGCCATGACCACAGCAAGCTGCAATTGTTTCATATCGCTCTGTTGTTCTTCTTTTGAAAGGGTCAGGACAGAGTGCGGAATTACCTTTCGTAGGAAATTTGTTTTGCACCTAGTTGGACCAGTGCTGGGGGTAATGCATTACAAGTAACGCAAGTCACATAATCAGATTACTTTATCAAGTAAAGTGATGCATTATTTTTAAATTTATATATTTTTTTTTTTTTTTTACTTTTTGAAATAAGTAACACTCATTTCTCATTTATTTACTGACAACTTTCCTTTCCCATGCCGAGAGAAATTAGGAGTGAGGTGCAGAAGCAGAGGTACTTCCTTCAGCCTGAGGCTTATTAATTTCACATATGAAAAGTGTGAAAAGGCCTTTATAGTTGCCAAAAAAATTACAAATAAATAGGCTAGGTTTTGCTATTAAAAAAACAAATAAGCAAGCTTAGCCCAGCCCAGGTGACAAGAAGTAATACAAAAATAACATAATGCATTACTTTCTATAAAAAATAACTAAGTAATGCAAGGTATTCATTTCAGAATTCACTGGCCGTTTTAAACAGTTTCCTCATTGATGCTAAAGCAGTGGCAGTTTGCAGAACTCTCCCATCTGCTACCGTACTGCGATGCAGATCAGAACATATGTATCCAATTAAGTAGCAAAGCAGAGAGCTGGAATCCAGCTTGATGTCAGACAAATGAAGAATTGGGGTGAGTGTGGCCTGTCTTAGCCAAGTGATGGTTGCATCCATCTTACAGAAGCTTATTGATGGTAAATGTTATGTTTCAGCGTGTGCTAGAGCTGTTATATTTGAGTTAAAGGGGGACTGGTAGTAATACTATGTCTGATTGTATGTAACAGCTGCTTTTGGCTTTCATAGTCCCTTTTTTTTTAAACGCCACCTACTGTAGCTAATGTCAAATTCAGTTGTACTAGCACGGTGTAGCTTTTTGCTTAACCTTTTCAGCTTCAACTTTATCTTATAAATGAGGTGTGCGACTAGTATCACCAAACGGAACTGCAAGAATAAAACTCCATCCATCATTCACTGGTTGAACCATTAGATACTACTGGTTGAGATAGCAATGCAATAGCAGTTTGGGGACTCAAACCACAAATTATGTAATTATAGTTGCCTTTATATATCAAACTACACTGAAGAAAATTGGGTGGTGAAACAATATTTACTCAGAAATTTCTTATAAATTTCACAAGCAATTACAACAAAATGGCACATTGAATTAAACATGAAATTATTAAGCAGAAACATTGAAATAGTTTAAAAAACTTTGACATTTTTTTTTACCATGTATGAATGACTTAATTATAGTTGTCTTGATATATTTAGCCCCTACAGGAGAAATGATTTCATTTAATTCTAGCTTAATTTACTACATTTACTACTTGTGCCCGGGATGCGCCAGATGGGAAGCCTTAAATATTGACCCCATGGCTGTAATGTGAATGGGGAACACTGGTCTTTTTGTACTGGTCCCAGTACCAGAGCTCTGCCTGAGGGGGGCTTCCTGAATGAATCCTCTCACTAGACCTGACTATCACATGCCCGTTTAAGCCTGTAGTCCTCTCATGGATCAGGAGAATGCAAAGAAAGGGACAGGATGACTTGAAATAATCTTTGTTGAGCAGTGTGGAAATGTTGGCATGGTGGTAACATTTAGAGCTATACTGGACCTCTCATTGTACACTATACATCAGTGCAGAAGGCTAGCTGTGTTAATGGACTTTCAGGAACTCTTTAGAGAAACAGCTCTAAATAAAGCAGTAAGCCACTCAAGGCCATGCATTACATGGTTAAGGGTGTTGTTAGCCTTGGCAAGACGTGAAGTTATTGTCAACGAAAACAACAGATATTTAATGTTTAATGCACAGTTATGTGAAGCAGGATTTTGGATCGATGACATTTTATAATGGACAGGGCTACCCAGCGCAATGCGATCGACAAAAAGGTCCTATAGGATTGTCTTGGTTATGGAAAAAAAACCCTCAGATTTACATTAGACAGTTTATCTCTTCTTCTCTGTTTTATGATTCCATGCCTTGTTAGGATGCACTGGCTGTTTTAGGATGAATTTAACAAAAAACATTTGTCCTTTAACCACAAAATCATATTAAATATTTTGCATAAAGAAATTGAAGCCTATTTAGGGACTGATTTGCTCATCCAATCAGATTTTAGAATCAGAATGAACCATTTTCTAATGAGAATTATTGCTTGTAGATATTTGCTGGAGTCAAACTGTCTCAACCATATGTTCCCCTCTTCACTGGTTTTCAGGCTTCAGTGTTTGCTCTGTCTGTGGGACAGTCCTGTATGCTAACAAAACTTCCACCTCTGCTCTGTGCAGACTGGTCTAGTTCATCTTTCCCAGTAGCCACCTCTTTCTTTTTCTCAGACTGCCACCTCCCCCAGCCAATCCCTCCACCCGTCTGTGGGCTTTAAACGCCATCCCCTTCACCTCTCCGTCTGGTCCACTCCTTTTTGTCTGTCCGCCTCTTTAATGTGCGTTGCTAAGGTGACTGCTGACCCATTGCTTGGCGCTCTATGAGAGGCCCCATTCCAAGATGGCTACCCTCTTAGACAAATTTCAATTTGCAGTGGGGGGTAGGGTGTGTGTCCAGCGCTGGTATTGAGATCACTGGAAATTAAACCCTTGGACCAACACATGTTTATGGGCACTGACAAGAATATACCAGCTGCCAGATGAACACATTCTTTCTTGTGGCCAAATAGGTTTTTCTCACCTTGTCCCCAGAGTATCCATATGGCACTTGGAACATTTCATTACATTGATTTGAATATGAGAATAATCATGTCTAGATTAAACTAGGGTCAGGTGTGAGGGCACAGATGCTTGAGTGAAGTGTAATTATTTTCTGGTAAATTATGCATAATTGTAGTCTCGTCGTAGTCCTCAAATAGTAAATCTTGAATGAGTTTTCATGGTGCCAAATGTTCTGATCTGGGTCTTTTAAGCACAAAGTTCAAGTCTTTGGTTTCACATTGATGCTTATCTCTGTGTATTTAAGAAAAGGACTGTATAATAAAGGGTCTGAGTGCTTGTGCAGTGACTTGCATGTGGTGCTCTGCGATTCAGGCATAACCTGATATAACCTGAAGTGCAAAGGTTGCAATTACACCATTTCTGTGTATTTTTATCTGTAGCCGGAAAGAAATCTTTACACATGGTAGATCTGCAAATATACAGTATATATATATATATATATGTGTGTGTGTGTGTGTGTGTGTGTGTGTGTGTGTGTGTGTGTGTGTGTGTGTGTGTGTGTGTGTGTGTGTGTGTGTGTGTGTGTGTGTGTGTGTGTGTGACCCTGGACCACAGAACCAGTCTTAAGTCACTGGGGTATATTTGTAGCAGTAGCCAAAAATACATTGTGTGGGTCAAAATTATCCATTTTTTTTAATGCCAAAAATCATTAGGATATTAAGTAAAGATCATGTTCCATGAAGATATTTAGTAAATTTCTTACCGTAAATATATTAAAACTTAATTTTTGATTAGTAGTATGCATTGCTAAGAACTTCATTTGGACAACTTTAAAGGCAATTTTCTCAGTATTTTGATTTTTTTGCACCCTCAGATTCCAGATTTTCAAATAGTTGTATCTCTGCCAAATGTTGTCCGATCCTAACAAACCATACATAAAAGGAAAGCTTATTTATTATTTTGAAAAACTGACACTTATGACTGGTCTTGTGGTCCAGGGTCACATATATTGGATAATACATTGAATACAAATCAGTTGCTCTAATCAGTTTAAGTAGGAGATAAACCTTGTGCAAAAAAAGGTGAAAAGGTGAAAAAGACTAAAAAAAAAAATGAAATCAATGGGAGTTTGTCTTAGTAAATATCTTACGTACACTACCTCAAAAGGAAAAAGTTGATGCAAGTGTGATTGCTCTCCACATAAGTTTTGTGGGGCAAAAAAAGGTCATATCATACCACTCTGTATTTGAAGTGTTTGTATTGGTCAAATAGGTTCTTGTCTGTGGTCAGTCGCTCAATGCAACACATTGAGTCTGACCAGGACAAAAGGAGAATAACTGAGAAAGAATGAAAGAGAAAAAAAAACAGACTGCCTCTAGGCTTGCTGTTTGGTATGAATGGAATTATATTATACTATGTATAATCACATAAAAACGCATACAAGTCTTCAATTTATCCTAGAAAATATTTTGCTGATGCTTCAAGCAGACACAAAACGCTTCTTTTCTTTTCTGTTCTCAAAATCTGGATGGACAAATGCCCACAAATTGTTCTGCCAGACCTCCCCTCACCTTTTAGCATATCACTAAAGAAAATGTGATTGTTGGCCATGTGCTGAAAAGAACAAGGTTGAAAGTAATCAATAAGTCGGCCTCTCAGACAAGGCCACCAAGTAATAGCTGCTGTTGGTGAGGTGGGTGTTTTAAATGTCAGCGACGCAGGATGATTATATGTCTAGGGAGAACACTTCCCTTATTTTAGGCTGTTTTCACACTTTGTTTGATTGCTTGGTCCAAACTTAAGTATGATTTCTTTCTTTCTCTCCCTGCCCTGCACTTCTCTTGCACATATTATTTTGGGGCACTGCTGTATTTGTCTTCTTGTTAGATTTATCAATAAATTTACACAGAAAGGAATGGCTTTTTGTTTTCATCTGCTGCAAATGCACTGAAATACATGCAAAGAATGTGAGCTGCTCTCTGAATGCAGTTTGCAATTAGTATTTCACTACTACAAGTTAGGGCAGATTGCTTTCATACCGGTTACCGTGAACTTTACCCTAGACCCACTTAAGAAGTGGATTTGTTGATCGCTGGAGTTCAGAAAACTCCTTTTAACACAAGGTGTTAAAAAACAGGAAATGCTTGGGGTGTGCTCTCTGTGTTTGCTTGTGTATGCAGTATGAAAGCTAACAAGATGACCAAAAATTAGCTACACCTTTATCCTTATTTTTTTGTCATGTACATTGGAAGTCCTCAATACAGTTTGCCAGTTATACTTTATTGCTGTACTAGTGATGAGGAACATTATACACTGTAATAATTGTTGTCTTATAGAATAGCATGTATTTTTAATTCTTCAAATATAAGCATTGGCCTGCTCGTATGATTCATGCGATAATGGTATATGATTTAACTGGAGTAAGCATGAGAATAGACAGGCAATGAGTGGCCTTTTTACGATGGAAAATCTCCCGAGGAGGTCAAACCCCACACAGGTGGCAGCAATTAACTGTAATTTTTGCAGATTGTAATGATCCATAATTTACCAGCCTCCCCCTTGCATCTCTTATGCAGTAAAAAGTGTTTTGATTGGGTACAGGTTTTTGTTCACTCTGGCCTTTGTGTCAGATATCTCAAAGACAGGCAAGGCAGTTTACATGTGGAGTGATGTTCATACAGAAACTGAACAACCTTACTTCGAGTTTCAAAGGCTGAGTTTAGCCTTTACAGTTGTGATTTATCATGTCAAGATTTTAAGGTAAGAACATAACTGTATAAATAATAGCAACGTAAAACATTTTCTAATACATTGGATGATGGAGGTAGTGGCTAAAGCTCAGGATTGGAAAGTGAAAGGTTACTGGTTTGAGCTTCACAACTGTTCCGCTAAGCAAGGTACCTAAACACTTGCTACTCCAAGGGGACTGTTCTTGTAATAAATATGCTAGTAAATGTGTGTGCTCAAGTGCTACTTGCTTGCTGCCTTTCTATGGAGAGATCTTACTGAGCCTTTGTAGTAAAATAGGAACATTTCCTAAATGGACAACTAACCTTCTCCCTCTGATTTTGTCTTGCAGAAAAAGATGAGCCCAGCAGCTACACATGCACAACTTGTAAGCAGCCCTTCAGCACGGCTTGGTTCCTGCTACAGCATGCCCAGAATACCCATGGTTTCCGAATATACCTGGAGAGCGAACCCGGAAGCCCGTTAACTCCTCGGGTGGCCTCCGCTCCAGGCATGGGTGGTGACTGTGCCTCGCAGCCACCGCTACATGCAGCCCACCTGGCAGACAGTAGTCCCTATAGCCTGATGAGGATAGCCAACAGAGATGGGTCCTCGGTTCCTAGAGAAGGCCGATATCCCAGGACACCTCCGCTCTTTAGTCCCCCACCACGGCATCACATGAGCCCAGACGATCTGGCTTTGGCCCCCCACCACCCAAGCGCCTTTGACAGGGTAATGCGTCTTAATTCGGTACCCTTGGATTCCCCATCTATGGACTTCTCGAGACGACTACGGGAACTAGCTGGCAACTCTGCTGGGTCCTCTCCACCCATGTCACCCAACAGGCCTAGCCCTATGCAACGGCTACTGCAGCCATTCCAACCAGGGGCATCTCATTCTCCTTCTGGATCTCACTCAACGCCTACTCAACAAACTCCAACCGTGCCAGCTGTGAAGGCAAAGTCTTGCGAGTTTTGTGGAAAGTCCTTTAAATTCCAGAGCAACTTAATCGTCCACAGGCGTAGTCATACCGGAGAGAAACCTTACAAGTGCCACCTCTGCAACCATGCCTGCACTCAGGCCAGCAAGTTGAAGCGCCATATGAAGACTCATCGGCACAAATCCTCCTCTACTACCTCCAAATCAGATGATGGCCTTTCAACTGCCAGTTCACCAGAGCCAGGCACAAGTGATTTGCTAAGCAGTGCCACCAATGCTCTGAAATCTGTGGTGGCTAAGTTTAAAAGTGAGAACAATGGCGTGATCCCGGAAAATGGACAGGAAGAAGATGAAGAAGATGAGGAGGAGGAGGAGGAGGATGAAGAGGAGGAAGGGGAGGAAGAGGAGGAGGAGGAAGAAGAAGAAGAAGAAGAGGAGGAAGAAGAGAATGAGAGTGAGGCCGGTGAGAGGAATGATATAAACTTTAGCCTGAGCCTAGAGGGTGCACGTCACCATGAGAACAATAGACAGCGACACAACAAAAGTGTCGAGGGAATTCAGGATTATCGAGATGCCCTAAAACTTTACAAACGAGGGGACCACCGATCAGCTAGTGAGCCAGGTGGGGACGACTCCCCACAAGAGTCTGATCAAGTCAACAAGGGATACTTACCCATTGTAAATGGAACAGCCTCCTACCCAAACGATGACCTTTCAAGGAAACTTCTTGCCGGAAGTCCAGAATCCGACAGCCCTCTCTCCAAACGCATCAAGGTGGAAAAGGACCTTGACCTTTCAACTCCTACAATCCCCAACTCAGAAAACGTTTACTCACAGTGGCTGGCTGGATACGCAGCGTCGCGCCAGCTCAAGGATCCTATTCTCAACTTTGGGGACTCAAGACAATCACCTTTCGCCACGTCTTCTGAGCACTCCTCGGAGAATGGAAGTCTCAGGTTCTCCACTCCCCCTGGGGAGCTAGACGGAGGGACAGCCTCTGGGCGCAGTGGCACGGGAAGTAGGGCCAGTACACCCCACCTTCCCTCTGGTCGACCCAGCTCCAAGGATGGTCGACGTAGTGACACATGTGAGTTTTGTGGCAAGGTCTTCAAAAACTGCAGCAACTTGACAGTGCATCGGCGCAGCCACACTGGCGAGAGGCCGTACAAGTGTGAGCTTTGTAGCTACGCCTGTGCTCAGAGCAGCAAGCTAACACGGCACATGAAGACGCATGGACAGACAGGCAAGGACGTTTACAAATGTGAGATATGCCACATGCCTTTTAGCGTCTACAGCACTCTGGAGAAGCACATGAAAAAATGGCACAACGATCGGCCCTTAAGCATTGAAATTAAAACAGAGTAAACTTTATGATGTCTTTCGCAGTCCTAGGAAAAAAAAAAATATTTAAAGCACAGCGTCAGTTAATTATGCTGGCTGAAAATTTGTCAAAATGACGCAAGACTCTGAGCCTCTCTAATGTGCAATAACTAAATGTTTTGTACTTCCTTTCTTACTGGTTGGCATGTTTTCGTGTGTTAGCTTGATTGATAAGCATTAGCTGTGTTGCTGTTGTTACTGTCTTTTATCAAACAGGACATTTCATGCTGCAAACAATTCATTTTTACATATCATACCTAGTTGTATTTTGTCATTTAAGCCGTAATCTTTTGACTACCTACATTCACACTGGGGTTTACACTGTTCATTAGGGGTATAGACGAACTGTAGGGTTACCGACGAACGTTTAAACGGTAACATTTTACTAAAATACTAAAATTTTTATTGTTGCTTGTGAAAAAGAGTGCCTTGGGTGTTTAAAGCATCTGTGGTTTCTGCCATTTGCCATAAGCCTGGGGATATTATTCAATGCAAAATCAGGTTCTTGCATCAAGTACCTATTGTGAATTCGCTAAATGCAGGAATCCAGCATATGTTCTTATGTATATCATTTACTAGTATAACATGTTGTGTTTCTTTAAGTATGATTCTTTTGTTGGCATGTTCATGCCTTGGTGAGATTTTACCTTGTTTTGGTATCAAACGGCCAGGTACATTAGTAAGTTTTCTTTTAACTTAGGGTCTCAATGTTTCTTTGGGTTTTCTATGAAGGTTTTTTTTTTTTTAGAAAGTAGCCCTGAAAATGTGTTTTACTCAGTAGATAGCCAATTAATTGGACTATACTGATAAATTTCTATTTGGTGCATGGAACAAAAAGCATATTATGTAAATATGTCCATTTTATAGACTTCATATCTTGACAGGGTCATCCACGAAAATTTAACAAACAGTCCCTGAATAAGCTGTTAAAGAATTGTCTGGATTGAAAATCCTATACATTTCAAATTAAGCTCAGATTGGCTAGAAATAGAAGTGGTTTAGCAACACCAGTTTTGATGGAGCAATGCAGGAACGCATTTCAGGACATTTACACATTATTGGATGAAAGTCTGAATACTTTACAGTTAACTTGTTGTGTACTTCCACAACGTTTTCTTTTATCCTACACTCTTTAGTTTCTAAAGCTATGTACTATATATACCCCTGTTTATTAGTAAAGCACTTAGCCACACTCACATTTTTTGTGCCCGTCGAGTTGACATTCAGACTTTTTATTCTCTACATTATCCCAGTGAATTTTATGAATAGCACTTGCCACTCAGCCTAAAACTCTGTATCTGTCCTGCTAATCTACGGGCAGGTGGTTGAGTATAAAACGAAACCGCTCTCCAATGGCACAAAAAAACCTGCACTGTTCAATTTTTTTCCTGTTTACAAGAGACACTTAAGAGATATTTCCTCTCATACGACAAACTTGATGAGGTGTAAACATATGTGAAATAGAGTTAGATTAGAATTGTGGTCAGCAAAAAAGAACTTAAAAGAAGCTTAAAAAGAAAAAATGATAAAGAGGACTGTTCATTTAGAGGCTAGACTTTAAATCGGAACAGTGTAAGTATGTTTATCTCAGTGAATATACTCCAAACCCGCTACTTAAACAGCCATTTTTATCGTACTTTTTAAAATGAATTAATAATTAAATGTTTTGGGGTTTCTTTTTGTAATACAATGGTGTTTTCAACAGGAAATTAATTTAAAGTGTTCCATTTTTTTTGCCGCTCATCTTCATTTCTCGGTGGGTTATAATGTACTATGTAAATACTAAATGTTCTGTGAATTTCTTTTTCTTCTGATTCTTTTTTCCCCCTCCTTTGGCATACACAGTCCTTCAGGATGCATTATAATGAGATTGTAGGAGTACATTTGACATTTTATAGGGCTGACTTATGGTCTGTCAAAAGCTATTGTGACACACTTCAGTTTGCCATGTCAGTGTGTAGAGAAGATCTGGATTTAATTATTCATCAACAGTAGTCAAGATAGTATTTATATAGAGACTAGAATTCCAGACTGTTCCTTGTTCACTTTAAAGGTACAAAAATGCCTGTAGTTGAGCTCAGCATGCTGCCACCATTTTGCGTTTCTCCTTAACTTGGCAGGATAATATAGTGAGAATCATTTTAATGTATGGATCTTGAAAATGAGTTTCTAAGAAAAAGCTATGTGGGGGTTATACAGATAAAAGGCTATACAATGGTCTCTTGACGCAATCCTCTTTGAAATAACACAATGATGAGGAACAGGTGGTTTTATGATCTCTGGCCTTTGGATATGCAGTAAAGTTTCATAGTTAGTGGGTTTCCCTCTTTATTTTGAACTGTCCCTGTCTCCCCCACAACCTGAAACATTCCAGTCATCTTTGAAAGAATGGATGTCATATGCAATGAATCAAGAGTCAATAAATACATTTAAAATGCATTTTGAAATACAACTGCACAGTTTGTCTTGGTTTGTTTTATTAATGTCCAGACCCACCCGGAACTACGCCCACAGAACTCCTGCAGATTTCCACAGAATTGGATTGTCTGTCATTCGTAATGTTCTGCACTTCCCCCTTGCATGTTTCTTTATTGAATATTTCACCTAATGTGATTATGCTTTTAGCTACCAATTTAAGGGAGTACTGTACTCTCAGCTCTGTTTAACACATTTGACCAAATTTAATTCCATTCCTCAATATTTTCCCCAAAAGAAACAGAAAATCAGTTTGGGACTTATTACACAAACAAAGTAATTACTGTTAGAGGTTCACGATAGTTATTCTTTTCTTTTTACACACTGGTTTCACTTCATTCAGCTTTAATAGTGTCTATTTAATTGGATCCATTTTCTTATATTTTTTTATTCAAGTGATCATCGCTCATTAATGTTATTTTAGTATTATGCATATACTATTATAGTACTTATTACTATTTTGATATTTTGATAATTAGCTTTTATTTTTATTTTATGTATTTTATTTTAAATTTGAATTAGTAATTTGGTTATGTGTTTTTGTCACGTTATTACATTATATATAAATGTGTGTGTGTGTGTGTGTGTGTGTGTGTGTGTGTGTGTGTGTGTGTGTGTGTGTGTGTGTGTGTGTGTGTGTGTGTGTGTGTGTGTGTGTGTGTGTGTGTGTGTGTGTGTGTGTGTGTGTGTGTGTGTGTGTGTGTGGAGTATTAAATATTTTTTAAATATATATTTATTTTACTTCTATTTCAGTTTTAATAGCCTTAGTCATTTTAATACTTCAACTTATTTCAGTTACTGGACAAAACAACTGATTTAGCCTTACTTTTAAAAGTATGAACAAAGATATAAGTAAGGGGAAAAACAGGAAAATGTCAAGTTGTTCGAACTAATATACAGGGTGCATTTTCCAATGGAATTGAGTTTTTATTGAAACTGTGTGTAAAATAAAAGCCGGTACCCTTTATTCTACGCCACATCCCGCATGAGACTGTATGTGTACACACGAGTATTAACACCAGGTGTGTTTGCTTTGGACCCAGACGAAAAGACGGAAGTTGGCTGCTTTATCTTTTGTCTCAGGCTTTGTGTGGTCATTTGGGTGTCTGTTTTATAACTTTAACAGCCTCTTTTTTCTTTCATTTTTGCACTCTTTGCTTTTCCTTTGTGGACTGACACCAACGTGACAAAGTAATCTCTCTCTCTCTGTCTCTTTATCTATCTCTCTGCCCTTGCTTCAGCTCTTTATGTTTACTGACCTAGAGGTGATTAAAGTCCAGCCTTAGAAAAGGATCCAGCTTTTTAAACTGTTGACAGTTGAGATAAAAGCCCTTAAGACTTGGGGATGGGCACTATGGGTTGTGGCATGTTTGTGTGTATGTGTTTTACGGGGCTTAAGAGCCGAGCCTGCTTTCTACTCCCCTCTTCCAAGTTCAATGTCAAAGGGTGAACAATGGCAGGTCACAGGGATCCTGGGCCCAAACGGAGTGTGCATAGCCTGCATACTTTTCCCATAGCAGGTCCTGACCTCTGCTCTCTGCCTCTCTCCCTCCCTAAAGAATATATTTTCAGGCTCTCAGGGAAGATCTGTCAGTTTCCCTCAGAAAAGAATTGCTTTTGTGATTTGAGACACCTTTAGTATATTTAGTGCATTTTGTATTTCTCTTTATTTGAACAAGTAATTGATACATATTTTGCCGACACAGGCTCATTGGAAAACATGCCTATACATACATTCACTTGTTTCCAGCTGAAATGAACACTAGTAGCAGTAAAATGCCAACAATTTGATTCCTTTTAACACAAATTATGATTACGGGGCAGATTATCAGTTTATAATGACTTATTGTCATGCAGAAAATAATTTGCAATACAATTTGATGTTTGCATCACATAATCAGCTCCATATATATGGCTTTCCTGACATAGTAAACTTGCTTGGAAGCCCACCTGGCACAGCATTGCACTCGTATATGAGTCCTGTGAGACACGAGACATGATAAACGTACAGAGAGAATTGTAGAAGCAAGTAAAAATGACATGATGCAAATGTGTTTTATCTTGTGTTTACAACCCTATCGGCTGGGTTTAGGGTATGTAGTACGATAAGACAACAGAGTATTAACCTTTTAGCATCAGGACATTTTAGCATCGCTGGACATTTCCAAACTGCCATGATACATAAAACCAACATAATTAAATGCCACTCCCTAAACATTTAAATCTGAAAGTACATAAAACGTTCAAGAAACAACATATTATTATTTTGCGGAAATGTCAGCATAGCCATGTTTTTCCAATGAGCTGGGTTGTTGTTGTTTTTTTTTTTCGGGCTTCATTCACATTAGGTTGTCACCTGTATTTTAATGTTTATTCTTATTAAAGTTTTGTATTGTTAGCTTGGGAACATACTAGCACAAAACTCTATTGAAATCAATTGTGAGAAAAGTCAGCCTACAGCTTTGCGTGAGTAGTGCTATTTGCATGACATTATTGCTTATTTAAAGTTTCCAAATCAGTTCCTTATCAGTAAGGATGCCGCTTTAGAAGGCAGCGGACTTTATAGGCAGTAGAGTTCACTAGGTTTTGGAACAAAGCCAGTTTGTTACTCTCTTGAATGCCCTAGTCTCTGTTCTGTCTTGCCTCAGTGTTTACACTCTACAGGGCTTTGCATCGATGACAGGGGAGCCCCCGTCTCAGGGATCTATGAGGTTAATCCCATGTGTGTGTGTGTGTGTGTGTGTGTGTGTGTGTGTATACAGTATGTGTTTTACTCTAGCAGTAAGGCTGGACTTGTGGACTGGTTGCAGCTGCTTACCCTTTTGATTCCAGGAGTCTCTTCCCCTTTAGATCACACGAACACACAGAATTATCACTTGGCTGAGGTGCTTCTATGTTTGCCCAGACAGAAGTTGAGGACCACTGGATTAGACTGGGGTCTGTGTTTTGTCTAGGATGGAAAAAATGCAGTAAAAGGGGCGCTCCCTCTTTTTCACAAACAGGAACACGCACACACACATATGTCCGCACACGTGTGCTCAGGCAGAGTCTTGGGGGACGTGACCTCTCTCCAATGCCTCCGATCCTGGCCCCTTCTCCTTGGGTGAAGGCAGAGAAAGGTCAAAGGTGATTTTTTTGGGGGGCTCAAGATTAAGTTTCACATGACTGAGCACCTTTGTTGAGGCCATCCAGCAGAAAGGAAATGTCCAGGAGGCCTTCATGTCTGTCTGAGAAGGGCCCCAAAAGCACCCTTCCCCCTTTGGCCCCTTCTCTTCTCTTCTCTTCTCTTCTCTTCTCTTCTCTTCTCTTCTCTTCTCTTCTCTTCTCTTCTCTTCTCTTCTCTTCTCTTCTCTTCTCTTCTCTTCTCTTCTCTTCTCTTCTCTTCTCTTCTCTTCTCTTCTCTTCTCCTCTCCTCTCCTCTCCTCTCCTCTCCTCTCCTCTCTTCTATCTGCAGAATATTACATGCAACAATTGTGAATGGTGAGATAAGTCTTGAACATCTTGTCATTCCAAACCTGCATAACTTCTTAGGAAATTTCCACACTGCCCTTTTCCATGCAAAGCAAGCATTAATGTCCAGCTCTATACTCCAATGTCTATACTCTTCAGATGTCTTTCAATACTTTGTGTCAGGAAACCAACCTTTTTGTTGGTGTTCATTAAAAATCTTCCCTTTACAAAAGATAACAAATCTAATTTACATATCACCATTAGTTACAAAGAAGACAAAGAACCGCCGTTTTTTTTCTGGATTCTTTGAATTGTCATTTGAGTATTATTTATATACTATAATAGTGTATGTTGAATTAGCTTTTATTTTATATTTTCAGTTTTTATTTTATATTTAGTTTTTTATTTCAGCATGCCAGCTTGAGTTTTGGTTAGCTGTTTAAATTTGGCATTTAACATTTTTTATTTTACTTTATTTTTAAAATATTTTTATTTTTAATATTATGCATTTGAGATAACAATAACAACATTGTTTTTTGATTAAAAGAAAAATCAAAAGAACTGCATTTATTCGAAATACAAATTTGAAATAGAAAGTTTTAACTGTCATTTTTGATTAATGTAATGTGTCCTGGCTGAATAATTTATTTAAAAAATCATTCTGAAACTAAAATTTTGAATGGTAGTGTATAAGCACATTATACTGTATCTTTAAATACATATATTTGTCCTCTTTTAGCTTAATAGCCATACATGTTTGAGATGATGTAAGGGTGGGGGAAATTATGAAAGAATTGTCATTTTTGGGTGAACTATAATGCTCTGTTTGAACATTACAGCCTGGCCAACTTAGCGATTTATAGGCTCATCCAATGATGTGAGTCTGACCAATGGCAGACAGTAAGAAAGATACATTTTTATCCTAATCAACTGACAATGATATAAGGTAAACTTTTTGTAAGTTTATGCATTCCAGAGAATCAAACCCATGACCTTGGTGTTGCACACGCTATTGCTTTTCACCAATTGCTGTTCTAAATGGTCCTTGCAAACTCTACCATCCAATCAGCACGGACACAATGAAGAGAGCCACCACTGGTGATGTGAAGCATTGCACGCCCTGCCAGATAACAACGGCTGTCCTGCAAATCCAGTAGCAGCAGGTCCTGATATCTGTCTGTGTGAAAACAAGAGGGTCATTTATCGCTGACCTCTGGCCCGGGCGTCTGTGTACAGTTCTGGTGAGACAGTAGGGCGCCAGCTTTACAGCCCTATCAATAACAGAGCCAAAGTTCATTCCTCTTTTTCTTATCAGTTTCATTTTTGAACTCCACCTGAGACCAGACCGGGCGATGTTTAGGTTGACCCTCTTACGGCGTGACCCCCTCACCCCAAAACCGCAAGCTTTGTCGCAAACGGGTGAGAGTCGATGCTGGCATTCATGCATAATTCATCACAGCACCAATAATCCCAGACTGCACCAGGAGGGATGGGAGCAGTTTGATTGGATAGACAAAAAGGGGTGTGTGGGGTGAAAGCTAGGGGGGCAGAAGGAGGATTAGACAGTGAAAATATGCCTTTGATAGCTTTCACAGTCTGAGAGGTCTTTGGTTTACGGTTATTCATATTGTGTCTAATCTAATCTGGAACAATCCCGGTCAGGGAGGGGAAAGCGCTGGCAGAGAGCATGAAACTGTCTTAGCTTCTTTAAAGAGACAACAGAGGCGTTTGGGGAGAGGGGTGAACCAAGGGTTCAGCGCTTCAAAAACCACAGACGGGCGGTTATCGGGCACGATTCTGCAAACAGGACCCAAGACACCAAGAATCATACTGTGACCAAGACACACTTTTACGCAAACATGCATATCCCCAAACACACACGCATCAACAAAAGCACACGGACACTTCAGGTGATTAATTGGTCTGCAGCATTCAGCTCCGTCTGTGGTGTTTGTACAGTTCCATCTTTGTGGCAGCTGGTGTTTGTGACGGAGACACTTTTATTAGCATGCAGAGGACACATGACAATGGACATAAAACAAAGAGAAAGAAAAAAACTAAACTACACAGCGCTAACTGCAAAAGGAAGTGGATGGACACCAGTTTTGTCTGTAAACAAGAACACTCTTTAACGGTGCGTGCTTTGTAAACTATAACTATTATCACACTATTATTATAGAGATATGAATATATTCCTAATTCTAACTCAAACTTTGGTTGGTACTTCATATCCTATGGCTTGTTCTTGCATTAGTTTTCTAAGTGACCCACATGATTAAAACAGGCAGAAAAATGAATGAAGGAGCAGAGAGATACACTACTGTTCAAAAGTTCAAGGTCATTATAAGGTCTGTGATTCTCAGCAAGGCTGTATTTATTTGATTAAAAACGTAATATTGTGAAATATTATTACAATTTAAAATAACTGTTTTCTGTTTGAAGATATTTTAATGTTAAATGTATTCCTGTGATGCAAAGCTGAATTTTCAGCATCATTACTACAGAATTCAGTGTCACACGAACCTTCAGAAATCATTCCGATGTGCTAATTTGCTGCTCAAGAAACATCTCTTATTATTAATATTGAAAACAGATATGCAGCTTCATATTTTTGCGGAAAGTTCGAAATGACAGCATTTATTTGAAACATTATTTTGTAACAATGTAAAAGTCTTCACTTCTGTTAAATTTAATGCACCCTTATAGAATAAAATTATTAATTTCTAAAAAAAAAAAAAAATGACCACAAACTTTTGAATCGCAGCACGTTTTGAACAGAATATCATAGAGACTAGACTTGGACCTATAAGCAACACCCCCAAAAAAACCTTAACAATAACCCTAGCATTGAGTTTTGTACAAAGAGGCAGCTCTCATCACATCTTCTTTAAAACATATAGTATTGACTGAATGTTCTGTGCTTTGTTTTTTTTTCCTTTTACAAGCATTACGTTAAATAAAAAGCATTGTATGATGACATTCATTTTATCTAAATAAGGAATAATTGTACAAACAGAAAGACAATTTTCCAGGAGTTTAGTTGGTGGTTAGTCTTCAAGACAGCCAGCTGGGCGACCCTGCCGCCCCCCCGCCAAGACACCCCCCACCCCTTCCCTTCTGTCTATGGTAAAATCAGCGGGTCAATAGGTTTAAAGAATATAGAGCTGCCCTGTGTCTAGCAGCAATCTCACATCATAACAAAACAGCTCACATAAAACGGGACTTTATTGAGATAACATGCAATACAACTACAGTTATGTGAATATTTCCTACCTGTTGTCACACAGGTGAAAGTTTAAAAAGTTTTATAATGCATTTACAGTACATTTTATAATGAAGTTATTTAATCTATGCATGATGAATGCATTTTATGTTGTCGTGTTTGCATGTAGAGTTGTGGTCATCTGATGAACTCGTATGTTTGGGAAGAGCATAAGAGTGACCTTTAAAAAAGAATTTATTAAAATTCCGCTTTTCCCAGACATGCGCTGACCTTTCCGACCAGACGAGGCCAGAGGGGAAGGGTGAGAGTATGTGAGTGTGTGTGCGTGTGTGTTTGTGAGAGCGGGGGGATCGTGAACTATGAACCAGCCCTTTTCCCGTTCCCCTGCTGTGGCCCGGGTTTTGCCCACTCCCTCCCACAAACACACACACACACACACACACACACACACACACACACACACACGTTTACCTTGCTGTCTAAATGAGGACATAGCATAGACTTCTATTGTTTTATATAAACAATAATTTCATTTCTATTATAATCATTTATATAAATAATATATCTATGTTTCCACAAAAACATTAAGCACCACAAACAACTGTTTTTTAATATTGATAATAATAATGTTTCTGAAGGATCATGTAACACTGAAGACTGGAGAAATGATGCTGAAAATTCAGCTTTACCATCACAGGAATAAATTGCATTTTAATATATATTAAAATAGAAAACAGTTATTTTAAATTGTAATAAATATTTCAAAATATTATTGTTTTTACAGCATCTTTAATGCAGCCTTGGTAAGCATAAGCATATATATATATACTGACCCAAACCCAAATTTTTGAACTGTATCATTTTTAATTACATGCATTTTAAATTTCTAAATTATATAAAATAGAGCAATCCTACATCTAAATATATATATATATATATATATATATATATATATATATATATATATATATATATATATATATATATATATATATATATATATATATAAAATAAAAAAATAAAAATTACTTTATTGAATATTTACTTTATTAAACTTTATTGGAACTTTGAAGATGTTCCAAAAAGGCAGTTTTGTCACATTTAGCTCACCTGTGGGGACAATTTTGTTCCCATAGTATAGTTAAATAGACACATATCTTTACTAACACATATCTTGTTCATTTATTACACATTTTTGTTGATTTCAGAACACTGATGATAACCTTACTGTGAAAAAAAGCAATATCCCTATTGACCACCTGATAAAGCAGCGTATCACCCCCCACCCAAGCTTTTTTGAAAACAGCACAATATTGAGAGGTGCAGTGCCCAGCAGGAAAGAAACAAACCCCAATCGATCTGGAATTCCTTTTCACTCGGACTGTCTGAGCGCATCAAGGACCCCCATCCCCCAACACACGCATTTACCTAGCCATTTAAGATTTCTGCATGTGTGTCAGGCCATTGATCAATAGCTGTCGTACCCAGGCCATGTCTTGGTAGGTCTTCCGTGCCCCTCACCCCCAGCTTCCATAGACACCCGGATTATAATGAGGGATCCAGCTTTCACAGACAATCTAGCGGGGGAGGTGTCAGACAGAGCCAAGGACCCAGACGGGGGGCCCCATGCCGGGTCACGCCACAAGGCCAAGGTCTTTGTCCCCACCCCCTCGCTCCATTTCACCATCGCTTTCTCTATCCCAGCTTCTCTGACCCACAAGGACCGTCTGTGAAGGAAGGGGGGTTTGTGGCCAAATTCAATAATTGTGGTTGTCATTGATTTTGCGTGTGTAGTATGTGTTAAGTTTGTGTGCATCAACAGTCCTTCCATTGCTATGAATCAATTAGAAGCAGGTATTAATGCCATGAGCAGTTATATTCACCTACACAAATTGTTTGAAAATTCACATAAATTTATAAAACACCATTTTATTTGCATGCACTTGGCACTTCAAGACATGTTGCACCAGGTCTGATGTCAACAGATAGTATTCGGACAGGATTATTATTATTTCTTACAATGATTGTTACAAATATTATGTATGTGATTTCACGCAGTAGTTTCGATTATATAATTATAATTAATTGAAATATCTGAGTTAAAATCTCCACTGCCGCTCTCAAATTCAAGCTTCTGCAAATTGAAAACTGGTGCATTACATCCAATCAGGGTTTTTAAAACATTTTATTTCAGATAATTGACAAATCAACATTTTTCATTTTTGTTTAATTTAAGTTTAACTAAAATAACAAACTAAATAAAAAAAAAGTTATTTTAAAAAAAATAACGTACAAATTTAACAAAAAAACAAAAACTAATAAAAAGATAAAAACACACAACAAAATTATTAATACTTTAACTAAAACAGAAAACATGCAAATAAAATCAAATTCTAAATATTAACAAAAACTAGGCTATAATATTATAAAATCATATTAAAATAACATTATCTTCAGATACACATGGGTAATATTTATAATATATTACAATTATATTCTAATAATTTCCCATAAATCAAAGCTTAAAATATCATTTTTCAACAATAACTGGGTTGTTAAAATATTTTTTGTTTTACTGAAAACTTACTTGCTCCTTTAAACCACTGTACAATCTCAACATCAGATCAGTTTATACCTTTTTGTAAACAACATAAAAATAATAGAAACTAATTTTAAAGTTGGTTATTATCATTCTCCACTTGTTGTTAAGGTTGATTCTCCTCGCTTCCTGCTCTTGTCCTCAGAAGACTTTGTGGTCAGATCAGAGCAAACGATATGAATAAGAGAGACAGGGTTTACCACCACTGATAAAATATAATTGGCAAGTAATAAAAAGATAACCAGAAAACAGAAAGGCCGCACAGACAGAGAAACCAACTGAGAACTCCTGGAAATGATTGATAGTGCTGTTGACACCTTTGTCCACTGACAGCCGCAATCAGCAACTGTGTGTGTACGTGCAAGTGTGTGTGTGCGTGTGTGTGTGTGTGTGTGTGTGTGTGTGTGTGCGCAGTGAAGCATTCAATCTACCTTTTATGACTATTTTACAACATAAGACTCTTCTGGGAAATGAGAAATATTAGATGTTTTTTACAGTATATGTTGAGAAGATGATAGGTCTTTCTGAAGGAACTGTCCTTTGGCCAACACACACACACAGTCCTCCGGGAATTCAGTATAGCATTTGTCTGCATGTAAAGTTGCTCTGGGGAGATGCAGGGGTCAGATGTGTCAACATTTCTGGAAGGAGAAAAAATGCATCTTTGCTGATCTGTCCCTAAATCCCGAGACACACTGCACGATTTTCGGCTGTCCCAGACGAAAAATCGCCACGATTGTTTCACGATGCCAATCTTTCGTCTGGGACAGCCAAAAATCGTGCAGTGTGTCTCGGGCTTAAAGCGCACACACACACACACACACACACACACACACACACACACACACATACACACACACACACACACACCTGTCTTTATTAGCCCATGGCTTTGTCGTATCCACACAGGGTATGCTATGAAAATATAAAACATGCTGTACAGCATCACATTCACATTACACAGTGCATATGTTATGAACCCTGTTTAATGTCTGCTAGTTTGAAGCTGAATGGTTCAGACCGGTCCAAATGGATGGACTAGTTGCAGGACTCTTTTGGTCACATGCAAATCAAAACAATCTTAAAATGAACTTGATATGACTGTGAAAGAGACTGTTTTAACTACTCAGTGTAGTTAAATGAACCACCTGTGGAGTTTACAGAAGATTTGTTAAGTAATGGCTCAAAAAGATGGTGACTAATAATTAATGATAATAGCAAACAGCAGCTAACAGTAACAATAGTAATAAAAGAGACACAAAATGTTATTAATGTATCATTACATATTATTCATGCATTAAAAACCCAAACTAAGATCTGGGACTTTACCTCCTTGTTTGCTGTTGGTGTATAAATATACACACTAGCATTCACAGAGATCATAACTTCATCATAAAGTTTTTTGCTTTAAAGGAATAGTTCACCCAAGAAAATTGACTTATTGCCATCAGTTCAAACAGCTGATAAAAGCATCATAATAATCTACAAATAAACCACACAACTCCATTCCATCAGTTAATGAAAATGATGAAATGAAAAGCTGTGGTTTTAACTTCAAACCTTCTTGCTAAAATATAAAATATAAAATAAAAGAGTCTACTATTCATAATATTGTTTTCTCCAGTGAAAATGTCGTCTGAATCAGGAGAGACATACAGATCAAGCACTGTTTACAAGTGAAAACAGTCCAAAACATTTGTAAACAAACATGTCAGTATTTTTTACGGAAGCGTTATTATGGATCATGAACTCATATTTTGGCCACTTTAAAGTTATGATGTATTTGTTTCTTACAAACATAGATGTTTATTGATAGACTGGAGTCATGTGGATTACTTGTGGATTATTGTGATGTTTTTATCTGCTGTTTGGACTCTCATTCTGACGGCACCCATTCACTGCAGGGGATCCGTTGGTGAGCAAATGATGTAGTGCTAAATTTCTCCAAATCTGTTCCTATTAAGAAAGAAACCCATATACATCTTGGATGGCCCGAGGTAAGAAACTTCCAGCAAATATTCATTTTTGGGCGAACAGTAACCCCACCCCCCACCCCAGAGCAAAGCATGCTGGATCCCAGCCAACAGGACCAGACAAGCACTTCTGGAAAGCATTCAGACTCAAAAGCCACTTTTTGGCTGGCATAGTGAGCGGCTGAACTTCTGAAGTGGTCTGGATCTGCTTAGGTAAATAATGTGGCTTCTTATTTTATGAGTGTGTGGCTTTGTATGTTCTTGTAATTATGTGTCATTTTCTCTCTCTTTTTATCTCTTCCTGTGCACGTGTATCATATTTACAAGAGGTGATATGGCACTTTCTAAAGTTTTCAAACGCTGCAACTTTTTTAAGTGTTAGATGCACAAGTGTCATCTTCATTGGAGTGAAAAATCTGTTTAATAAACAAATCACAACAAAATTAACATAGCATCACAAGTTCACAAATATGTGAATGTTCGTTCACACATCAGAGTTTCATGACTCTCATGTGCATCAATAAATCATTAAACATACTAAATCAAAAGTGACAACACTGATATTAAAGTCTCTTATTTTACTTTGCATCACATTTTGCGCAAAATGCTGTTATTGTTAAAAAATATCACCATTTTAAAACAACTATTTTTCATAAATTTATAAGAAATTAATAATGTATATGTTTTTTTATTAAATGGTTTGTCTTTGTTTAATCTTTATTGGTAAAAGAAATGACACAAATAAGTGTTTTAAAATTTTGACAGTGAGATAAGATTAAATGGCTAATGTATGTATATTTTTATAAAAAGTTTTGTGTTTATTTGGTCTTTTTTTGGGAAAACAAAAATACACAAATCGGGATATTAACCTTTGTCCCAAAATTATATGGAAAAACAAAATGAATGTAAAGCAATACAGCTCATATGGTACTATATTTAGTTAAACTCCTTAATTGAATGAGCAACATTTGAACACCTTTTCACTTAACATTAGTTTGAAGCAGAAATATTTGAAAAGTTTCTGGTCCTATTTTGTAGCATTTGTGGAAAATGATGTTCAACACTAATTTCTGCATCAAAGATAAAGACGCCACCTGCCATTTCTGAGTTCATTTTGAAAGTTAAACTATGAAAGGCTATTCTTCAGCCAGGCCTAGACCTCTTCAGATATTCCCTGACCCTGATTCTGTAAACATTTAATAGTTCACAGCTGTCCTTGACTGAATGGCTGTTTTATATGAAAAGTCTGGCTATACAAGATTAGGTGACTTGAAGCTCCTCCGTTCAGAGTTGGTTGCTGAAGTGAAAAGCTGAACGCTGTTGGTTTAGCTGTGAGACAAGATTAAATGGATCATTGACGGTGGTGTAGACTGTGAAGTGATCCAACTCTCTCCAGAGGATGAGCCCATCAGGCTAAACAAACACATCACATTCACATTCACACGACAGACAGTCCGCTTGCTTTAGGATGGGATTTTACAGTTAGGAATGAAAGTGAATAGTAGGTCTATTACAAGCCAAAAGTTGCCTGTTGTTTACAAAGGAGGAGAAACAAGACCTCTTCAATGATCTTTTGAAATAAAACAGTTCAGTATGTAAATACATTTCAACTTTCAGAGCTTAAAACTTCTTCCAGTCAATTTATTAACACTATTAATGAACAGAACGTGATCATTTCTTATCTGTGACTTTTGTTGCAATTTAAAGTCAGAATAATCATTTTACAAAAAAGTGCACATGAACAAAACCACTGTGTTGTAATTAACAATATGAAACTACATTTTCTTTAAGAATATTTAATTTTTCTTTATTTTATGCAAAAGGAAAACTGCACCAAAAACATTTCCCATCATTCTCTAAGTACACAGATAAATATATAAATATATACATACATATATATATATATTTATTTATTTTTTATTTTATTTTTTATTTTTTTACAAACTTCCTAGTATTTCTGACATGATGAATGAATTAACATATGACTGCCTACATTTACACACCAACATCACCATAAGAATAGATAATATTACAGCTAAACCCCAGAGAAATAAGACGCTATAGTTAAACAGTAAGATATGGGCAAAGAGTCTTGTGCTGTTCAGGCTCCCAGTATTTAAAATAAATGACTGACATTTATTTTTATTAGTCTGATTGTTTTGTGAACCTGTCCCAATATAATGCAGGCTTTAAGGATGGAAAAAAACTTTTATTGGATCTGATGAAACCTAAGTATTTGTGACTGTGTCTGTGAAAACCCAGCTAAAGTTATTTTTTTGTGATTTACACTGTAAAAAATGATTGTGATTTTAACGGTAAAAAAACTGTGAAAATGCTACAGTAAAAACCTGTTGGTTAACGGTAAGTTCCTGTAAAATTTACAGGGGAAAACCGTAAACTGACGTTCCCAGAATTCCTTGTGTTGCATTTCAAATTTTGTTTGAATCTGATGTTTTTTCTTTGAAATAACTATGTTTCTTCTTAGTTTTTTTCTTATCAGTTATGTTTATTAGGGTTGTATGTTACATCTAATGTTGTTAAATTAATGTTTATTGCATATTTCAGTTTAATGAGTCTCACCATGATGGTGTGTAGTGCTTGTGTGAATGACACTGTGCACCTTATATATATGTTATTATTTAAAAGCTGTTTGTAATGGGCTTTGGTTCATCGTGTGACTTTCTCATCACCACCTGCATTTGGTGGTTATCAGTGTATTTCAAAGGTACAAAGCAGATTTCAGTACTTCAATAGGTTGGTATATTAACGTTATATCAGTTAATGAAATTACGGTATTTAACTGTAAATTTAAGTTAAAACCGTGAAACCTAAAATGTTGTTACCGTATTTTTACGGTAGAATTCCGGCAACCACAGCTGCCGGTTTTTTACTGTAAATTATATGGATTTTTTTTTTTTTTTTTTTAAAGTGTACTGTTTTCCACATAAAATCATTCTGTGAAAATGTAACCTTGATACCTTTAATATTGACTGAGAAAGGCCATGTCAAAGATTGAAATCATAGTGAAATAAAGGTTGAAATCAAATTTTGATTATTGTTATCTCATCATTAGATTTTGAGACTTTAGCCTGGATTTCACAGACATTTTTTACTTTAGAGCGATTGTAGCAAAAGTTCAGAGAGATGGTCATGTAAAAGTGAAATTAGGTGACAAAAATCTTGATTACTGTTATAGGTGACCCTCAAGGGAAGAAAAATTATATGACCCCATTAAACAATTTTCTGGAAACACTTTTTGTTTCTTATGACTGCAAACGATGTGTAGTTATTAATGTAATTTCGGGAGGAGTACACCCATCTAATCTTTCAATTAATATCCGAGTATAAAACAGTCTCTTACCATTTCCGATTTTAGTTCTTTCGACATCCCTCCACCTCCCCATCTCCTCCTTTATGCAAATTTATTTCATTTATCTATCTATAGGGGGGCTTTCGGAGCTCGAGTAGAATAGTCTCTCTGAGCCCTCCATTGCGAACGTCAAGCCAAATCCGTTTACCACTAATGCATAGATTATATGGGCACACGAACTCGTGAACTATATTTCTGTTGTTCCAACTTATCAATATGAATGTGATTTAGATCATCATTACAAATCACTTATGAATTTTCATTCACCACAGAGACTTGTTTATTGTATTGTGTAAATTTAAAAAAGTGGAACAATTCTGGGGGATGTTTAATAATAGTCAGATTTCAGAGAGGGCTACATTTGAACTTTGGGAGCAGAGACCTGGAGAGGAAACACATGCTCTCTGGCCGGGTAAATAGCATCTTCAATCAAACTCAACCAAACCGAGGCTCCGTTCTAATGACAGCTTTGAGTTTTCAGACATATGAAAGATATTATTTATCCCATAATGACATATAGCAATACCAGCATCATGTTTGGCGAAGTCTCAGTATTGGTGGTGCAAATAGATATTGGCCTAACCAGATCTGATCTCAACTGCATCTTTGGTCCTGAGGCAGTTTTGTCCAGTCCAAATACTGATCTGGTTTGTCTTTGTCCTGGTGTTTCAAACAAACCACAACTTCTTCCAGATGCAGATGAGACGTATGCGGAATAATTTTGAAAACTCACTTTCCCCATTCCAGACAGAAAGAACATTGTGGAACTGAACTGTAACCATATCATTGGCGTCAATGTTTGCAATGACCAAATTTGTCCCCACTTCATGAAATTAGCTCTGCACACTACTGTTGACAAGTTTGTGTTGATAAGACTTTTTGATGGTTTAGAAGGCTGCATTTATTTGATCGAAAATAGAGTGAATACAGTAATATTGTGAAATATTAATACAATTTAAAATAGACTTTTTGAGTGAATATATTTTAAAATATAATTTATTCCTGTGATGGAAAATCTGAAAAAAGATTCTAAAAATCAAAATGTGAAAATGCAAAGAAAAATTCTAAAAATCTCCAAAGAAAAAATGATTTAGGAGTTTTCATTTCCTTAGTTTTGTAATGAGATTCATTTTTTTAATCTTCTGCATTTTTCATAATATATAAAAAAAGACATTCGAATAATTTTCTACCCTCTTTCAAGTGTCATGTACCCAGAACTTTGACTAGATGGCAAAGTATCTAGTCCATACCGCAGCTTATTCTGGTTAAGAATATCAGACAGGCTGATTATTGCTGGTGTGCCTTTAAGACTCCTATGTAAATCTTCTTTTGCTTGTGGGTTTGCTGTCTATTCCAATAGTTTCTAACTGCTCCATCCTTCAATAACAGCATCTGTGCAAAAAAGTTAACTGAGATAATCAGAGACCTTGTTATAAATAAACTTCCAACCCGATCTCATGAAAGGGCGTATAAATAGTAGGCCAAATAAAAATGAAAACTCGTGGTACTAATACGCAAAAATGGACTTTGGCGTGTAAATGCCACGCGATGGGTAGGATTAGGGTTGTGGGGTAGATACGTATCATATGTACGCAAAAACTGCGTATCATATGCACGCCAACAAATTTCGTATCATATGCACGCGAAAACTGCGTATTATATGCACGCCAAACACGTTCGTATCATATATACGCCAAAGTCAATTTTTGCGTATCAATACCACGAGTTTTCGTTTTTATTATTTGGCGTACTATTTATACGCATATTCATTTAAAAAAATTATCATCAGAAAGACTCTTTTTTTCACTGTGGAGGAAGTTCTGAAAGTTACAGTAAGTTTTAAAGTACAATGAACTCTTTTATCTCAAAAGATCAAGGAAAATTGATTCCTCAAGGGCACAGAGCTGCCACACGTGTCTAATACTCATCATTTAGCATCATTTTACATCATTTATTACTCTCCTCACATCCAATGAGGCTGGAACATGCAGGCCTAGGTGAAACCTTTGTTCTTTTCCATTAGGAGAGCTTCTGATGATTTACTAATTCTATGTGATGCCTTAACCTCTCTTCCTCACGCAGTCGATGATGGATCCCCACCAACCGCTGAAAAGCTCTCTTTATTCTTTTGGCGATTTTACTGGAACATGTTGCTCTCTGAACATTTCCGTGGCATTGTACAATATTAAATCTGCGATATCAAAGCAATCATCACAAATAGCTTTGCGTGGAATGAAAGAAACATGGACTGTCTTGGTAGGGAGTTCAAATAAACATAGCAAGTACAGTCAGGCAACAGCTGACACTGTCTGACACTTACTGCATCAGACCTTATTAATTCCTGCTTCTTTCCCTCAATTTCACTCATGCTCCACAGCGCAGGGTGAGCGAAAGGACTAGAAGAAGCCTTGGCCGTTTTCTCGATGTTGGTGCTAATGATCCAGCAGAGAGCAGATCCTTTTGAACTCTGACCCAGTTCTGGCTGAGAGCTCAAAGGAGTTACCCCTAAGTTCCTTTCCAAAGCTGTCAATTGATATGCTCTGTGTTCAGCTGGTCTTTTATTGGACGGAAAGCCTCTAGGCCAGCATCACTCTCATTTTAGACAGACTGAAGTCTCGCCTCATTGCCAAACACTAACCAGCACACCTCTCAAAACTGATTGAAACTAGTTCAGAATCAGTTCATCCAGAATTGGAAATTCTGTCATCTTTTACTCACTCCTGTGTCATTCCAAACCTGTATGACTGACTTTCTTGCAGAACGCAAAAGTAATGTCACACTTTTCCATGTAGCTACAATTAATGGGGACTGAAGCTAAAGGAACTAGTGCACTACAGTGAATAATGACATACTTTTTTTTTGTTTCTCACACAAAACTCTTATATGGCTTGAAAAAAAGGAGTTTTATGTAGTAAAATGTAAAAATATTTTTAAATTTGTAAATAAAACAAGATTGTTGGAGTATGTTTTACAAGAAAATACTATTTTAGTATTTTTACTTTAAAATTTCATATTTAATTCAACATGTTAATTGCTGTTTATTTGTTAAATTTACTTTGAGTGAAAATAGTTTCAAAGTAAATATTTTTCAGTGCATTTTTATATGGCACTTTTTTGTGGCAAGGATTTTTTTTTTAACATTTGTGGATATAATAATAAAAATATTGTACATTATTTACTCACACTAAAATAAAAATAAATAATTAAATAATGTCAGAACATTTTGGGTTAATTTTTTCATTAGGATTCTCAGCTGATTTTTTTTTTTATTTCTTAATTTGGGTTAATTTATGTGTTATATATTTACATTTGAATATACATTTAAATGCATATTTTAAAATCCCTTTTACTTCCACAGTCTTGTGTATTTCTGATTGAAACTATTTAATGAGAAATAATGCAAGGCTGGACTTAAACTGATGCATTAGAAATAGGTTACATTGTGAAAGTGTGTGTCACATTGAATAGAGCCAGATTATTGGAGGAGTTAAGGAATCATCAGAGAAGATCATCAGTGGCAGAGGCAAGTTATTACATTTAGATGGTAGATTACAAGGAAAAACTTTAATTAGCAATAGCGGTCGGGCACCAATAAGTTTTGCACAATAAAGTCATGCACGCGCATTAGGAAAGTAAACAGGTCAATTTTGAGTTCATGTTGGCTTTAAAAATAAATATATATTTATAATTGTGTTCATTCACAACTGCCTTATCATTTTAAAATATTAAACAACCAAACCTGACCTGAAATAATAAAATTGACTCTGACAGTTTTATGTCCTCTCCACCTGATGAGATTCAGGTTGGCGTAATCCTTCATTTTCATTCTCTCACAAACACATCTGTTTCTTACATTTCTCTGTGTCTATAAGATCCCAGAAGGTGCAGTTAAATTAGAGCTAGAGAATGTTTATAAAGGCAAAATCCCCCCATAATCCAGGGCTGACATGACCCTAATACCCCATCAACCTTGTGCTCCCTCTCAGCATAGTTTGTATCCAGTAGCTGCTCAAGAAAGACTCTGGACTGCAGCCAGAGATCTCCACTGAATTGTAATCCATGTTGGACAACAAATGTATAAGACATATTTAAAATATTCTTCAAACTTGTTTGTCAATCATTATTTGTGTTTGGTGGTTCTATAGGCAAGCATAAATAACATGCTTGTATCAGATAAATGGCGTATTTAAGCATTAATATATTGCATTGTGCATCTCATGTGGGACTAAATGTTTGGAATTATGCATGGAGAAAGATAACAGAATTGACAGTTTTATTTTGACATTACAAGCCTTGTTCACCAGGTTATACAATTACAAGGTGCTTCTTAGAAAGAGATTTTAACATTGATATTTTTACAAATAAATGTTTTTTTTTGTTTTTTTTTTCAGTTATCAGTTGCTCATTATACAAAATCATGGTATCACGCTTTGTTTAGAAAAATTTTAACAAAAGTTTGCATAAACTATTGTTACAGTACAAATACTGAAGTAGTATTATTTTGTAAAATATACTCCAATAACCTTTGTTTACCTTAAAAAAAACAAATAAATAAATAAATATATATATATATATATAATTTTTTACCGTTTATAATGTAAGAAACACAAATGGCATATTTTTGTAAGACTTTTGCAGAATCCCCTGCTGTGAAGACTTTAAAAACTATGAGGAGGGAAATCTTTAAGGACAGAGATACATGAAATGAAGTAGAGTAATATGGCTCATTTTGTCATTCCTTAGGGCTTCCTAAATTGCTTTATCTATTGCAATTAATTTAAGTAGCATTAGCATGTAGTCACAAATTACCATTTTACACACTGGGGACATATGTAAAGGGATTGAACTACTTATGTTTGGTGGAGATACTGTGTGACATAATACTTGTATATACGGTGCAAACTGTGTTACAGGTCACCCAAAGCCTTTCAAGGCCATTCAGCTATAGCAAAATGTGATGAAAAATGTCTCCAACTCTACAATCGCTTCATTTGAATAATTCCAGCATATTTAACTGCTCCCATGGAACATCTAATAATCAAAGTGAAAGCTCATCTGGTCATTGATTCATGCCTTCAGGATAGCTGAACTTGGAGGGACATCTCAGTGGACCTGCTTGACTTGAGCGATGCTCCTAGCAAACCTTTGACTCCTTGACACACCAGGGTTCTGCTTAACATGTAGTAGAAATGAGCGATGCATACCTATTTCCATAATTAATCGATAGCACTGCTGTGAAATATATGTGCTCCCTCATTTGAGTCCTTCTTCGAAATTTTTAAATTGAGAGAACATGTGCTTTATTTGTCGACCATCAGCTTTTACTAAAACAGCAGCTTGAATAATTATTCCCTGCGATGTATCAGTTGAAAGGCCTCTGTTTTCACTCAGCTCTTGTAAACTGATGAACTGTGACCTCAATAATTGTTCTACATTGTGACTCTTGACCTCAAACTTGCAATAAGAAAACAAAGAGAGTGTACATGGGTTAGAAAATAGCTTCATTTTATGCACACAATCGCTCAGAAATGTAAACAAGACTAATATGTGGAAATGTATCTTAGAAACTAATACTGAATATGGATGAAACTGTAACTATAATCAATTGTAAATATGATTTTTAGACACTGAATTCTCAGAATGGTTGTTTTTATAGACAGTTGGTGTATTTATTTATTTATTTTTAGAGATAGCTCAGTCAAAAATGGGCATTCTGTTATTATTTACTCATGGCTGTCACTGAAAAACACCACTGAAATAAACAGTAGTTTTTATGTTTTGAGCACCGTAGTTTGCATAAAATTTAGGATGTTATTCACAGAAAATCTTGCCCTGCAGTTCTCAAATCTCATTCTCCATCCTGCATATTTGAACTGGCACATTAGGTTCAGTTAAGACAAGAAATAATGCTGTTTTTTCACCAATGAAGTAAAATGGTCCATAATGTTATTTATGAATTTGAATAAGATTTCGACTGAGATTTCAGAGCTTGATAAAGATTATCAGTTGTGGGTGTGTTCTCATATGACTTCAGAAAACTTGGAATATGGTGATTTTAATGTGTTAATAATTATTATTTTAAATTTTATTTGATATTATTACTTTATTTTATTTTTTTTTATTTTAGGGTTAGGGTTAGATATAAACATTTTCTTAGAATGCTCTATAAGTTCATTTGTATAGTATATGAATAAAAATTGCCTGTATTATTTCACCTTTATTGTTTAATATTTACTAATTTATAATATGTCATTTGTAGTTTTATTTTGTGTATATCTGTATTAATTTACTGTTGTTATTTAATTATGAATAACATACAAAGAATTACCCTGCTTTTGCTTTAACATGCAGCAGTGTAAAAAAGATTATAGTTAAATCATTGTGTTGACTTTATTTTTGAGAGGAAGCTAACGTTATTAATGTGCCTGCAGGGATTTGGGGTTTAGTGACCCTGTGGTGTCCACTCTCACACTAATGCAAAAAAACACACACTGACAGCAAGAGCTCAGCTCGACTTCACAGGTTCACAAATGTTAATGTCTTGCTAATTACTGCTGTGCCTAATTACCAACTTGCTAAATAATACAGTCACACATGTTTTTAATATAAAAATTAAGCTGGAGATGTTGGTTCACATTTTGTGTAATAAGCTGGCAAACGCATTAAAGTCAGCACTATCAAATTGTACCCTATTTTCTTAATGCAAGTTCGTAGTCTTCTTGTGATTGATATTACTGTGAAAAAGTAATTGTCTTCACTTAATAATAATATTAGCCAATGACCAAATAGCTATTTAAGCATTATTTTAGCAAACACACATTTGGTCTGGCTTCATTCTGGTATTTAATACACCTTTTCATGATCAAATCAATTAATAAAATCAAACTCTGCCCAACGAATTTTCATTCAGAAATATGTCACACTATCAAAATGGGTTGCATATAGCAATTCCTTCCATAAATCAAGTCCTGGATATCCGATTGGATATCCCAAACCAGACTCATTGGAAATGCATGGCCATGGCAAACGAGATTATGTTGCTGCTTGCACTTTTCGCAACACTTTTAAAGTGAAATATCTAATGATCGGCACTAAAAGCAAGTTTAGTTTTCCCAGATGAACCAATGAATGTGAATCTGCCTACATTTATTGCAATGGTTACTGCACATATAACAGCAGTTCAGGAAATTAATTGTTAAAAAACGTTAGGGTTAGGGTTAACCCTAACCCTAACCACCTACACTGTACCCAACCGATAGTGTTAACAAAAGCAAACATGTGAGAAAAAGCAACTATGCCATTTTATCACTCTTTTATCATGTCTCCTATTTTATGGGACTCATACCCATGGGTAAGTGCATCTGTATCGTAAGTGCTATGCTGTACCAGGTGAGCTACCTAGCAAGTTTATTATGTCTTGAAAAGCCATACTTATAGAGCTGGTTTTGTATTAATATTAGCGATAAAATCATTATTAGGTCTTATTACACAGCTCCATGGAATACTTGATTCTGATAGGTTGGTTGCAACGTTCTGAGGTGCGTTATTCCCTGATAACAATTGCCATCATTAGCAATGCCAAATAACACACCTCCGCTTCACACTGGGGTCCTGATCACCCTGTTGGGGTTTATTCTGCAATAACAACAGGCTGGATGTACATTATCCCTTACATAACATAGTAGGATGTGCAAGAAACGGCCTGAAAATAAGTATTTAGTAATCAATAATCTTCCCCTGTAAACATAATTTGTATGAAAAGCGATAAAAAAACAGTACTATATACAATAAAAAGTTGAATAAAAGCCTTTCATAAAAGTTTTCACTTTTCAAAGTCTTTAGCTTTTCATACAGTAAAACTTTAATGAAAACATTATTGGTGTAGCCTACTCCAACTGGGAACAGCAGTGAATTATATGTAAAGGCACGTATGTCTAATGGGCCTAGTTTGCTGCATATACTTTTTCTCTCTGAAACATGTCACATAACGGAAGAACTAAACAAAAACAAGCACTTGCATTAGCATGCTTAATTTGCAAAATGTAGCATCTGCCGAGTGTCTTTCGCTGTGATTGCCTCTCATTCTCTCAGTCGGCTAATGTATTCAGAACACTGCAGGGCCAACTGCCGCTATCAAAGCTCCCCTATAAGTGGCTGTAATAACTGTAAAATTACATAGATAGCCTGAAACAATCTCTCAAATCACTGAAAAACTTTATTAAAACGATATCAAATCAAATTAGCCGCTCCACCTCCAAATGGATTCAATAGCAGGTTGAGGTGGCATTAATCTAAGCATGCTCCCAGGCACCACTGACAAAAACGTTATTAACACTGGTGTCGGCGGTATGAAAATCTATTGGAGCTCATCAAAAGCTCCTGTCTCTCAATAATTCATAAGGAGAACAAAGTGGCTGAATTGCAGACGAGAGGTAAGTGTTTAATCGCTGGTGCGTTTATTTCTTTGGATATCTGCTTTTGCAGATGGACCGAAATCCGGGGCGAGACCACATTTCATCTGCTTATAGCAGTAAATCACAAACATATCCTACACTTCATATGATGCTGGGCAATATAGCCATATCGGTTCAAAAACCGCATACTAGTGGCTAAGCAATGCAGACTGTGTCATGAATTGAGAGGAGAACCCTGTTAAGTTTTGGTTATACTGCATACACTAATGTTTAAAAAACTATCAATAACACACAACTAATTCTTTAACTGTGCGAATAAACGAGCAGTCCTAAACACGGAATATCAGAACTGACTGTCTTTGGAAAAGAAGTTGGTATTTTCTTTCCATCTTACTGAATATAATGCATTTTAATGTAGTATTTAACAGCACAGCAGTATCGCTGCTGTTCCATAAGCACCTCCTGCTGTCAGAGATTGAATTTGCATTCTCATTCAGGCTGTCTGCAGTTTTTTATTTGTGTAGATATGTTTATGTAGCATAATTTCCCAAAGCTATATGGTCAAACCATTCTGTTTTTGCTTTAAATCTTGAAATTAATCTAATTTACATCAAAAACTGCACACAATATATGTTGCTTGTTTGTTTGGATCATGATTGAAATGCAGTGGTTCTACAACAGTTCACTGCAATCTGATTTATATAAAGGCACAGTCAGGGGGAAAAACGTGATAAACCTTGAAACTGCCAGAATCCTAATAATAACAAAAAAATAAAAATAAATAAAATTAATAAGTATAAAATAAATAAATAATAATAATAATAATAATAATAAAACATGTTACAGATTTTTTACCAAACCACCCATCGCTAACTTTATATTATACATAAATGAGAGTCTCTAACTTCAGCCGCTACTGTACAGAGTTGCTCATTCTTCTGCAGAGATAGTTCAAACTGCCTTGGGTGTGGAGTAACTGGCAGCTTGGCACATTGTGCTGATCTTCCAGGTTGCACCAATTTCTTTCATCTTTCTCCACCCGAGCCCTCGAGTGTTTGATGTGAACTTAGCTCAGGAATAACTGCCTCTTTCTTCTGCACAACCTGGGCCTGAAAAAAAGACCTTTGTTGCTATCCTGCGAGGCTAACAATGCTGTGAGGGGCTAACGCTAATGAGAGCCTTTGATCCTGAGCTCTAATAAAGGGAGAAAATAGTGTGAGGGCACGAATCAATTGCACAATCGAAATTCAAATCACATCTGGACACAAAGCTTCTCTTCCTATGTTGCTTATTTGTTTGATAGATGGTGAATTTCATGCTTACTTTGACGCAAGATGCTGAAGCATGCCCACAATATTATATGCATATTTAGTGTGATTTAACCCTTGCTGAAAAAAAAAACTTTAAACCAGCTGAAAGTGGTTGGCTTGGTGGTTAAACTGGTTTTAGAGGGGTTTTGGACATGCTGCCAGGGTGACCAGCTAAACCAGCAAACCACCTGAGACTTGGATGTTTTTCAGCAGGGTTAAGTCTTTTGAATTTCCTTGGGTAGTTGCAGTTGACAGCCTCCAGTGTAAAACATGAAATACAGTATTCCAAGCTCCCAAGCATTCATCCTCTGTATTCAATTGGAGCCCCATAATGACACCTCAAAAGCTTTTACGAAGGTAGTGGTTCCATTCCCTAACAGCCCTACACAATAAGTAATCGTGATGCCATTAAGTAATCCAGAGACTGCTCTCACCTGAGCTAAAGAGACCTGTTTCATTCTTCATTTTGCCACCAACCACTTACAGCCTCAAGTAGCAGATTCTTCATTTCCAACCATTACTGGATGCCGTTGCCTGTTAGTCAAAAAAAAAAAGTACAGAAAAAAGGGAAACATTATATATGCATTGCAATGCATAATGCATAGATGTGATATTTGTTGCATTTTGCATTTGTTGCAAGAGGTCTCTTCTCTAGAGATGTGAGATTGTTGGGAACTATTTCTTCAGGAGAAACTTCAGGAAATGCAAGTGAAAGTCTGCATTCCCTGTTGAAAAAAAAACAGCATATGCTGGTTAGGTATAGTTTTTGTTTTGTTTTTTTCAACAGGGTTTGCACTCATTTGTGACTTTTTCATCCTTCTACTGATATTTCTCCAAGATGGCAATGAGATTCAGTGGGAAGCAAATGGAGACTATTTGAACTTTTTTTTTTCTTTTTTTTTCCCCACATCTTTAGAAAATATTTCAACAATGTCTCAAACTGGGCTGAGCTTTGCCAAGATATCAAAATATCCTAAAACCAGATTATACGACCCATGATATCCATATAAAGTCAATTATCTAACTGCAAGTCCACAGCTGTAATTCTAACTTTTCTATTCTTATTTCTTTTAAGGGATTTTCTAACAAATATCGAACACACAGTTGATACTTCAATGTAACATAACTGATAGTCCCATTAAGTGCAATGAGCTCTAAATCTTTTGATGAAAGAATATGAAAACTTGCATGTATAGCAGAACTGAACTTAATGAATGAATTTTACAGTTTTTAACCTGAAGTGAGTCAACAAAATAATGACACTATTGTATCTTTAGAGCTGCTTTACAGCAGAACTTGAGTTTGTCTTATATTTGAAGACGCTGTTCTGGTATTGATCGTATTATTGTCCTGTTTATTACTGTAAAGCTAAAGCGCTATGGAAATAAAGGAGACTTGACTGATGAATCATGCACAATAAGACCAGGGACATTAATTAAGACAGAAAAAAGGGTCAATTTTATTTCATGTTCTCTTTTAGGGATTTATGCATTTATGCAATGACATCTGTGCATCTGCAATTTGACAAAAGCATTCATTACTTATTATTCTCATGTAATCATAAATGAAGCGAAGCTCTCAAAAGTGCTACCATATTCAAAACAATTAGCCCTTGCCAAAGCTTCACTAAAATCTCATTAACCACGAGCTCACCCGCCAATAATTCCATGCCAGGAAAGCTCAGTCGAATAATCAATAATGGGAAAGTCCACTTTCATCTCGGCTGGGTGATGGGACGGACAGAGAAAGGCCGTGCGTGAATGAGTGAGGGAGTGAGTGAATGAGTGCGGGGTAGACGGAGGGCCTATTGTGTCCGTGGCCCGGAGAGCGCGGCATGGTCAGAGCTTACACCCGTCTGATGAGTCTTAAAGCAGATGAATAATGTATTCCCCATCAATGCGGAGAAAAGGTGCAGGGCTTCAGGCCATGTCTAAGCCCCTATTCATGCACCAACCCAGACACAAAGACATGGAGGACCCGTCTGTGGGAGCCCGTCCGGAGGAATCCACAATGAGAGCATCTCCGTTGCAAATCCTCCACTTTGATACTCTGGCTTTTCAAATAAAAAGTGTATCATAATCAAGGGTGGAGATTTGGGTTTAAAATTTTATAAAATGTATGTATTCAGCTGAAAAAGTGTTTGTCCAATACCTTTGGACTAAAAACGTCCAAAAAAGGTTACAAAACTGTACAATTCCTATGAATAAACACAATTTAGCACTAAGAACGAACCACACGATCTACAATTGCACCATGGAATTAGTGTTCAGCACTAATTTTGTGGGCGTGTTTGCTCCGTTAACTGATTTGCATAATTCTATTAGCGAATTGGGTGCTAAAACGGCGCAGACAGTGTGTGCAAATAAACGGCGCTATCATCAGCCCCCATTATATTCTTAGTGGATTCCTCCCTTAGTAGTATACTGTCAAAGAGAAGTGGTGTTTTGGATAATATCATGCATGGTAATATCATAGCTCTGTAGTACCATTTATATGTCACGGCATATGAATATGGTAATCGAGGCATAAATCATGGCCTAAATCTAATTCCAATAGTATATTCTTCTCTGTTTATATCACTGATGCTGATGGTGCCACCACAGTCATTTTTTGTAGGGGTAAATGTCCAAAAATATTAGGCCTAATTAAGGTGTTTGAATTGCACATAAAATTTTGATTACACGGTTTTAATGGAATGCATGCTGGTAAGAGACTTAATAATAACCTTTTTTTTTTTTTTTATATAAAATAATTTTACAAAGTCATGCATAAAAAAGATTATTGGAGTAAATTTTACTCTGAATTTCTAAATTCTTAAATCTAAATTTGTTCCTTTCTCATTGTTTGTGAAACGTACTAGCAATTTCTGAGTGAAAACTGTTTTAAAGTAAATCCTACACCGAATTTCTTTTAGTGTACCTGTTTCTTTCCGGTTCCATTTATGTATGATTGAAAAATATGCATCACATTGAGTTTATTAGTTTGTTTATATTAAAACTGTGCAATCCAAATGGATGGAAATGCTTAAAAAAACATAAAACAATGCATTGGTTATTTAGAAACCATAAAGACAATTTTATGTTGCACTTTTGGTGTCCTAATCTGAAGTCCAAACAGAAAGGTGTGTTATGGGAGTCAGAGGTTTTGCAGCCTGACAGACTCTTCACATAAAGCCTCCGTGTGAATGAGACGAGATTAGCAGAAGAAAGCAAAAACATTGCTCCGCTCCGCAACACGCTGAGAGGAAGAAAGGGGGCCTCTGCTCACTCTAAGCTTCCGTGGAATAAAGATGTCTGGGTCCGTTCCATGTTATTGATTGGAGAATGTTTGGGAGAACAAAGGGCTAAGTCCTATGAGGGGGGATGCTAAAGGCGGCACTACTGCCATTAAACTTTAAAATGCTCTCTTTGGTTTTGTTCAGCCTCGTGAGAGGACACAGTGGTCCTGACTACATGACCCAAGGCAAATTTGAACTTCACCAGTAAATAACATTTAATGGAGGTGAGCTGGACGGTTCCCATCTCCAGACACACACTGTTTGACTTCATCAAGAATAAGCCTAAAATAGGGACTGACGAAAAGAATAACAAGAAAGAGTGATGTTTTTTATATGATGGGATTTTATTGAATTAAATCATTATTTTCTTTCAACCTCAGATAAACTGAGAGCATGTGATGTGAAAGCAACCAGAAACGCTGAATAGCTAAAGGCACACAAGTGAGGATGTTTGGATGTGTCAGAAAAGCTGGACTTTTACAAGGAGAATCAATAGATTACCTGCATGTCAATCTTTGATGCAAGTAGGGCTTGACAATAAATAAGATATATTTGTGATATAAATTATGCAAAATTAAAAAATAATGAAAATAACTATTATGCGTAAGTTCACCAAATGCATTTAAAAAAAAAAAAAAAGTAAATTAGTAATGTGTTAATAATGTGATAATAACTTTTCAAGTGTTCTATTTAATGTATTTATATTTTAAATTGCATATTTTGTTTAGCTTTTGAGCCCCCACACTTGTTAGACCTTTAACAAATGCTTAACCTGGGAACATTTTTTATTGATTAAAATGTTTTCGTGAAAAAAATCAATATTGGTGTTAATTGTTATATTGGTGCACATAAATGAAAATCATTAAATATTATTATATTAGCTGTATTGTCCAGCCATGGACTATGTTAACATTGAGATGTAAACATTACAGTTACTTTTAAAATAATGCATTACAATATTGTGTTACTCCCTATAAAAGTAACTAATTACGTTTTTAATATAAAAAAAAAAAGTTCTTATTTAAAAAAAAAAAAAAAGTCCTTTCACAACAAAAGTTAAATGAACATGCCTCAGGCTAAAGGAAATGCAAATTCATGTCTGTACAGTAGAGGGCGCAGCTCAAACAAATTGCATGAAGAATATGAAGCAGGAGAAGAAGTTTCAATACTATTCAGCAATAACAAAAATTAAACACAAAGGTGTCAAGTATGGTTGAATTGGATCATTGAGTCAGTAGCAAAGACATTGATTAATTAAATGGGATTAAATACATAAATTATATTTGTCTTATTTAACATATTTAATTATTGCAGGTTTGTATAATACTCTGAGATTGCATTTGACTGTTTTTATTCATCTTCATATTTAGTCTAGAACTACAGTAAGCATCATATTCGATTTCTCTCGAGAGCTGTCAGTCAAGACACGGGGAACAAAGTAACTGATATTACTTATTTGAAAAATGAACTCAGATATTTCCTTCCAAATTAAAAAGCAATGCCTTACTTTACTAGTTCACTGATTACGTAACTCGCGTTACTTGTAATGCATTACCTCTAACACTGGTTTTGGAATGTAAAATGAGAGCTCAAATTATTGATCTGTGTATAAACCAAATGAAACTATAAAAATTCAAATGGCAGACATGATTCTTGTCTACTGCCATGTTAACCATCACCACTTCAGTATGGCTGACAAGAAACAAGCATGTCAATCGTTAACCCATTTAATGTTGTTTTTGAGTAAATATTAGCATCCGGTCAAGCATTATCATCATCAATTTTTAGTAAACAGGTATCTACAGAGGGGGAGTGTTTGGATTATTGCTCGTTAAGCTGTTGTATCGCACCAGACATACACTTCTAATTACATCATTAACAACTAGTTCAGAGGTTCTCAACCTTGGGGTTGTGACCTCACATGGGGTCACTGGAGATGCAGACGGGGTCGTGGGAGATTTCTTTGAACCATATCTTATTCATGGTACTTTTTTCTTTTTTCTGAGCATAATTTTATGCAAATTATATTTTATCACAAATTACATTTGTGATATTTATCAGCGATCTACTTCTGATAACCATTTTATTAAAAGAAATCATTAACTTTAACTACCAGCTTCAACATCTCTTCTCTGATGGCATGTGCACCAGCGTGAGGGCGGGACAATAATTCCTTCCTGCAGCAACCTGTCAATCAAATGAAATCACAGCATTTAGCAACTACAACGATCCAATGTTAAATCGTTTTTTTTTCTTGTTCAAGACGATGTTTCACCCGGTTACGTCACATCAGGGAAGACAATCACAATTTGCGTGTCATCCTGACTTTAAGATCATGAAGCAGACCAATGTTCATTAACCCATTCTAACATACAGACCCAATCCCTTATTGCTGAAAGCTGTAATTTGGGGGCATTTACAGTAAGCGCCCCAGGGCTCTTCCTCAGTCTGTAAGATGGTGCAGCTGTGGCCTCCCTCGTGATGGCTGTTTCTAAAGGGACTTGGCGCTCAAGGCTATGCTAATCACAGGCTGCAAATGGCTCTTTGACTCACCGGTGCTAAGTGTGTCAAACGCACCACTTTCCAGCAATAGCGTGGTAAAATAAGAGATATGTATGAAAGAAATGAATATATAACCAGAGAGAGGTGGGGTGAGGGTGGATGTGGCTTGATTAGTTGACCTAGATTTTTAAATTATCTCCTGTTTTGGGCATTAAATAAACTAAGCATAGTAGTATAATCAAGTGCCACCATTGTGTGGTGCGCCCATGTAGGGCAATTGAACTTGCTGGGGTGGATTGAAATCAGGTCGTTCCTGGGGGCTAGTAGTAATGAACTTCGTCGTTGTTCATGGCTCTTTGAGGTTTTCCTGACCTAAGATTAATTCCGTATGGGACTGGGTGATCTCAAAGACTCTATTGATCTTGACATTTTACATGGAAAAAATCTTAGCTCTCTCATTTTGCAATATATTGCAAGGATGTAATTCAATGTTCAGGATTGGGAGAAGTTTAAGAATCTGCATTGATGAGCCTGTATGGATCAACTGCTAATCTGAATATTGAGGCGTCTTGACCACCTCAAGTTCTGTGTATTAGTGGACACCGTCACAGAATGCATTGTTGCACTTAAAAAAGCAGGATGAAAAAAGCAAGGTCTATAGAAGCATAAAACATGAGCGGAACAGTCAAACATGGACATCTAGTTCATGTTTGCATGGAAAAGCAACGTAGAATGCAAAAAAAAAAAAAAAAACGTATTGTTTTTGTGAAAAGAACCTCATGCTGCCTACCATCTTTAATGTTGCAGTCATTGTAAAATGATACCTAGGCAGCTCACTAGATTTTGAAACAGAGCCAGGGTCTTGCACATCAAAAATGGCAGTTTACAACAAACAGCTACAGTATAAAAAAAATGATTGCAGTTTACTTCAATCTCACTTCCGAATGCAAATCAAAAGTGAGGCAGTGAGCCAGGAACTGGAAGTCAGAAGGTGATGGTGTGATCAGGTGTCCATATGTAATGGCTATACTGTTATAATCAGTAGTTTTGAATAATATCACGTCTCCCCACATTCCTGCAATTTAGTCATAATCTAGGAAGGGTATCCCATAAATCCTAGTGCCAAATGCAAAGCAGCGGAGCAGGACGCTCTGATGGATGGGCCTGTCTGAAGGTGGAGGAGTGCCCTTACCTTACTAATGCCACGCATGGAGAATATATCTCAATATATTAGAGGTCGCATATATGCATACATACATTCTGCACCAGACTGACCCTCCTCCAATGGACACGGTGAACGGCAGGAAGCCATGTAACAAAATTTAAATATGTGCATGAAAACATTACATTTGTGTACAGAGAAAACAACAAAAGCCAGCATATAACACTGTTTGCATGCGATATATTTTCTAAACAATGTTTGAAATACATTTTTATTTACATAGCTGTCTTTTCATATATTCACTGTAAAAAAACTGACGTTTACAGTAAAATGTAGCTTTTCCACAGGCTAGGGTAAATATAAATATAAAGAAATTTTCATAAACATAAATACAAAACACTTTTATGGTAACACATGAAATGATGCAATAAATGTTCATTTAACAACATAACATTAAACCATAATGTACATAATTAATAATGAAAAACAGAAGAAACTGTGAAGTGTCACAGGGAATTATGGGAATGTCAATTTACAGTTTCTTCACTGTAAATTATAAGCTGACAAGCTCTCTTTCACTTCCAATTGTTGTACATTTAACATTATTTTACTGTAATTGCATGTAACGTTCAGTTAGATCATTAGTCAACCAATAACAATTAACAGGCCTTTACCATTAAATTTACCATAGTCTTTTACAGTGATGTTTCAGGCTGGATTTGAATATCTGTGGAAATGTCTATTGGATGAACGCAAGTGTTAAGGAATGAATTATACAACTAAAAGATTATGTATGAGGGAAAGAACTAAGGTGAAAATCATACCTGATATATGCTGCTACAACCGTGGCCATTCTGTGGTTATACGCTCCTTAGTGATTCAATTCTTTTCTTTAAATCAAATAGATGCCATTTTACCTAGAAAGCTAGCAAAAAGGTCTAAATTCATTATGAAGGTGCAACGACATTTAACTTTAGTTACGGTATTCAGTGAAGGTCACAATAAAAAATACCACCAATATACCATTTTATATTGTATTCCTGTCTGCAATGGATTCGATTTTTCAAAAAAAAAACAACAGGTAATATACAGGTAAAAGAACATTTTTTGCTTGCATGAGAAAATGAGTTATCCACTTAAATACAATAAAAGTAGAGACCAGTGACTGTGAAGCTCCAAAAGGTACAAAAATACACCACAAATACATCATAAAGTAGTCCATACAAGTCTACAGAATCTATATGAAGAACAGGTATTAAAAAGAAAGTCATGCAGGTTTTAAAAGACATGAGGGTGACTAACAAATGACAGAATTCTCATTTTCAGATGAACTAACCCTTTAACCTTCTCAAGGAAAACTAGGCTTACAGTATGTGGCGTTACAGGAAAGCATGCCGGACAGAGGAACAGTCCGGAAAGACAGGGCGAGAAAATGGAGGGAGAAAGATAAGTGTAAAAGGCCATCACAATCCATTTTGCTCTTCCTCATCTCTTTCTCCTCCTCTGCCTCCCCAGTGGCAGTGTGCCAGAGGGTGAGAATGGACTGCTGCCTGTGGAAAAGGGATAATTTGTACCTTCCCTATGAATGAGGAGGACAGGCAAATTACCCAGTGAATAAGGACTGCCTGTGGATCGCTGTGTCAAAGGCACGGGAATAATTATCGGCCACCGAAGAGCATTCATACGGAAGGACAATGGCGAAATGGATGTGTGGGTCCCGGGTGCGTGAGCGCGCGCGGCTTTCGAGTGGCACTCACAACAAGGCAAATGGATCCTGCCAATAATCCTGCCAAGATATCTGAATTCAGACACATTATAGCAGCTGGACAGTATTAGAGCAGCTCTTTAGGTTACAAGGCGAAGGAGAGTGCAGGAGGAAAGAGCGAAGAGAAAGAGGGGAGAGAAGAATGCTCTGAAAAGCCTCTATTAGATTTGAATAGGTGGGGGTTTGTATGCCGGGCCACGGACTGTTTTGTAGGTGTGCCACAAAGAAAGCAGAGGTTAGTCTATTAGTGCCCGAGGTCTTTATTGCCACGACCACCTCCACCCATACAGCAGGCGGGCGAGGGGTCACGAACGGTCACCGCCAGAGAGCCTGAAGTGGGGCAGAAGGATCTGGGAGAAACGCATTTCAAGATAGGACACCTGGGGGGTCACGACCAATTCTGCTGCCGTCTATAAAACATGCTGTACATAAACAGGGGCTATAGAAAAGGGCTAACAATTCTAATGCCACTCACCCCCCAGACACTCCGCCGTGTTTACAATGACGCTGAATGCGAGCGGAGACTCAAATGCAGACGAAGAACTGATGGGCCGGAAGGTCTCATCCTTGGAAAAACGGGGAGCGTGTTTTGGGCAAGCTTTCGCCTTTGTTTAAAGCTTTGGGGATAAACACAATTAGAGAATGCACCACTTGACGGAGTCGAAAGGTGTCGCGCGCAGATGTTTCATATTCAAGGCTGGATGGTGAAAATTCGAGTTCTGATTCACAATCTTTGACCTTGCAAATCTGAATGGGATGCTGTTGGCACAAAAGAAGCAGGAAGTAGCGTGCAGGCGGGAGTGACACTGATCGGCGCTGGACACAGGGAGTCGTTTGAGGTTAACGGAGAAAGCTGCTTTACATATCGGGTGTGAAAATCACCACTTAAAACACTTCTACATATTAAACATGGGCATTTACAGGCCTTCTCTCCCACTGAAATAAATTTTGCACATATTTACTTACCCTCTTGTCGTTCCAAACACTAGAGGTGTTTTGCAGAGCGTTTGCTCTTTCCCATGCAATATAAAAGTGCGTTGTCTTTCAAGCTTCCAAAGGCAATGTTGGACAGAAGAATTTTCAGTTTAAATTTTGTTCTCATCATACATGTGAGGCCTGTTAAATAATCTTTACAATGACTCTAGTTTCACAAAGAACTGAAATGCAAAATAAGTGTTTTTGAACAGATTTCAATTACAGTGTTTGCCATTGGCCGGTCAGACTGGTGGTCCCACCCCCAAACTCATACCGTTGGTTGAGCCAGTGTTGCCTTCTCAGGTGACATAAAATCAACTTATAAATGGCTTACTTACATTAAACTGTAAGTAATTTCAAAATTAACCTCCTACTTTCCTTTCAAATTCTTTAAAAATATTCTTCTAACCTAATCAAAATGCATTTGACTGATATTGAAGTTGTAAAGTCACTTTAAAGCCACTGAAATCAAAATGTACAATTTTGACAAGATGTTGCAGTGTATTTAAGTGCTCATAAATAAATATATATATATATATATATATATATATATATATATATATATATTTATGAGCACTTAAATATATATATATATATATATATATATATATAAAGCTTTTTTCCTAATTTGATTAACTTTGCACTATTATTGAACTAAACCTTTCATAATGAAGTCACCACTGAACTGACCTGAGCTGAATGACACTGCTATTTTCTGTAGAGCTGATTTATAATTGACCTGAGTGCGCTAACAGTGTGAATGTTGCAATGCTTATTAGTTATAAACAAAAGAACTTTGCAACATTCACACAATATATATCACAATAGGGAAGAAAAGACAATCACAATTTCTATTTCAGGCCAACCTAAATGCACATCCAAACACAAATATGTAGCACAAACCCACGGCTTGCTAGATGGAGGTTTAAGCTGTAAAGCAGATAAAACCCACCGATTTACCCTTATTTTTCTACTCTACATGTACATGTCCAAAACATGACAGCGCCTCTGGCCTGCTCTCTGACAGGAGAATACTGTTCCTTTTCTCCCGTGGTCTGTCACCATACACTCATACATACACAACAAACACTCACACATAAACACACACAGTGGTCACAGAGAGGTCAGATACAGGCCAGCCGCTTCTGTTATTCCTCTATGTCATCCAGGAGGCCATTTCAGAGCCATAGACATAAGCTTCCTCACCCCTCAAACAGGTCAGGGCTAAAAGGACAAACACACACACACACACACACACACACACACTAAGGATACAATACTGCACCGAATCTGTAAAAACAACAGATGAACAGATTTTAAAGGTGCTTAGACAGAGTTATGTGGTCTATAAATTTCACTTCTGGGTGCACTCATACTTTGTGACCGCTTGTGAATCAGACACAGGTTAAGGTTTTGCTGTTTTATTAAAATAAATGTTAAAATAAAGTATCATGGTATTACCTTCACCTATATACGTTTATATAACAGTCATTTGGTCCTTGGATCTGGTTGAGCAGCGTTCTACACCTGGGGCCAGATTCACAAAATTTCTTAAGAATTTTTTTTTTAACTTCTTGAATGTTGTTATCTTTTTTCTTAAGATTTCAAAACAAAAAATAGCGACTTTATTCAACAATTCGTCTCCTCCGCGTCACACTGGCGCCATTTTGGAGAGTACTGAATGTAAACAACGTATGCTGTTCTGTGTCAGCTGTGCCAAGTGGATATGTTGTTTTCGTTCAAATCGAAGCGTAAATTTACGTTCAGTGGATACTCTTCAAAATGGTGCCAGGGTGACGCGGAGGAGACGAATTGTTGAATAAAGTTATTTTGGGTTTTTTTTGCACACAAAAAATACTCTCATCATAGCTTCATAAGATTACAGTTGAACCTCTGATGTCACATGGATTATTTTTTAACGATGTCCTTGCTAAATTTCTGAGCCTTGATAGTGGTAGTATCCTTGCTGTCTATGGGAGGGTCAGAGAGCTCTCAGAATTCAGCAAAAATATCTTAATTTGAGTTCCAAAGATGATCAGAGGATTTTTTAAACCATAAAGTAAGGTAATAAGGACTTCAGTGATGTTATATGTACAGCATGGCTGTGCCTTATTTGTTTTGTTCTGAACCTGCTCTGTTATTCTTTCAACTCTACCTTCAGGCACAAGTCAGGGCAGCTGTTTCAGATGCCAGAGGTCAAAGGTCATATGTGGACTTATGGACATCCTGCCACATGACAAGTCTATCATGTGACTCACATGTAGCAGAACTGGGGCAGTGAGTGCAAAGAAGCATTTTTAAAATGAAACCCCCATAATCATAAAACTAGCCACTAGGTCAACTACTTTGAACTCCATTTATCCAGCCATGGTTTTCTTTCTCTCCCACTAATTCTTTCTTACTTCATAATGACCTCTTTAATACCATTCTAGGGCACCTCAGGGGACAAACGGTCATTTGTCTTGCCTCTAAAGAACAAGAGAGACAGAAAACGAGAGAAATGGAGAAAGTCTGAAGAAATTGAGAGGAGAGATGAGCGCAAAAGTGATTTTAGGACACAGTTTGACAGAGGGGGTTCCTTTATATTTTGCACATCCTGTAGTCAGATGGGTGTATGCGTGTTAAATCCTTGAGGTTGTTTTGTGTCATCAGGTTGCCACCCTGAAAAAGTTCCCCAAAATAACCATATACTATATATTACCATAATTAATATATATATATATATACACATATATACATACATACACACACTGTACATGTGTTTGTATTTATATATACATAATACATATACACAGTGCACAGACATATTATGTAAACGAAAACTTTTAGTTTGGATGCGATTAATCATTTGACGGCACTAATATATATATATATATATATATATATATATATATACACACACACACACACACACACACACACAGGTGCATCTCAATAAATTAGAATGTCATGGAAAAGTTCATTTCAGTAATTCAACTCAAATTGTGAAACTCGTGTATTAAATAAATTCAATGCACACAGACTGAAGTAGTTTCAGTCTTTGGTTCTTTTAATTGTGATGATTTTGGCTCACATTTAACAAAAACCCACCAATTCACTATCGCAACAAATTAGAATAAGACCAATTAAAAAAAAAACATTTTTACTGAATTGTTGGCATTCTGGAAAGTATGTTGATATATTGTATATGTACTTAATACTTGGTAGGGGCTTCTTTTGCTTTAATTACTGCCTCAATTCATCGTGCCATGGAGGTGATCAGTTTGTGGCACTGCTGAGGTGGTATGGAAGCCCAGGTTTCTTTGACAGTGGCCTTCAGCTCATCTGCATTTGTTGGTCTCTTGTTTCTCATTTTCCTCTTGACAATACAGGTCTGGTGAGTTTGCTGGCGAGTCAAGCACACCAACACCATGGTCATTTAACCAACTTTTGGTGCTTTTGGCAGTGTGGGCAGGTGCCAAATCCTGCTGGAAAATGAAATCAGCATCTTTAAAAAGCTGGTCAGCAGAAGGAAGCATGAAGTGCTCCAAAATTTCTTGGTAAACGGGTAATTGTCCAAAACCAGCAGATGACATTGCACCCCAAATCATCACAGACTGTGGAAACTTAACACTGGACTTCAAGCAACTTGGGCTATGAGCTTCTCCACCCTTCCTCCAGACTCTAGGACCTTGGTTTCCAAATGAAATACAAAACTTGCTCTCATCTGAAAAGAGGACTTTGGACCACTGATCAACAGTCCAGTTCTTCTTCTCATTAGCCCAGGTAAGACGCCTCTGACGTTGTCTGTGGTTCAGGAGTGGCTTAACAAGAGGAATACGACAACTGTAGCCAAATTCCTTGACACGTCTGTGTGTGGTGGCTCTTGATGCCTTGACCCCAGCCTCAGTCCATTCCTTGTGAATTTCACCCAAATTCTTGAATCAATTTTGCTTGACAATCCTCATAAGGCTGCGGTTCTCTCAGTTTGTTGTGCATCTCTTTAACTAAACTTTCTGTTAACATGCTTGGATACAGCATTCTGTGAACAGCCAGGTTCTTTGGCAATTAATGTTTGTGGCTTACCCTCCTTGTGAAGGGTGTCAATGATTGTCTTCTGGACAACTGTCAGATCAGTAGTCTTCCCCATGATTGTGTAGCCTAGTGAACCAAACTGAGAGACCATTTTGAAGGCTCAGGAAACCTTTGCAGGTGTTTTGAGTTGATTAGCTGATTATCATGTCACCATATTCTAATTTGTTGAGATTGTGAATTGGTGGGTTTTTGTTAAATGTGAGCCAAAATCATCACAATTTAAAAAACCAAAGACTTAAACTACTTCAGTTCTGTGTGCATTGAATTTATTTAATACACAAGTTTCACAATTTGAGTTGAATCACTGAAATAAATGAACTTTTCCACAACATTCTAATTTATTGAGATGCACCTGTATATAGATAGATGATAGATAGATAGATAGATAGATAGATAGATAGATAGATAGATAGATAGATAGATAGATAGATAGATAGATAGATAGATAGATGATAGATAGATAGATAGATATAGACTGTAATGAGTAATATATTTACATTTTTTGTATTATATGATTATTTATAATTTATTTTAAAAATGTGAGATATGTAATTTATAATACTTGTATATAATCACATTAATATATCTGATTATATATACACATTTATGCATATATACACACATTTTTATATGAATATTTACAATTTATTTAAAAATAATTGTGATATATATATCATTTTAAACATACCATATATTTGTTTAAATATACATTATTTTACATAAGTGATTACCTACCTTTAATAAATCAAACATCCTACACAAACAAGCATGAAAAACAGAAAGGAATCATTCATTGTCCAACTGTGACAGCCCTCCGAGTCACATGACCAGAGCCTTAGATCAGCATGTTTTCCTGTCACTGCTGCATTTGCATAAAGCCATCACCCCTGGCAATGCAGGACACAAATGTCGTCTAGACGTCCAGTCTCAGTCCACTAGAATGAAACACACACGCATGGCTCTCAGTCGCGTTCCGTCTGGACCCTCAGCTGCTCCAGGTGCATGATGGGATGGGTAGAGCAAGAGGGCCTGAAGATGATCACATGCGTGAAAATGGTCCCTGTGGGAGGGGACACAATTGTCACTGTATGTCTTTATGTATATGTCCCCCTATTGTGAATTTTATGCTGTAATTTTGGGAGAAAAAAAAATAACTAACTAAAATAAAATACAATAATAACTAAAACAAATGCGGTCATTTGAGATCAAATATTCATTTCAAAACATTTATTATTATACAATTAATATATTTCATAATTATTTTTAAGAGTAAAAATAATATTTGAAGTTACATTTTGAGACATATTGAAACATTTGTATTAAGAAGATAAATTGTCCAATAATCTTAGTAATGCACAATTTTTTAATATTTTAGCAGCTGCTTGCACTTGAATGTACTTTAAACATCTTGATGGTTGCTGCCTGGCAACTATAATGGGATATGGGTCAAAATGAAGAGGGTTACTAAGAAATCTAGCTCTCTTTGAATCGCTTTCATCATTTCATCAAACAATCTGGCTGCTGGTCACGCCTCTGGCCTTTCTCATCTCCAGCTCTGACTGATGATATCTCCATATCTGCATCACGGGTGAGTGACAGGCCTGTGTTATCTGAGTGTATGTGTGTGTCGTTTTGTGTGTGTGTGTGTGTATCAATAGTCTCTGCTTCTATGATACTGGTTTTGTTTAGTTCATTCCACAATCCAAATATGTTTTTATATGCTTTATGTCAATGTGGCAGGATTAGTGAAGCTCTTCCTGTGTAAATTTGATTGGCTGGTTGCTCATTCATTGCCCTATCATCGGACAGTGAGCGGATCTATAAATTCGTGGGTGGGGTAGTATGGGGTTATGAGTCACGCCCCTTGCTTTCTGCGTCATATCTAGTCGCCATTCAGGTATGTTGGCTGTGGTGTTAGTGGTACACTAACGCTCTTATTGGTGGGCTCTCTTATAGAGTGGCATGCTGGAAGAGAATTCGTGACTGGTGTCTGGCTGAGGTTGTCCCGCTGCAGGTAAAGGAGTCGGTTGTGATGTGCTTTTTAGTTAACCATGCGCGTGTGTTTTAGCAGTGTTTTTGTTATTCGTTTACTGTCAGAGTCTGAGCAAGACCGTTTCAGCGACGGGTACTGGCGTTCACATAACATTACGGACTCGTTTTGTCCCTCCGTCAAACCCATTGTCTCCCAGATAGACTGAATGAGCTTTCAGCTTCCCAGCGTATTGGTTGTCTGCTTGACTGATTGGACTTCAGAATTAGCACGCACGGTATGTGTATTTTAAAATTATTATAGTTGATATTATGATTTGGTATTCACTGAGGGTCTGTCTAAATTGTAAATTCATTGCAGACAGATTAGTGGCGTCGCTACGGGTGACCTAGCTCTCCTGTTGTGGGCGCTACGTGGGAACGATCATCTGGAGACGCTGTTGCTTTGTTTTGATAAAGTCGTTTTGTATTTCTTTTGTGGTTATTGAAGCCTCAGAGAGAGTGTGTATGTGTTTTTTTAATTTATACATTCTTCCTCTTCTTTCCTTTTTTTCCCTGATTTGTACGCAACTGATTGGACACTTTATGAACCGTGTTTGCTTGTTGTGAGCGTTTAATTTGACTTTGGTCTTATTTCGCTCCATTATCTTTTGTTCTTTTACTTTAGTTTCTTTTGTAAGTGCTCTTCATGGCTGTATGGCCATGTTAATGTTGTGAGTTTCCTGATGTTTGTGCTTTTGGCTGCGTTTGGTGTTTAACAAAATTATTATTATTTGATTGGATTAGCTATTCTGGTTTACGTCTTTATAATCCTCTACCTGTGGGTTTGCTGTGTGGATGGGCAACTTTTTCTTATTGTAAGCTATTCGTGATTAATGTGATTTGTTTGTTTAAGTGTATAACCTGATGTTTGCTTGTTACAGGGGCTGAGTGCCTAAGGCAGGGGTGGAGTCCTGGTGTTGGTGTTTCTTTCACGAGTGTTGGCTGGAGTGTGTGTGTGTGTGTGTGTGTGTGTGCGTGTGTGTGTCACAGGTATAGTGGAGGGTGTTTTGCTGTGTAGGCCGATTGTGCCCTTATGCCCTGCTGCCAAACCTCGGCTCCTGTACCTTGGTCATTGGAGGTCCTTGACGAATCAGGTCATTTATAGTTGTAATTGTGTAGTGTTGAATTCAGTCTGTTATGTGTGAACTGTTGTGCCCAGCGACTACTTCTTCCCTGTCTTGTAACAAACTCTTTCTTAAATTGTAATAAAAATTATTTTATCCACGCCTCTTGCCAGTTTATCGTGAGCTGTCCTGTGTTGCCTAAAACTCAATTCTATTTATTATAGTTCCCTGGCTAGACCCAGGGTGGCGTAGTCGTGCTATATTCTAATTCCTTAGCGTTTCGCCACATTTTGGCGTAGTCGGCAGGGTTTTTTTCACGGTATTTAGGCAGAGGCGTGGTTATTTAGGTTTTCTTTATTGGTGTTCCTTTTGTGTTTTCAGTTGTGACTGTTTTCTTTTTTTTTAGTGTTTTGTGTTTTCTAGATTTGGGTCAAAGCAGCAGCGTCTGTCCAGATTGTGGTGAACGGTTTTCCCCTATTCCTTTGGTTCTCCTGTCTGTGGTTTCCCCTTTTTGGGGTGGTAAGTAGCAATTTAAATATGGAGGAGGAACTCCAAGAACTCAAAGAACTTATAGCCCAGTTGAAGGCAGACAATGAGAGGCTGCGCCAAGAGCGTTCCCTTGCATTGCCTGGTCCCAGTGCGGCATCTTTTAATGCGTCTGGTGCAGAACCTGTTACACCTCATCCAGTCGGTGTGGGTGCTAGCCAGTCTGAAAGGTTTGTATTTGTACCCAGGGACCGTAAATGTCCCAAGTTTAATGGCAAGTCAGGTATTGGCATCAACGAATGGATTGAGGAGGCACAGGCCTGTATTCGGACTCGTCATTTGTCGATCTCGGACCAGGCATTCTTTTTATTTGACCACTTGGAGGGGGAGGCACGGGAGGAGATCAGGTATCGTTCTGATATTGAACGAGGGGATCCAGATAAGATTTTTTTTGCGTTGCGCGAGGTGTTTGGCTGTTCTCAGTCCCACGTAGCATTACAGGAAGCCTTTTTCTCCCGGCGGCAGTTGGAAGGGGAGGGTTTGTTAGAGTTCTCCCTTGCTTTGATGGGCCTTATGGAGAGAGTTAAACAGCGGTTTCCTGGGGCTGTTTCAAATGCTCCTGTATTATTGCGCGACCAGTTCGTCGAACATGTGGCTGACAATACACTACGGCGTGAGCTTAAACAATTAGTCCGCCGTCAACCAAATGCCACGCTGTTAGAAGTGCGCAGTGAAGCAATCAGGTGGGAGCAGGAGGGTATGCCTGGGGGCGTGCGGGCTCGTAGTCAGTCAGTCCCGTTATCGTATGGGATTCAGTATGGGGTTCAGGGGGGACAGCGTTCGGATACAGGTGGGTCCTCACGTTCGGAGCTAAGTGAATTAAGGGAGATGTTGAAGGTACAACAAAATCAGTTGAACCAGCTTACCCAAAGTTTTGCTCAGTTTCAGGGTGTACGTTCGCGGAGTCATTCTCCACGTTATGGGCCCGTGATCTGTAGGCGTTGCCACCAACCGGGCCATTTTGCCCGGGAGTGTAATGCTCCACGGCCGGGTACGTCATCTTCTGGTTCTACTGCGCCATTGCCGGTAGAGGGGCAGCTTCGGTCAAGCCAGCCGTCGGGAAACTAGTACCCGCCGGGCTGTTGAGCCACAGCTCGGATGGGGGAATTAAGGGCTCGGATTTGTTGGTTAGTGGTAGCTCAATGTCTCGGTTAATGTCTGGCTGCCCGCAATTGGTGGCCAGTATTGGTGGAGTTTCCATTGCTTGTTTAGTTGATACTGGTTCTATGGTATCCACCATAACAGAGAGCTGCTTTTTGGCAAATTTTAAACCATGGGGTCAAGAGCGTTTAAAATTGTGCCAGTGGCTCCAATTACGTGCCGCTAATGGGCTTGCAATTCCATATATTGGCTATATGGAGTTGAATGTGGAATTGTGTGGCAAAATAGTGCCAGAATGTGGGATCTTGGTGGTCAAGGACCCTCCTGGTGGCATGTGTGTTCAGGTCCCTGGGGTACTGGGGATGAACGTGCTGAGCCGGTGCTACCGGGAACTCTTTGGCCAACACGGCCAGGCCTTGTTTGACTCCCCACCAGTAGTAGAGGTTCCTGGTTTTGTGATGCAAGCATTACAGTATTGTCACGAAATTAAATCCCAGCCAATTTTTGGACAGGTAGGGAGGGCAAGGGTGCGAGGGCGTCATCAGTGCCGTGTTCCGGGTGGTACGATGAAGATAATCACTGCCACCTGTTCTGAACAATATTCAGGGGGTACAGTGTTGTTTGAGCCACTTGAGTCTGGACTTCCGGCTGGCCTTTTGGCCTCTCCTGCCCTAGTGCCAGTGATCCGAGGCACCGTCTATATCCCACTTGTGAACGTAGGAGTGTTAGATGCGGTACTTTACCCAAATACCTTGTTAGGTAGCTTGCATGGGGTGTATGTTGTGAGCTTACCTCCAGGGGTGACTGAGGTAAAGACGGTAGTTGCTACAGTGGGCTCCCAAGGCTGTGGGTTGGAACTCTCGTTGCGAGAGAGGATTGAATCTGTGGACCTATCTGCTTTGGAGATGGAGGAGCAGGATAAGGTTAGGACCCTGTTAAGGAGTTATCAGTCCGTGTTTTCGGCTCATGATAGTGATTTAGGGTGTACTAACCTGATCTCGCATGATATCCCCCTTACAGACGATGTCCCAGTCCGGCAGCGATATAGGCGCTTACCCCCTTCGGAATATGATGTGGTGAAGACGCACATTAACCAGCTGCTAGAAGGTCAGATAATTCGAGAGAGCTGTAGTCCGTACGCGTCTCCTATTGTTCTAGTGAAGAAGAAAGACGGTGGCCTACGTATGTGCGTAGACTACCGTCAGCTGAATTCAAAGACCAGGAAAGACGCGTTCCCGCTGCCTCGAATAGAGGAGACGTTGGATGCACTGACAGGGGCCCGCTGGTTTTCCACTTTGGATTTGGCCAGCGGGTACAACCAAGTTCCAGTCACTGAGGGGGATAGGCCCAAAACTGCCTTTTGTACCCCATTCGGGTTATTCGAATGGAATAGGATGCCTTTTGGGCTTTGTAATGCTCCCAGCACTTTCCAGCGGTTGATGGAAAGATTGTTTGGTGATCAGAGGCATCAGTCGTTGCTTTTGTATTTGGACGACATTGTGGTATTTTCCTCCTCAGTGACTCAGCATCTGGAACGGTTGGAGGTGGTCTTGGGTCGATTGAAGCGGGAAGGTCTCAAGGCCAAGCTGGAAAAGTGTGCGTTCTTCAAACAACAGGTAAAGTATTTGGGTCATGTGGTGTCCTCCCAGGGGGTTGCCACTGACCCAAGTAAAGTGGAGGTGGTGGCGAATTGGGGCCGTCCGGGTAATGTGACAGAGCTCCGTTCGTTTTTAGGGTTTGCCAGTTACTATCGCCGCTTTGTGGAGGGGTTTGCCAAGTTGGCAGGCCCTCTACATAAGCTGGTTGCTGAATTTGTTGGGGGCAGGCATAAAAAACCAGTAGGACTGAGCTTTGCCAGTGCGTGGACAGAGCATTGTCAAAAGAGCTTTGATACCTTAAAGGAGAAGCTCACAACATCGCCCATTCTCGCATACGCTGATTTTTCATTGCCCTTCATCCTTGAGGTTGATGCCAGTCACCGGGGCCTGGGGGCAGTTCTCTCCCAGGAACAAGAAGGAAAGGTTCGACCTATCGCTTTCGCCAGTCGCAGTTTGCGGCCCACTGAGCGCAACCCTGTAAATTATAGCTCCATGAAATTGGAATTTTTGGCGCTCAAGTGGGCAATGACGGAAAAATACAGGGAGTATTTGTTGGGGCATAAATGTATTGTTTTTACCGACAATAATCCCCTGAGCCATTTGTCTTCAGCTAAACTGGGTGCCACCGAACAGCGTTGGGCATCCCAGCTTGCTGTTTTTGATTTTGTGATTCGGTATAGGCCAGGTAAGAGTAACAGTAATGCTGACGCTCTTTCTAGGCGGCCTCCGGCGGACAGCGATGGGGTGGGACAGCTTTTACCAGCCAGTGAGGTTCCTGCATCCGTACAACAGGCGGCAGGAATGGAGCCAGTATATCAGGTTACTCAAGCTGCACAGAGGGTTTTCCCAAGCCATTCTGCAGCTGATTTGAGGGTGCTACAAGAGTCTGACCCAGATATTGGTAGGGTCTTGGGGTTTTGGCGACGTAAGAGCTTCCCCAGCTTAGAGGAACGTCGAGTATTATCTAAGAAGAGCTTGACGTTACTCCGTCAGTGGGACCGCTTAGTAGAACGTGAGGGGGTCCTATACCGTCGAATCTTCCGCCCTGATGGGAGAGAGGAGGTTTTTCAAGTACTTCTGCCCTCTGCGTTAAGAGAAGAGGTTTTGACTTGGCTGCATCAGGAGCACGGACACCAGGGCATTGAACGTACGACGGAGTTGGTTCGTCGGCGTTGTTATTGGCCGGGTATGTCTGGGGAGGTGGCTCATTGGTGTAGGGAGTGTGAACGTTGCCAGTCCGCTAAGGATGTACAGCCGATCGCCTCCAGCTTTATGGGGCACTTGCTGGCCGCTAGGCCAAATGAGATCTTGGCCATTGATTTTACTGTGTTGGAGCCGTCCAGTTCGGGGTTGGAGAACGTGTTAGTGATGACAGACGTCTTCACAAAGTACACCCTGGCGGTTCCTACATGGGATCAGAGGGCGGAAACAGTAGCGCAAGTGCTTGTAGCGGAATGGTTCTGCAAGTTTGGGGTCCCGGGTCGGATACATTCGGACCAGGGCCGCAACTTTGAGTCTTCACTTATACAACAGCTTTGTAATCTGTATAAGGTGGAGAAGTCCCGAACCACACCTTACCATCCTGCAGGGAATGGCCAATGTGAGCGGTTCAACAGGACCTTGCACAATCTTTTGCGCACTCTGCCTCCTTCAAGAAAACGGGATTGGGCCTCATGTCTGCCGCAGGTACTGTTTAGTTATAATGCCACCCCCCATCAATCAACTGGCGAGTCGCCATATTATTTGATGTTTGGTCAAGAACCCCGGTTACCAGTTGATTTTCTGTTAGGTAGGGTGGAGGAGACGGTGGCAGGAAATGTACACGAGTGGGTTATAGAACATCAAACTCGATTACAGGTGGCTTTTGAAGGGGCACGGGAGCATCTGAGGGTCGCTGCGGAACGGCGTAAGGTGCAACATGACTCACAGGTGCGAGATACACCACTGGGGGAGGGTCAACTGGTTTTTCTCCGCAATGTTGGCGTGAGAGGTCGCTCAAAGATCCGGGACCTGTGGAGCCCAGTGGTGTATCAGGTGGTGCGGGCCCCTAAAGAAGGAGGTTCAGTTTATTCCATTGCCCCGGTAGACGAGTTGGATAAGGTGAGACAGGTGCATCGTTCGTTGTTGAAGGGTCGAACTCAGAAGGATTTTCCTGTGCAGGTATCTACTTCTAGCCCAGTAGTTGAATCGGTGCCACCTGTGGGGGAGCAGGTCTCCGAAGGGTCAGAGCAGGGAGATTTGTGGGTGTTGGCGCTAGAGACGCCTTCGACCGCGGATGTCGCGGTATCAGTTGACCCAGGGTGCTCGGGGTCCTTGATTTGTAGTGGACTGGGAGCTCCAGCTAATTTAGGTCAGCCTCTCGAGGATGCTTTAGTCCAATTTCCAGAAAATTTGCCTGAGGGTGAGGTGGTACCGCGACGGTCTAGGCGAGCTACAGCTGGTCAGCATTCCAATATGCACCATCTCCCACGGTCTGCAGGAGCGGCGGGTAATGATGGGGTATTACTGGAGGGTACATCTATGCCAATTTCGGTATGCTTTAGGCCCTGGACTTGAGTAGTGAGTGTGTTCATCGTCGGGGCGACGATGCAGAAGCGGGGGGTAGATTGTGGCAGGATTAGTGAAGCTCTTCCTGTGTAAATTTGATTGGCTGGTTGCTCATTCATTGCCCTATCATCGGACAGTGAGCGGATCTATAAATTCGTGGGTGGGGTAGTATGGGGTTATGAGTCACGCCCCTTGCTTTCTGCGTCATATCTAGTCGCCATTCAGGTATGTTGGCTGTGGTGTTAGTGGTACACTAACGCTCTTATTGGTGGGCTCTCTTATAGAGTGGCATGCTGGAAGAGAATTCGTGACTGGTGTCTGGCTGAGGTTGTCCCGCTGCAGGTAAAGGAGTCGGTTGTGATGTGCTTTTTAGTTAACCATGCGCGTGTGTTTTAGCAGTGTTTTTGTTATTCGTTTACTGTCAGAGTCTGAGCAAGACCGTTTCAGCGACGGGTACTGGCGTTCACATAACATTACGGACTCGTTTTGTCCCTCCGTCAAACCCATTGTCTCCCAGATAGACTGAATGAGCTTTCAGCTTCCCAGCGTATTGGTTGTCTGCTTGACTGATTGGACTTCAGAATTAGCACGCACGGTATGTGTATTTTAAAATTATTATAGTTGATATTATGATTTGGTATTCACTGAGGGTCTGTCTAAATTGTAAATTCATTGCAGACAGATTAGTGGCGTCGCTACGGGTGACCTAGCTCTCCTGTTGTGGGCGCTACGTGGGAACGATCATCTGGAGACGCTGTTGCTTTGTTTTGATAAAGTCGTTTTGTATTTCTTTTGTGGTTATTGAAGCCTCAGAGAGAGTGTGTATGTGTTTTTTTAATTTATACATTCTTCCTCTTCTTTCCTTTTTTTCCCTGATTTGTACGCAACTGATTGGACACTTTATGAACCGTGTTTGCTTGTTGTGAGCGTTTAATTTGACTTTGGTCTTATTTCGCTCCATTATCTTTTGTTCTTTTACTTTAGTTTCTTTTGTAAGTGCTCTTCATGGCTGTATGGCCATGTTAATGTTGTGAGTTTCCTGATGTTTGTGCTTTTGGCTGCGTTTGGTGTTTAACAAAATTATTATTATTTGATTGGATTAGCTATTCTGGTTTACGTCTTTATAATCCTCTACCTGTGGGTTTGCTGTGTGGATGGGCAACTTTTTCTTATTGTAAGCTATTCGTGATTAATGTGATTTGTTTGTTTAAGTGTATAACCTGATGTTTGCTTGTTACAGGGGCTGAGTGCCTAAGGCAGGGGTGGAGTCCTGGTGTTGGTGTTTCTTTCACGAGTGTTGGCTGGAGTGTGTGTGTGTGTGTGTGTGTGTGCGTGTGTGTGTCACAGGTATAGTGGAGGGTGTTTTGCTGTGTAGGCCGATTGTGCCCTTATGCCCTGCTGCCAAACCTCGGCTCCTGTACCTTGGTCATTGGAGGTCCTTGACGAATCAGGTCATTTATAGTTGTAATTGTGTAGTGTTGAATTCAGTCTGTTATGTGTGAACTGTTGTGCCCAGCGACTACTTCTTCCCTGTCTTGTAACAAACTCTTTCTTAAATTGTAATAAAAATTATTTTATCCACGCCTCTTGCCAGTTTATCGTGAGCTGTCCTGTGTTGCCTAAAACTCAATTCTATTTATTATAGTTCCCTGGCTAGACCCAGGGTGGCGTAGTCGTGCTATATTCTAATTCCTTAGCGTTTCGCCACATCAACAAACAGTTTAAAATAGTTTAAATTCAGATGGGTTCTGGAAGTAAAATTCCCATCCATTTCCACTGTGATTTTTATAGCAATTTTTAAAATGGAAAAAAAAAAAAAAGGTTTAACTGCTGAATTTCTTTTTCTAATTATCTACATATCATCTCTCGCTCTTTCTCTTTCTCTTTCTCTTTCTCTTTCTCTTTCTCTTTCTCTTTCTCTTTCTCTTTCTCTTTCTCTTTCTCTTTCTCTTTCTCTTTCTCTTTCTCTTTCTCTTTCTCTTTCTCTTTCTCTTTCTCTTTCTCTTTCTCTTTCTCTTTCTCTTTCTCTCTCTCTCTATATATATATATATACTGTAGTGGGGTGAATGAGAGCACAGACACAGTTGAAGCTGAATTAACCCCAGAGGGTGATTTATTCACACAAATGTCAAAGTGCAGTGAAGACGTGCCGTCGTGAGGTGCTGCCCCAATGTGGCTTGTGCAGCAAGGTGTTGGTGTGAAGTGAAGCTCGCCTGGGTTTCAGTCTGTCTCTGTTAGGAGAGAGAAAACACGCATTAGTTCTGTCTCTCATGGAGCCTCGGTTCCAACCACCCAGTGTGTCTTCTCTCCCCGCTTTAAAGAACGGTCGTCATGAGCGGCAGGTGTGCCGCTCATTAGCCTCAGGTGCAGGTACTTGGTGGTGATTGTGAGAGTGGCGTTTCCAGGGCGACGATGATCCACTCCCTGGTGGCTCACCACATCCCCCCCACCCCAAGCTTCGTCCTGGTCTTGTTGTAAAAGTTGCGGCATGGGGTGGGTACATACAGGGGAGGGGAATTTCTTGTACCTGCCAGACCTGCCCATCTGGACCAACTACGGGAGAGTCCGTCCGCATTCCCGTGGTCGGCCCCGGCCCAATGTTGCACCTGGAAGTGGAAGTCCTGGAGCGCCAGGAACTGCCATGTCACCTGGGCATTGGTATCCTTCACCTTCGACAACCACTGTAGCGGTGCGTGGCCCGTAACAAGGGTGAAGCGGCGGCCCCAGAGGTAGTACTTCAGCTCCAGAACTGCCCACATTATGGCCAGGGCCTCCTTCTCGAGCGCCGCATACCTTGTTTCCATGGGGGAGAGCTTGTGGCTGATGTAGACCACAGGATGCTCCTGTCCATCCTTGGCCTGGGAAAGGACCATTTCCAAGCCAGTACTGGAGGCATCGGTGTATAGGGGGCAGCTGAAGTCCAGGGTGTGGAGGCCCGGGGGGTGTGAGGGCCTTCTTCAGGGTCTGGAATGCCTGCTCGGCCTCTGACGTCCAGTTCATCTTCTCTGGCTGCCCCTTCTTGGTCAGGTCTGACAGGGGGCTAGCTATAGAGGAGAAACTGGGGATAAAACATCGGTAATAGCCCGCCAACCCCAGAAAAGCCCGTACCTGGGTTTTGTTGGTGGGTCGGGGGAACTTCCTGACCGCTTACACTTTCTTTTCCTGTGGCATGATGAGCCCCCGGCTGATCTTGTACCCCAGGTGCTTCGCTTCCGTCAGGCCAAGATGACACTTCCAGGGGTTGGCTTTGAGGCCAGCCCGTCTCGACTCCATCAACACCCTCCGCAACCACTCCAGGTGGGCTTCCCAGCTCTCCGAGTGGATAACAACATCATCAAGGTAAGCCGCGGCATATTCTTGGTGGGGTCGGAGTATCACATCCATTAGCCTTTGAAATGTGGCGGGAGCCCTGTGAAGTCCGAACGGGAGAACCCGGTACTGCCAGTGGCCACTGGGGGTGCTGAAGGCCATCTTTTCTTTAGACGAGGGCAACAGAGGCACCTGCCAGTAGCCTTTGGTGAGGTCTAATGTGGATATGTACCTGGCCTTTCCCAATCGATCCAACAGTTCATCCACTTGGGGCATGGGATAGCCATCGAAGGTGGAGACATCGTTCAAATTCCTGAAGTCATTGTAGAAGCGGAGGGTGTTATCAGGCTTGGGGACCATGACGATAGGGCTGGCCCAGGGGCTGCGCGACGGCTCGATGACCCCCAGTTCCAGCATCTTTTTCACCTCTTCCTCTGTAGCCAGCCGACGAGCCTCGGGTACCTGGTAGGCCCGTTGCTGGATGACAACTTCAGGTGGTGTGCGGATTTCATGGTGTATGACTGTTGTTCTGCCCGGGGCCTCGCTGAACACATCCAAAATGTTCCAGTTCGGTCTTCTGTGATCCTGACAACTGAGGGTCGACATCCACGACCAGGTGTTGAGACTGGGCGAAGGCGGCGACTTCTTCAGGCCGAGCTATCCACTTCTTTAGTAAGTTTACGTGGTAAATTTGTTCTGCCCGTCTTCTTCTTGGCTGGCGAACCCGATAGGCGACTGGACCCACCCGTTCCACTACGGTGTAGGGCCCTTGCCAGGTGGCCAGGAATTTGGAAGCAGCTGTCGGGATCAAGACCATCACGCGGTCTCCCGGCTTGAACTCCTGGGCTTGGGCGAGCCAGTTGTAGAGTCTCTGCTGGGCGTGCTGGGCCGTGTCCAGGGGCATCACTCGGTCGATCCTCTCTCTCATGTCCCGTACGTGCTCCACTAGGCTGCGGTTGTGGTTCAGCTGGTTCTCACAAGCTTCTCTGGCCACATCCAATAGACCTCGGGGCTGTCTTCCAAATTGTAGCTCAAAGGGTGTAAATCCTGTGGAGGCTTGGGGAATCTCCCTTACTCCGAATAGCACGTACGGGATCATGAGGTCCCAGTTGTGCCCATCTTCGGCTACTACATGGCAGAGCATCTGCTTCAGGGTCTTATTGAATCTTTCCACCAAGCCATCGGTTTGGGGTTGGCAAACAGATGTCCGCAGCTGCTTTACCTGTAGTAGCCGGCAGAGGTCCGCCATTACCCAGGACATGAATGGAGTGCCCTGGTCAGTCAGTACTTCCTTTGGAATTCCCACCCGGCTGGCGAGAAGGAACAACTCCTTGGTGATGTTCTTTGCTGTGGCCTTGCGGAGTGGGATAGCCTCGGGATAGCGGGTGGCGTAGTCCAGGATGACGAGAATGTGCTCATGACCCCGGGCAGACTTCAGCAACGGGCCCACAAGATCCATTCCGATCCGCTCGAACGGCACCTCTATGACATATAGATATATATATATATATACATATATATATATATATATACAGAGCTGGGTAGATTACTTACCAGTTGTAATCCGTTACTGATTCCAGATTACATGACAAAAATTGTAGTCAGTAACGTAATCCATTATATTACACATTTTAGGTAATATAATCAGATTACTTTTAGATTACTTTTGATTTAACTCGTTTATCACATTGATTTAAATAGCATTATCTTGTACCATAATGATGTAAAAAAAAAAATGCAAAAAGTAAGAAAACTTGTTCCATTCATTGTAAACATTTTATTACATCAAGGTTTCCCAAACTAGGGTTCGTAAAGGAACTGCAGGGGGGTTGTGAGTTTAATGAAAAGCTGACAATTAATTAATCATAAAAAATTAAAATGAAAATAAATCATTTTAAAACAAACTCCCTTTGGAGGAAAGTCTCTTCACTCGGTGGCCATATTTGCAACCCCTCCGGGCAGCTCAGACCGATCTTAATGAATGGGGGAATCCTGAAAGCTCAAAAACTGCTTGCTGAACTCACAATTAAATTTCATATGTCAAATCAGCAACAAAAATCTGAAATGAATCGCCCCATGAATGTTGTTTCTTATGCTCAAATAGCATTTAAAAAGCTTTTTTTTCAGGCTAGACCAGGCAATGCGCTTGCAAAGTCATAACGTGCTTATACTGCGCATGTGCATTGGCTGGTCTAGTCAGGGCTGCGTTCAGTCCCGACAAAACATTGCAAAACGTTTATTAAATGGAAAAGGGGGGGGGGGGGGGGGGGTTGAACAACCTGTTCTGATGACGCAAGAGTTGCAAGGCCATTCTTTGTGTTCTTTTTGAAGAATTTTCGGAGACTGATGAAATCATGTTTAATACTGCAAAATACGCTCAATGTTACAGTCACTGCCCTTGCCATCCATTCTTATGTAAAGCACTTAATTACCATTGTGTATGAAATTTGGTATATAAATAAACTTGCCTTGCAATGAAGCTAAAAATATGAACAACTACATCATCATGTTGATATGCTATATTGTTACTACAAACATGTCTTCTAATATTTTAAATTGTTGCGTATACCGAGCTGCAGCGGACACATTTGTAAACGACTTTACTTGGACCCATTGTGTGAGCTGTCTCTTTAATACTGTGTGGTTTATATACATGTTGCTGCTGATTAGAAGCTGATCTCAAACCCCGTTGCACACCGTTTCCAGGAAACATGTCGTTCAACCCAGACACCATAGCAAAACGTTGCGCACCGGTTTGAGCTTGAACATGTCCCAGGTTTCTATGGGAAATATGGCTCTTACATTTAGAAGGTGGAACTATTCGTCCATATTGCGCATTACAGTTTCTCCCATTCATAAATATAGGAGTGAACCATCTTTGTATTTCTATAGACTTTGTTTTAAATAAAACACTTACTAAGAAAAAATAAATATTTTTATTTACCTGCATGCCATGTGATCATTAATCAACATCAAAGAAACCATGAACGTGCAAATGTGATACTTAATTATTGAAATTTTTTTTTTTAAATCTCAGGGGTACTTAAAGCAAATATATTTGATGAATAAGGTTTAGATGAAAAAAAGTTTTTTAATGCCTGCATTATATGTAACTAAGAAATAACGTAAATATGTGCATTTTAATTAGTTATAATAAATAATACATGGTTAAAAAACCAACGGAGTAATAATTCATATAAAAATGATTTCATCAGTAGTTGATGCAATGTTGAAACCCTTCTTAAACCTGAAATGATTCTTGTAAATCTTGTGGTGAAATGCTGTCGCCACCTGACTGATCTTTGTGTGAATGTCCACAAAACTGGACTATATATACACTGTAAAACAGTGAAAATCGCTAAATTAAATGAGTTAATTTAACTCAAAAAATGTAAAAAGTTAATTCAACTCAATATATATTTGTTATGTGAACTCAAAAGCTAATTAGGTTAAGCAGAACTCAATCTAAATAAGTTACTGTAAATTATTTTAATATATTATTACCATACAGTCTATGATTATTACATCTAAATGGCAGACCAAAAAATTTTTAGAAGAAATGAGCTTAATTCATTATATCTAACATATAATATATGTATATCTAAAAGTGCACTTTTAGCCTTGTGAAGTTGAATAAAAAAAAAACTTGTTAAAAAACCTACGGAGTAATAATTCATATAAAAATGATTTCATCAGTAGTTGATGCAATGTTGAAACCCTTCTTAAACCTGAAATGATTCTTGTAAATCTTGTGGTGAAATGCTGTCGCCACCTGACTGATCTTTGTGTGAATGTCCACAAAACTGGACTATATATACATATATAACATGCATACATACATACATACATACATGCACTATATATATATATATAGTGCATGTATGTATGTATGTATGCATGCATGTACGTTTGATTATACTGTTTTGTTAGTTTAAAATCAATGACTATAAGTTAGTATATGACTGACTTTTAAAAAATGAGCAATTTTAAGTGTCAATTTTATAATAATTTTTGAAATTTATTTTGAAAACTTATCATGAACATTTTTATTCTATTTGGAGAAAATTGCATAATTTATTAATACATTTATTTATTTATTACTTTATTAATTTATAATATTTATTATTATTTAAAAAAATGTGTGCTTATGTTATGTTTTGTTGCATACTGGATAAGGTAACAATTCTTTAAACATCATTAACTCATCATAATACGTCAGTTTTGAGAAATGATCATTTACCAAGAGATTTACTTTCTTTTCATGAAAAGTTTTAAAATATTTCAAAATTGACTCATCATGTAATAAACGTGAAGCTATTTTAAACCTGCGCTCCAGCTATGTCCCATACACTGGTCTAAACCCAGAGGTTCCTTCCATATGTGAACTCAAGCAGAGACACATCCTTCATCAGCTATTTCTGTAGCTGTCAAACAGGGGGAGGGTGTCCTGCCCGTAGTCTAGCCGTACACCCACTTTTTTATGGTTGCACAGAAAAAACTTGCATAAAAACAAATTAGCTTCGTCTGCACACAGTTTGCAAATATGTGTGCAATCAGCCAGAAAATAGATGTCACTCCTGACCAAGGTCATGCTAGAGGAGTCCCAGCTCACTGAATCTCCTGGACTGATGTCTTACACATGCTGTGCCCTTCCAAGTATGCATGAGACTCTGACATAAGCATGGACAGAGATGAAAATAAGTCCACCTAAGTGACACAATAGATCATTATGACGCTTCAGCTGACACATTGTTCCTTTCTGGTGTCTTAAGAAAAATCCTAAAAGACTTTAATAATTCGGTGTTGTTTTGAAAAGAATTAATAGCTTTTGGCAATATGTTGTTTATTTATTTATTACAACAAAGATCTTTTGCAGTTATGTATCTTAAAACTACATATTGTCATATGAACAAATAGTCAGTCACTACTGTGGCTGATTGTATGCTATTCTATTTTGATCTCAGCCATTTATTTGAGTCATGCTATCCTTAAGTACATGTTTTAAATTAGTCAATAATAAACAAATAAAGTAATTGTTTCAACCTTTCCAACAACCATAACAACAAATTATATATAGAAATATTTTGCAAATGTAAACAAATTTGTTGCTAGATATTAATGTAAGAGTACAGCAAGGTATGGACTTTTTCACTGGAGGAAGTGTTATTATGGAATACTGTATATTTTAGCCTGAAGCAATGGTTTAAAGGGAAAATGCCTTTATGATGAATTTATTACAAACACACAGCTTTTCACTTCACAAGATGATAATTGATGGACTGGAGAGGTGTGGATTACATGTAGATTATTGTGATGTTTTTATCTGTTTGGACTCTCATTCTGACGGCACCCATTCACTGCAGAGGATCCATTGGTGAGCAAGTGATGTAATGCTAAATTTCTCCAAACCTGTTCTGATAAATTAACAAACTCATCTACATCTTGGATGGCATGAGGGTGAGTAAATTTTTTAATTCGCACATAAGAGCCATTAATATGTGAGTCAGACTATTATGCTGTATGTATGCTATCGATAACAGCAGAATATAAAGGACTATATTCTGTTTATTGTGTGCCAACTTTCTTATCACATTAATGACAGACTGAAACTCACAACTCAGCAAAAACTATATATTTTACAGTGGCATCGTTGCAAAACACTTTTTTCTGCACATTCCTGCTTTGATTCTTTAATGGAGGTGTATTTTATAAATCTATGATGTTTTAGATGTTTAACTGGACAAAAATACTGATTGCGATTTTTTTTTCTCGGTGCAAATGGACTTTGTCAGTAGGGCTGGAGATCAAAAATGTTTTTAGTGCAGTGTGAGTATTAGCAAGGTTGTAAATTTAGTTGACTGTTCAGAGAGCCACGCTTATGGGTCTATTTCTTATTTCCTTCTATGCAAAGCCAGAGGTGAGTGATGTATTTGTGAGGTTGGTTACATTACAGCGGGAATGGAGGTGTCAACGGGTGAAGGACAGAACCTTTAGTCTGGCTGTAATCGAATGCAGATGGAACTAAAATCATCGGAGCAGCAAATCATCACTCCAAAGAGCCAGATGCCCTCCCGCCACCTCCTCCTCCTCCTTCTCCTCTTCAACACTCTCATTGCACTGTCTTAACACCCCAAGAGTTTTAAAACTGAGATGGCTGCCAGCACTTCTTTAACAGGTTAGGCTGAGAGAGAGCGCAACCCTATCACTCCCTCTGATAAAGCATCGATCCCAGCGCCAGAGTATTCACAAATCAATTGATGGGGATGAAATCTGCAGAGGTCAACGCTGAGATCTGAAGCGTGAGAGAAGGTGAGAATGAGATGGAGAGGTGGCAGATGAACATGACAAGGTGAGGTCAAGTAAAAAGATGGCATACTTTAAAAGATATCATCGCAGATTGTGGATGAATGCATTAAAGAGTAAAACATTCAGGGCTACAATAACTATTATCAGTTCTGAGGACCCATAAGGTGCTGGAAGGTGAACTTCACCTTTTTTTTTATCTTCCATTTTAAACAGAGTGTCAGCATGATCGCTTTGACAATGAGGCTGACGCAAACAATGTAATTACCCATAAGGCCATGGATAAGCCTAGCAGGTTCTGAGGAATCACAGATATCTAAATCCTTCACTTAAGGCGCTATTCTGTCCTTCTATTCAGCTATAAAGTATTAGGTGGGGTGGCTGACCGAAGATTGAAAATTCTGTAATCATTTAGCCACCCTCGTTTCATTTCCAAACCTTGATGGTTTTCATTTCTTCTGTGGAACACAAAAAGACATTTTAGACAGAAGTATTGGCACCACTGACACCAAACCTTGGCACTGCACATCTTCTCATATATCTGTATATATAGGCAGTTTTTTGGTAAGGGGGCATGAAGGCAATTCTGCCCAGCATGCATTCATTCATTTTGCCTATATTTCACACCGGTGAATGCAAACTCCCAGCAGACCAGGAATATTACCCTGCCATAACACACAAGTGTTAGTTCAGCAAGAAAAGCAATCAAAATATCCTGCCTGACCTTTCATCATCAGATTGCATTGTCAGAGGAATGAATATAAATGTATAATGTAAAAAACTGATGCTTTGAAGGAATAGTTCATGCAAAAATGTTTGGTTCATTGACTCATCCTAAGGTGTTCCAACCCTGTATTTCTTTCAGAAAACACAAAAGGAGATATTAGGAAGGATTTAACACTGAATGCATGAACCCAAAAGATTTACATTTGAATTTCCTAAATTTGAAAGTTAGCCTACTACAGCAATTCACTGATATACTTTCCTGTAGCTCATTTACAGTTACATTTTAATGTATTTTGACGCCCGAGAACCAATGGTGTTTGCCCAAATACACTTTTTCAATTGGCTGTTGGATTATTGCAAAAAATAAGGTCTGTGACCAACAAGTTTATGATTCTTACATTTTGTGATTCTTAAATCTCCAGAAGCAAAAAGCTAATCGTGGGCTATAATGAAACTACACCACGGTTGCATGACTTCAGCATCACCGTCACTAAATCTCTGGCAACACTTTCAGTCTTTTAAATTGTTTTAAGAAAACATTTTTCTTGAAAGTATAACACAATGAGGCTGTGAAAGCGGACTAGTGAGTAGATGAGTATACCTGTTCCTCGTGATGGCGTTTAATGTCCCTGACAACCTCTGCAGTCCCATTTAGCCACTTGTAAGCAATGTTATATTTCCAAGACACATAAAGTGCTATTTCTGATGTATTTTATGTTGTAGAATAAAATGTGAAAATGTCTTGAGCTTGTGTTAACCACAGACCTTGTTTCAGCCATTTAACCAAAAAGTCCACTAAAAAAAAAAAAAAAAAAAAAAAAAAACTATTGACTGGAAGATGGAACCAGAAGTTCAAAAATGCTATGAATCACCATCATTGTAAAAGAGCAGGTTGAATATTCTAACATGTCATTGAATCATGTTTCATTGTAAGAAAATGACACAAGTTTGGAATAACACAATAATTGTCTAAGTGATGGAAAAAAGAGTATACTCTTAATTTCAGGAATGACTGAAACTTCAGAATATGCTTTTTGAAGTCATTTCTTCCATGCTGTTCATTGTGTGTTAGTACTTACTTCTAAATCTGTTTTAGCAGACAGACAGTGCTTTTTGCTCAATATGACGCCCACCAGGAAAATTCGACCAGGTAACGGCTCATCATTGCAGACTTCCTTCAGGCTCTATGACTCACTGAACAAAGAGTAAAGAATATCAGCTCTCAAAAGGAATGCATCAATACATTATCAAAAAGGCATAAGAGGCCATTTGTGGTCAGTTTCAACCTAGTTTATTCCTGTCTGCTCTTTACATCTGTCCAGTCCATTTCTCTCAGTATCTCCATCACAGTAATGCCTTCAAACCCATCTCGTCTCATCTTAACATCTCTGTGATACAGGGCTTTAAAGCATATACATGTTAGGTCACAAGCTAGGCCTGTGCCTAAGATCTACCAGAAGCTGATCGTAGATCAGAAAAGGCAGCAGCTAATGGGAAGCTGTGCAATATTTCCCATGTGCACAGATCCCTGTCACATCCCCTCAGACGGGAGGTTCTCTGAGGTAAAAGGTGCAGCCCTGCAGAATGTCATTGAGATGTTTGCGGCCTGACATATGTGTTTTGGGTTTCCATCAAATGAGGGGAAAATGGCTCCCTGAGGAGGGTACAGTAGGGAAGGCTAATCTGAAGAAGAACGCCAAGCAAAACACAGGTTTTTGTGTTTAGGAGGCACAAAAGGCAAAAAACATAAGGTAGGTCTAGGCTGTCCAACATTTACAGGTTTTATAGTTTGTCAAAAAAAAAAATAATAATAATAATATATATATATATATATTATTTCACAGAACCACAAAAGAAAGTTGGGCAGAATGTCCAAGCTGCTCTTTTTCCTTATAATGTGTAATAAGGGAATGTAGATTGCTAAAATTGCATAAAATTGATTAAAATATAAAATAGTTATTCTAAATTGTAATACAGTAATATGTCATAATATTACAGTTTTTACTGTATTTTCAATCAAATGAATGCAGCCTTGATGAGCATAAGAAATGTGTCACAATTGGGTCACATGATACACATGAACCAATGGTATTTGACATCAAACCCAGCATAATAAAGAAATTCTGTCTGTCACTTATGGCTATCATGTCTTTGAAGTTTTATTGATCACATTAATGTATAACAATCTGCTTTCATTTTATGCTAAAGAGCAGCTTGAGCATTCTGACTAACATCTCCTTTTGTAATTCACAGAACATAAGACAGGTTCAAAATGACTTAAAGATGAATGAGCCAATTCATCTGTGCATTTTAAAAGTAATGACTTTTCTCCAGAGTAACATCCAGCTCTCTTTTCTTTTACATTAATGCTCTCTTCACAAACACATATATGCATGCAAGCTTTGGAGAAAATGGTGTTATTTTCTCTTTTATAACAGGCTGACTTGAGGGCATCACACATTATGTCTTTCTCTCCCGTTACAATGGGTTTAATATTCATCATGCAGTGCCCCATCCCCTTCCAGACTGGCCAGGTCTTCATCTAGCTTCTTTTTTTTTCCCACTGATTCTCTCAGAATAAACCATTGCTTGCTTGAACTGTCCTGTCTGAATGGGATCTGAAACTATTATCGGGGTAGAGGAAATCAGATAGGTGTATTCAAAAGAGCTGAGAGCTGAAATCACACACATCATTATCATAATTACAGCCTGGAAGTCCATGCAGAGGTATTCAAAATGCAGCAGCCCCAACCCTTTAAATGTAAAACCTGAGAATGGAATACTGGCCTGATTGCTTTGAACAGAGTTCACGGCCCTCCAGTGCAGAGCTGTGTACTACTCGTGGGTGGTGAGCCATGTTTCTCTAGCTCTCGACTTGAACTTGAACCCAGAAGCCCTAACACTGATTGAAGCTGGGAGAGCTCCCCCTGGGACTGCAGCAAAGCTAATACAGACAACAGCCACACCATCATGATGTTCTGCTTCTCCATCTCTCCCCCCACCGCACTCCAATTGCAAAGAACCGGTTTGCGTCAGTGAGCTGTTTGTGCAGTGTATAACATGTCCTTGGAAGATCAAAATAACATCTTAAAGTTCATGTAAGCTGGTGAATGATTTATTTATGAGCGTAAATGAAGATGCACCTTCTGAAAACATGGTGGCTAATATAAACTTGACATAATGGACAGGCTTTGAGTATTTCAGTCCATTGTTTACTGTCATTTATATTTCAGAACATTAAGGTTTTTACTCAAGTTGAATGCAGTCGTGACACTCTTAAAAATAGAGGTTCCAAAAAGGGATTTTCATCTGTGAACCGATTTTCTTGGTGTGAGGAACATTTAAATATCACTATATATAAACTAGCTTTTGATCAATGGACAGTTTCCATAGATGTTAAAGGTTCTTCATGAAAACGTTGAAGCCATTAAAGAACCTTTATTTTTAAGAGTGTGGCAACTCAGAAGGCAATTTTATTGCTCAGAGGCTAATCTTTCATAGCTCATAGACATCTCAGTTATGTTTATTGTAGGTTTTCTTGGAAAAATTGGAAAAAATAGTTAATTTTTGACACAGCAAGAGTATTGTGCTTTAAAATGAATGCAGAAATATTAACTTAGATCAGCTGATCTTAGAAGAATTTAATGAAAAATAGTTTAAACTGAAATAAGACATTTTGAGCGAAAAATTTGAGGAAAATTTCCATTTACTCGTTTTGTCTCACTGCTGTCTAGGAGATACAGCTGAGCTATTAAAGAGAGCACACTCTAATGGTAATCCATAACTGTTTCACATTTTGGTGAATTTGAGGCTAATTTGTATACATTTTTGTACACTGTAAAAAAAAAAAGTTGTTAACAAAACAAAGACTACTAGTGTACAATTTTACAAGGAAATACTACTTCAGTTTTTGTACGTCAAAATTTCATGATTGATTCAATGTTACTTGCCATTTCTTTGTGATTTTTTCATGAAATTTACGAGCAATTTCTAAATGAAATTGTTTCTACACCAATTTGTTTCTTTACATTTTTGTATGAACTACTTACGCACCAAAGATGGTTAGGTTTCCAAGCAAATCATGTTATATGAATTTATATGAAATTGCCAGTTCAAAAAATAGTTTTGTCATGAGATTGGGTTGGTTGTGCCAGTAAGAAAGGTGTTTCAAGAAAGGTGCGAGCTGTGAAACAATACCAAAAGATCATCTTACGTTGTGTCAGTTTGTTTTGAAGCCTCTTTGTGTCGTCCCCAGCACCGCGCCCCAAACCACACTCTATCATACATGAAAAATGACACAAGCCGTTTCATTATTACAGATACCATGCAAATAAATATGCATTTTGAGGAGTGGCCTAATGCCACGACACTGGGCCCTCATGCATATTTAAATAGCTCCAACCCTGTATCTGGCCAGCAAGCAATTTCCCGCTCCACTCCATATGGCCCAACCCCCGCCCGGCCTCAATGGCATGCATATGTATGAAGCACTGTTTCATATGTATCAGGTCCATCATTTTCTCCTGTTTCACTGAGGGGCGATGACACGCATGGCATCAAGAGGGATGACCCTCACAGGGGGCCAGACGGTCTCACAGGAATAGACTAGAGCCAAAACAAACTGCACACTCCCATCATGCTCTGTAAGGGAAGGAGTAGCGGACAGGGAGATGAATAATCCAGATACACAGTCTGCCACTGATGGCCTCTCAGGCCTTACAAGGATATCTGCTCCAGGTAAAGTTTAGATGCTGATTGTTTCAGACTGTTGTAAACACTGTTGACTACAGTAAACTGGACACGAGAGAAACTTCAACCATATATAATGGCAAAAATCAGATTAGATGGTGTTTGGCAGAGTTGGGGTCTGTAGACTCAGACTTGGACTTGGACTGCAATTATGAATGAACTCAGATTTGGATGCACTCAGGTGGAATTGTTCTTGAACTTGATACAAACTCGTACATTTTGGACTCAAATCCATGTCATGTCCAGGTCAACCAAAGCTGGTAGCCATTGACTTTCATAGTATTTTTTTCATACTAAGGAATCCAATGGATACCAGCAACTGCAACATTCTTCAGAAAATCTTATTTTGCATTCCAAAGAATTTGTAACAACATAAAGGTCAGTAAGTGATAACAGCATTTTCATTTTTGGGTGAAATTAACCTTTAAGGACTTGACAAGGTGGACTCTGACCCAACACTAATATATGGCAGTTACTAATATAACAGACTTTGTTATCATTGTGAAATCATAGTAAATTAGCATTCAAATAAATGGAACAACAATCTAATACGAGATAGAATAAAATATAAAATAATAAAGGAATGAATAAAAATCAATACAGCCTTCTGAAAATCTTTTGTATGAAGCCCAACTTCACACAACCAACTACAATCTTTACAAATAAGCTAATCATCGGAAATTAGCATCTGACAGGCACTGCAGTCTTAGCCATGACACCAGTGTAGAAACACTTGGCATTTTGACTATAGTCATTTATTATAGAAGATGAGAAGGAGATTCTCTCTGGTTCCTTCCTAATGGCAGTGGTCCATATTAACACATATGTCTAACTCATGTCTGATAATTGCTAGCATGTGCTAATTAGCCCCAAAGCTGCTGAGGAGGTCGCTGATACCAAAGAGTGACATAGTGAGAGGGAGAGAGTTTGGGCAAATTCCAAATGCCTTTTTCTTTTTTCTTTTTTTGTGTGCACTGCATAAGAGTTGTTTCAAATATTTCTCCATACAATAGTGAGCAACTACATCCTTAATGAAACCTAGTTCTAAATACCACTAGTAATAAATGTTAATAATAATAATAATATGTTTTATTATTATTAATAATAATAATAATAATAAAATTAGCCTAAACTGATATTTCCCATGTGCTACATTTTTTGTAAAAACATAATAGGGTTGCACACAAAATATGTGTCAATTAAATCAGGTAAACAGCGTTTACTGCAATTAATTGAACATAAATTCAAAAGATTGTCAAATGTATTCTTTTTAAATAAAATATTCTGATTTAAATTTTTGGATACAGTCAATAAGATCACATAAGACAGGCCAAAATCCTTATAATGCATTTAAAACTAGCTTATTTTTATGCTAGGACAATTTTATGTTAAACAGCTTATAAAATATATCTAATAGTGTTTAATTTAAAAACAATGGGATTTGTGCATTTAAATAGTCATGGGACACCAAAGTAGTCATGGAAAGTGGCTTGAAATAAAAGAGGTCATGTTTAACCGTGCGTAAAGTATATCAAAAATATACACTCTGTATGAGACAATGACTTTCAACCTTTTAGTGTGAAGTAAATATTAAATAAAAAAATTCTCTCATAAATATGACTTCCAGAACTATTACCTTGTGTAAATACTTAATCTGTTTATAGTATAAAAACTTGCTCATGAGCACAACAAATAAACGTGTGTCCGATATGTCCATGTTTTGAAGACTCTAAGGGACATGACTTCTGTGGTCGATGTCTCAGCGCATCAAAAACAGTTTATTGTGGTCATGCCATGCTGGTCGCACTCTACTGGACCAGAGGTTTGTCAGACCATATCTTGAGCTTTGAGCGCTCTGAAATCTGGAAGGCTGACATCAGTTATGGATCCCTAAAGACCAATTTTACACAGGCTGAGACACTGTGTGACATTCATGGAATGAAAGCCTGAGGCACAAGAAGACAGGGTGAAAGAGGACAAGATGGAGAGAGTGAGAGATGAAGATGGGGTGAGAGAGAGAGGAATGAATAGTCACCTTAGTGGTGGCTGATGTGCTGATATCTCTCATGGCTGTGGGCAACGTTCATGTGATTGGGTGTTTGTCAAACAGTCGCAAAAGATAGCGTCCATTCACCCAGGACTCACTTGATAAGCATATACAGACACAGAATACACACACAACACAGAAACCATATGGGTGTCGTGTGGAATGTCAGAAAGAAACATGGTTCCACCACAAATGTATACGCAAGTTCAGTATACCTCAAGTGTAAACTGTGTTCCCTGTCTGCCTGTTAGCTCCAGTTCAGTGCATGGTTGTGGTTGGAATTCTATACTGTGATACTACATTTAATAATTCTGCTGTATTGCTGCAGAAATTATGTGTTTTTGTAGGCCAAAGCCTGGAAAGCAGTTAGTGTTTTAGCACGTCCAGTTCCATCACCCTAAACTCGATGTGCTTTTTGAACGAGTTTTGGGTTAAATGCCTAAAACGTCTGTGCTTAACACAAGCTCAAGATCATTTCTCTACCTGGTCTCATGGCATTTACGTACCTGGGTGACATGAAATACGTACCAATAAGTACATATCACTGCAGTTTCCAAAATAAATGAACACTTTCACACAAATTTACAGAGTTGCGATTAATAAAGCGTAATTTTCACACAATTATTTGAAGAATATCATGCTATGACTCCAAAACAATATTAATATGCTGGGAGATTTGAAAACTGATGCTTTTGAACGTTAGCATCGCACACATCCAGCTTCATATCTATGGGTTTTCATAGATGATAAGTTTGTTCGGTAGCTCACGGAGTACGGAAACGGACTTCAGAAGTAAGAAGCACCGGTTCAAATCCCGTGTGACTACGGTTCGATGAAGCAGTTCAAATCTGCGTAAAAGGAAGTTCAAATGGCACAGTTGCATCTGCTAATACGTTTTTATCTCAGTTTTGCATTCGTTAACACTATCGGGTAGGTTTAAGGCTGGATTTGGTGTAGGGCATATTTCCAACACGATAGAGCATTAACCTTTAGTGACAGTCCCCGGATATTTGAATTCTGAACCGCCGCAATACGTATCTGAAGCAACGTAATAAAAAAACAGCAATACGTACCAATATCTACGTAATATAAACGTGCCATGGTTCACATATTGAACTTGTGTTTTAGAGCCACTCAGTGGACATTTCTATTTGAAACTGTGGCGAAACGTGCAGCAAGGTACATAAAACGGTGTCGCACAAAAAGTGCGCAGAGGTAGGTATTTTTATGAGACCAGGTTGTAATTTCTTGTTTTATTCTACAACATTAAAATGCATCAGTTATAGCCTCTTGTAATTGTTTAAAAGCGGTTGCTAACAAGTGGCTAAATGCCACTAGAAGTTGTTGGGGATCATCACGACTAATTGTAAAACTCATCTACTCACTGTAGCTTTTTAATTGTGGTGAATTTTTTTAGGCTTTAAAATTCAAAAGTTGTTCTTTTGTGAAGATTATGAACAAAATATGTAAGATTAATTAACTTTTGATGGTTAGAGGACTTACTTTCTCTAATAATCTAAAAGCTGATGAAAAAATTCTAGTGGGTTTTTGTTGAGGGAACTTCCATATTGACCTACAAAAATACATCACTGCAGCATCATATATGAACTTTCTGGCTGTGTTTGGAATGTAATATATATTTTTTAAATTAATATAGTAGCCAAAGCATTAATGCAAACATTAGTGTGCTACATTGTTGTCACATGATCTGAATATCAAAATATAAAATGTTCTATTTTTTAATTAAACTTTAATGTTTGGTATTCCAGTCATATAATGAGTCAAGAAAGAGAAATCAAGAAATCAAGTCTGTAATTAGTAGAGTAGGATTGGCACTTGATATAAAACATAAGAAATATTTTGATTTAAAAAAAGCAAGTATTCCATTCCAAACAGGGCCTCAGTGTTCTAGTCAGAGAAATTATTCTTGTATCCTGTCTTATGAATAGCGTGGGACGGAGTGTGTACATGTGTGTATGTTTTTGCGTTGAGAGGTTAGTGTTGGTCAAGGTAGAATGGCTTGATCCAGAGGGTTCAGGGAGAGGAGGCTAATGCAGAAAGCCACTTCAAAAAACACTTTTCATCTTCTCTCGTTTTTTAACCATCCAGCCCTCCATCATTTTCCCCATGCCCTCCACTCCGAAAACTCCCCTTTTCATCTGGAGAGGGATCAAGACCGCGGATGTGTTTGACGTAATTATGTGCGATCAGGATTCTGCCTGTCCTCCTGTTGGAAATGATTTCATCCTTTTCAAAAGCAGGTCATAATTGAAAATAAGATGGACTGAATTTCATGTTCTTCCTTTTTGCATGATGATGCCCCGCTGTCCACGAAGACCTCTGCTTCTGGCTTTATTCATAATTCATTTCAAGCATGACAAATGCAAGCTTTTTTTCTCCCCTACTAAAAGAGATGACTGACTTAAAGCCACACTCAAGTGACTTCAATGATCAATTATGAATATATGAACCTGGACAAGAGCGGCAGGTTTGGACAAAAGCATTCTGATGTTGTGGTATAAGAGAGCACAGTCCAAAAGGCATCAGTAAAAAATAACATCTTTTAAACTATGACTTTAAAATTTCAGAAGAATGCAGTGACTACAGCACAGTCCTGTAGTTTTTTGTTGTTGTCGTGTTTTTTTTTTTCTTTGCATTTTATTTCTGTGATCTGATGCATCATTATGGAAGCTTTTTTTAGATAAAAAATAAAAAGGTAATTGTGAATGTTTAATCTCACAATTCAGAGCTTTTTTCCTTGCAAGGTTTGCGAGATATAAATGCAGAATCGCAAGACATATTCTGAGAAAAAAATTATTCTCATTTGTATTTTATTTTATTTTTTTAATCCCATCACAGAAACAACAACAATTAAAAAAATAATAATAATTAAAATGTAAAAAAAAAAAAAACACTGTTTTTTTTTTTTTTTTTTTTTTTTTTTTGCAAGATGTAAAGTCAAAATTCAGTAGAAAAAATTCTGCGAGATGTAAACTTGGAATTGCAAGAAAGAGAGAATTCCGAATTTAAATACCGCAATTCTGAGTTTTTTCTGAATTTTTTTCTCAGAATTATGAGGGAGAAAAAGTCTGAATTGCTAGATGAAAAGTCGCAATTAGCTTTTTTATTATTCTGTAGCAGAAACGGGCTTCCATACATCTCAGAGTAAAACAGAATATTGAAACAAGGACAAAAAAATTATAATAATAATAAAAAGTTTAGTATACAATATGAAAGAGATTGAATTTTTCAGAGGCATGCAAGTTTGATGCCTGAAAACCATATATTCACAATGAATCCAGGAACATACATTAAGAATGTCACAGCTTTTGATTTCATTTTGATTTTAGCCAGTTATATCCATTCACAGGATTGTTATGGTAGCAAGGTACCATATAATATAGAAGTCCTTGGTCTGTTTCCAATTTTTTATTAGCACGCTGTTGTTTTCATTGAACCTCTAAGGATAAGCATTTCCCAAGTAAATTTTAATGTGCATGTTCATATGCACATATTATTCCAATAACATCACAGTCCTAAGTGCAACCACCCTGGGAAACTGACCAAACGCTGTCTTTTGGACGCTCAGAGCTTCAACTGAAAGCATCAGGACAGGTTGCATTCAACGACACAACACTCATTAATCTATGAATATTCAAACCGTCACTTTAATATCATTGACACGCATGAACTTTGTGGCGGTCACCAATTGCAACAGGTGACCATGAGTAATTATGCAGATTTATTCAAGACATTAGCATGATTAATTAGGTGCAAACCGAGGTGGCTACACTTGAATTAGTAAGCATTATGAATAATTACCATGCATATTTTGCTCTTTATGTGGCTGGGTTTCGTGATAAACAAAGCTTTAATTACGAGAAAACATCTGGGAATAGTAGTGACCTTCATTAATCTTACGCAAATTCCCTCAGCTCTACACCCTGATGCATAATTATTGCATTAATAACAGAGGCTGCACTGCATTAGTCCACTTGAGGAAATTCATACTATTGCCCTTTAATAAGAAGAAAACTAAAAGTTATAACCTGCTGCACTGAGCAACAAATGCTTTGTTTAAATAAGAGAATGTACTAGCTACACTTTTCAATATACTGAAAATGGGACAAGGCTTGTAAAGCTCCAAAATGAAAAAAATCTGAAAATGATCAAGACTAATTCACTATATTCCAAATGTATCATACGATAGCTCTGTGTGATGAACAAACTGAAGAGTTGTTATTCATTGATAATATTCTCTTCCACTGCAGCTTTTGAATGAAATGTTGGATCATTCAATGAATAATAAAAATACATTTTCATTAAAAATAAACACAGTTGCCATATTGCTTTAGAAGATTTAGAATATAGCATGTCATATGAAGTACTTTTATGATACTTAAATGGTGCTTTTTTGTTATTTTGGAGCTTAACAACCCATTGTTGCACTTCATTTGTACTCAGAAGTTGAAAATTCCCAGTTTCCAGTATAGGAACTGTTAACTGGAATGCCCTCCCAAGTCGGAGTTCCAAAGTGGAATCTCGGAGGAATCGCAACAACTCCAACTTCAGAACCCTATATGGCTGCTCAGTGCATCAACAGAAGAGAAACTGCAATAATATAATTGTTTATTAGCACTTACATTTGTCTGTGTCTCTCGATAAACTCAGTGGTGCACATAGTACAGCCAACCTTTATTTGTGGCTGTGATACACTATAGCATTATGTGTGCAAAATACTGCTTTTTATGTGTTTTTAATCAACTGGTATTGCTAACAATGGACACGTCCATCTTGGATTTACATTCCCAGCTTTGACATTCAACTTCCAAGGTAAATGGATGTTCAGCTTTCACTAAATGAGGACTGGCTAGTTTATTCTTCAAATATTATCTTTAAAGGTTTCACAGAAGAAGAAATGTCTTACGGGTTTGTAACAACATATTGGTGAGTAAATGACAGAATTTTCATTTTTGGGTGAACAAATTCCTTACTAGATCACATATATGTACTATAGACATCGGACATTTCTCAAGTTTTCAGCAACTCTCCAAGTCCAAAACGTCAAAATGTGTGATAGATGAGAACAGCAGAGGAAAGGGTAAAAGGTTTGTCCTCTCGCAGTGACTCTGCCTCTTTGGCCTGACTTCACACAAACAGATCACCAACTATGAAAAGGACCAGAATCTAGAAGAGGGGATCAGTTTTCCCTGAGTCTAACCACTTACCCAGCAGAGCTCATACACACACGCACACACACACACACACACACACACACACACACAATTCATGTCAGGGTTGTCAAAGTAACCTGATCCTAAGGCCTCCTGACATGCAGCAGTCCAGTCTGTGCTCTCTCTGCCCATACACTCTGGCTGTAAAACAAAGGAATTGCTTCCACATGTTTCTAAAGGCTGCAGAGTCTCAGGGTACAAATCTTCAGAATGGGACCCTCCTCTGCCAGGACACTTGCTTGCTTTCTCCCTCTCCTCAATACACACACACATGCATGCATGTGAAAACTGCCATCTAGTGTTGTCTTGCACTAAAAAAGCCTTTTTTAAATTACAGTTTACTGTTAATTGTTTTATTTACATTAAGATATGTATCATTAGTTCAAAATAATCTGCATTTTAGCTATATCAGCTTAATAATACCAAGTAAAGTGAGTAATACCAAACATATTTAATAAGATTTATTCTGTGAGCTGTGTATAAAAGAATGCTAACTGACTTAAAGTAAATTTCATTTAATTTCTAACCAGACCAATATACTTGTGCCACATAGTTTCATGCAAAATGAACTAAGATCTTAAAAAGTCACTTTAATAGGACCCACAACCATAGTTCCTATTTAACAAAACTAAACAAGGTCCCATTTAGAGGGAACACTGATCACCATAATGGTGACTTAAAGGAATTTAAAATAAATGTAATATAAAATTGCATTGACCATACTAACCTGTAAAGACAACCATAATTAACCACATATTAATTAACAACACCAAACGTTTAAGCCCATATGTTGCCCAGGCCTGAATAGTTTAAATGTTCATGTGTAAGCTTGTAGCCACTCCCAATAGATTCACTGACATGACCTAAGCCGAAATAACTCATATTGTGTAATTTTACTACTAGTAGCCATCCAAAAAAAAAAAAAAAAAAAAAAAAAAAAAAAATGAAGAGTTCAGATGCAAAAGCCTCCAAGTGCCATCTGAAATTTTCTTCTAAAATTAGTATTTTTCTCAGGCTCCTATGTTTATGTTCCGTTATTTCACTTTAATAGCAATTAAAATAACCTATTCATTGCCATTAAAGTGACATTACTGAACTTACACATCTGAGCCTGATAAAAATACTCATTTTAGAGGAAAATTACCAATTGGCACTTGGAAAACCCCCATCTGCTATTGATCAGAAAAACATAGTCATACCCCAAAAGCATGCCATTGGTTTGCCAAACATTAAGCATAGCGGAAATATATGATTTAGAATCAAAAATGGCTTGTTTCACATTGCACACAAAAACACATACTTGTTTTAGTGGTCATATTAGTACGTTACAACAGAAAACTAAAAATGACATAAAACATGTCAATACAAAATTTTGCTAAATGAACTGACATAAAATGCTGGTGTGAACTAATTATCCACTGTTTGACAGAAGTAATATGTATGTTATACTCACAATCTTGCATCAAGAGACCAAGTCCTGTTTTGTCATAGTGAACACTAATAAATAAAATGGGGAAAAAGTGATAAAGCCAAATACAGACATATTTCAGTGTTCACTATTGCTAAAAAAACTAATGTTCTTTGGGTAATTATTATGCTTGCTTCATTGCCACCAATTTTCAATATTAAAAGCAATGCTGTATCCCATCACAACTGCAATTAGTAGAAAAATTATCTAAACTGATATGCTTTAAAAACGTTATAAGTCTATTAATTTGATAAAGTGAAGTTGCTAAATTGTTTAAATAATATGCATAGTCAGCTTTCTGTGTGTTTGAGTTTGCATTTCTTCTCTCTTTTACAGTTTCTGCTTAATTTAACAGATTTTGACAAACAAAGCAAAATCCATAGCCCATGCACCTTCACCAAACTTATGAGTCCTTTCTTCAGGTCAGTCTTGACATACTGGTTGTTCATTAACCTAATTAATTAAAACTAACATAATAACCAGGAGGACTTCTTATACTGGGCAGCAGACAAAGTCTAATTTGCATATAGAGACTTAATGAGTGCATGGCAGCAGGTGCAGGAGGATTATAATTATCAGTAATGATAGTCACCTGTGACCATCCCCACCTTTTCTCAAGGTTCATGCCGTTATAACAAACTTAACATGAACATCACGGACTGCATAACTGCAGAAAGAGCATGTGAAACAAAAATGAAAGAGCAAACAGCTTTGTATGTATAGGCCTATACCATACAAAGTTATTCCTGACTGATAGACTATAAAATATTGCGTAATTATTGTTGACTGATAGAAAATGTGAATGAAAATGAGAAATAGTACTTTTCTTTTTTTTTTTGTATGTTTTAATGAACAAGTACATTTTTTTGGCCAATCAAGTTAAGCCCTGTTTTTTTGTTTTTTCTTTAGATGAGATATGGAGTGTTGCCGGCCTCTACTGGTGATTTGCACAAGGTGCAATACACAACACAGACTGTACACACAAAAATAAAATAAAATAAAATATAAATACTTCCTAAAAAGCAATTAGCTCTCTTTAAGTCAGACCTTTATAGAATATAATTCTGATATTTTGTTTTCACAATTTATTGCAGTGCTGGTTTATAGTGAATGTGATTTACCCAAGTAGTTCTCACTTATCAACCAAAAGATTTTAGGATTAGATTTCACACAAAGAGGTATTTTATATAGTGTTATTGATACATTTTTAGCGTTTGCAATGATCTGAGAGTCGAGCGATTACGTAATCGGCCACGTAACTACGTAACTAACCGCCCACAAACAAACATGGCGCACCACAGTCGTTGTTTACAGGTCTGTCTTCTAGTTTTGAGAACGTATTTTAACATCCAAAGTAATTTAATGCAATGTCTTTATGCCGTCCAAAGACAATGTCATAGACAACGTCTACGCTCAAGACGACAGGTCAGTTATTATTGTTTTTTTTATGTATTAAAGATGTGCAGGTTTCCCGCGCGTCCTGGAAACCCAAAAATGGAGGAATTACCTCGGTGTCCTTTAAAATAATTAACGTTAGCTACGTTATAGTTAAATTGTACAAAACACGATCCAGTCTGGATAGCCTGTGACACAGCCAAACAATGCAAGTAAACACCTGGGCGCGGGATGTTTCCAATCCAAACCAATTATATTTCAAAATTTCAATTGGGGACTGTGTAAAGTAATAATTTGAATTGTTATAATTTAATTAAATATGCAATCAACTGTCCATTTTCTCCGAGGCATCATATATCAGAGCATTTCTATTTATGTGTAGGCCTGGCACAAATTCACTGCATTATAGTATTGATATATGTAAGATATGTTTTTGTGTGACCTTGTAAACATAGATGGGTAAATGTCACATTCATGCATGTAAATATAAGAAATACAAACTTGCTTTATTTCTGTTAAATTTGTCGAAGATTTAAACAAAGTAGAAAGACAAAACTATAGTCATCTATGTTAAAAAGGTACTATTTTAGTGCTGCCCTGAGTTACATTTTGTTTGTATGAATTTTCATAAGCGTAAGTGTGCCTTACAATGTTGGTATGTTCCCTTTCTTGCAATGTAATTGTGCAACAAAATAAAATAAAATTTCCTAGAACATGTTGTTTTAAAAATAGTGGGAACCTTGACATGGCTTAGATATTTAGTTTCAGCCTTATTTGCATTGCCATAACAGAAAGGTGGCATTATATAATATCTGTGTACCTTCATTTTCTTAACAGATAGCCTTGGTGATCATGAGAAGACGGACGTCTGCTGTGTGGTCCTATCCTCGAGAGCATAAGTGGTGGGATACCATTGTACCTGAATTCACTCCAGAACAGTTCATCCAGAATTTTCGGGTCTCACGGGAGTCTTTTGAGTACATCTGTTGTCGTCTCAAGCATGTGCTTGAACGAAGGAACACCAATTTCCGTTTGTGTGTACCTGTGAAAAAACGAATTGCCATTGCCCTTTGGAAGCTTGCCACTGGCAGTGAGTACAGAAGTGTCAGTCAGCTTTTCGGGGTTGGCGTGAGCACTGTATTCAATTGTGTGCAGGACTTCTGCAACGCTGTAATGAAAGTTCTTCTGCCTGTACACATTAAATTCCCAGATTCTAGAAAGCTGAAGGAGATGGCAGATGTGTTTGAAAATCGCTGGAATGTCCCTCAATGTGTGGGTGCAATAGATGGAAGCCACATTCCAATAATAGCACCAGAAAAATACCCTCTTGACTATTTTAACAGGAAAGGGTGGCATTCAATAGTAATGCAAGCAGTAGTTGATGGCAAAGGGCTTTTCTGGGATTTGTGTGTTGGCTATCCTGGGAGCGTACATGATGCAAAGGTCCTAAGACAGTCATATTTGTGGAAGATGTTGAATGATGGACACCCGTTAAACCAAAGCAAAGTACACATCTCTGGTTGTGATGTTGGATACTACCTGATTGGAGACTCAGCCTATCCCTTGCAAAACTGGCTGATGAAGCCATTTCCAGACACGAGCAGACTAACCCCACAGCAGCAGAGGTTCAGTCTCAGGTTGAGTAGTGCAAGGTCAGTTGTGGACTTGAGTTTTGGAAAGCTAAAGGCAAGATGGAGGTGTCTCTTAAAAAGGAATGACTGTAAACTGGAGCTGATAAAGAAGATGGTTTTGACCTGCTGTGTGCTACACAATATCTGTGAGGAACGTGGAGACCCCTTCAGTGAAGACCCTTCTACTATCCATGTGAACATACAGCCTCCCGTTCAGCCATTAACAGAGCATGAACAGCCAGAAGGGACTGATATACGAGCGGCATTATTGGACTACTTTAACAGACAGGACAGTGAAATTGTTCAAGTTGCAGTTTAATTTTATTATATTTTCTATTGTTTTTCCTCAGATCCTTACTTGCTCATGGTGTGAAATGAATGTTCAATGAATGTTCCAACACTTGTGTATATTGGTTTATTACAAAAATTAATTACAATTTTTTTTTAAAATGCAAATAAATTTGACAAATGTAAACAGTGTTAATTTGTAAAGTAAAAGAAATAGACAAATGCAAACTTGAGACACGTGCATGAAGCAACAACACACAAAGTAAACAATGAACAAATGTTAAATGTTATTTGTTGTTAACAGCATTTGTAACCAAGATTAATTCTGCAATGTAAACTCCATCATCCAACATACTGTATGTTGATGCTGTTTCATGTAGAAAAGGGAATATTCCTTCTTTTTGGACTCGAACCACGTTACTAACATGAAAAATTCCTGTAATGTGGTTGAGCCATTTCCTTCATGCCATTTTCCCTTTCTAAAATGTTTACTTATTAGGCCCTTTCGCACCGCCGGAACCTTTTCATAGTACCCGAACTAATTGTGGAACTACCTACTTTTTGGCGTGGTCGCACCATGGGAACTAGGAACGGTTTTAGTTCCCGGAACTCCGTTTGGAGGAACTAAATTAAATCCTACTTCAGAGTAGGTTCTAAAAGAGTTCCATAGGAACTATCGTGACATAAGTGTACGCTGATTGGCTAAACGCGTAAGAAAACGCCCTCACCCGCCATGATTTAAAACACAGTGTAAATGCATACTGTGTGAACATCGCATCTACTTATATTTCGCAAGAATGGAGAACAGCAATAGATGGAAGGACGCTGAAGTGCAGGCACTTTTGAACTCCTTTCCGATCTTTCAATTGCTTGACGTATAAGTTACATCGACATTCCATGTCCATTATTGTGAACCCCACAAGACACAACAAAAACACAGCGTCCTCCATCCTCCTGTTGTTAACATGGTTCTTTATTTTTGTTGTTGAACGCCGCTCACAAATGACGTCGCTGTCGACCGGCTTACGTCACTTCTTAGTGCCCACTCTCGGTGTGAATGCAACACTTTAAATGGTAGTGGGAAATAGTTCGCGCAAAATCGTCCCAGTACTTTAGTACTGTACTTTTAGTTCTGGAACTATTCTGGAACTGGATTGAGCCTTTGCTGCTCTTTCATTGTGACAAAGAGCAGCAAGGAACAATCTATCAGTAAACGTTTTAGGAAGGGAAAATGGCATGAAATGAAATGGCTCAATCACATTACAGGAATTTTTCAGGCTATGTCAGCCAGAATGTAGATAGGCCTAAGTGATGTAATGTCTCGGTGTAGAAAGTAGAAACCACAGAATGCAAGATAACACCATGTTCTTTGGAGCAAACTTTAATATTAGGCAATAACACAGCCTTTATTCCAAGAAATCTGATGGTGAGGGCTCAGTCAAGCTCTTCTACCTGTAGAACTGATTAAATACATCAAAAAAAACAAGACAGAAATGTGTTAACATGAATACATCAGTATACTAAGTGATAAATAAAAAAGATTCTGATCATGCAAAATGCTCACAAGCATTATCTTGCAATTTACAACAAGCATTTTTCTCAACCTTTCTTCTCACTTCAATCTCACAGCACTGCATACATCAACATACTACATAACCCTGATTAATGTTGCAGGCCCATACAATAACATTACTGTTATTACATAGTAGCTCCTCCAAAACATAGCTAGATAGATGGCAAATAATCCCTTCAGCCTCATGTGCAGTTGTGATTACAATCCAATTCTAGAAAAGCGTTACTTACTTTTCATTGTCTTCTTGACTGACATCAAGTATGTTTGTGAAATCTGTTGGGTCCTTTAAGGTGCATGATGAATGCTTGTTGACAATGTCAATGGTGCTCTCTTCTATCTGTGGCCTTTTAATCAAAGTCACGAAGGGAGTTGTCGTGTTGTAATGGTTTCACCTGAATCAATGACATTTCAACACAAATTAAAATCAAACCCAATTAACACAAGAAAACTGTTTATTCATGGTTTTAGCTAGAAGTTAGAAGCCTATAACTTTACCTTTACTCCTGTCAAACATATCTGGGTTTGCTACATTAGTTCCACTAGCTGGCCATGGTCTCTATATGACAGGTGGTTGGAGGGGAGGAGTTGATGTTGTCAAGCATAAGTAATTTCATGGGTTGAACAAGTTATTATATTTTGAAGACAGATTAATAAAGATTTTTCTGTAATAAAATACACAAAACAATAATTCCAAGTAAAACCTGGAATGTATATTAATAAAGTAACTTGAGGTGCAATTTCAGTTTTGCTTCGGCTTTGAAATGTAAAAAGTGTGCAAATGACAATTAAGCGTGCAAAAGGAATCCTGTGTTCATGGCTTGTTTCCCTGCTGTTCCTCCATTAGTGCCACCATGCGTCCCAATAGTCCCAGCATAGAATTCGTAGCTTCATCCATTTTATTAAGAATGGCAGTATTAAGTTCTTTGGCGTGTGCCATAAACCGTTCATCAGCAGTTTTCAAGTATTCCAGCAGCTCCTGGTTTGAATCTCTCTTCTTTATTCTGGTTGTTCCCAGAGGCTTTCTTGGTTGGGCATGAGAGGAGCTGAAGGATGATTTAGCTTGTTCCAGCACCTCCTCAGGTGAAGAGTCTGAATTCAACATAATAAAAGCAGCACATTACTTGAAGACCTAAACATATCACATTTACGTAATAATCTTGTTAAACATATGAGGCTAGCAATATTTGTGTGTAGAAAAACAACAAAGCAGGACTACAATGAAAACTTACCAAGATCAGCGGCAGAAGACAGCGATTCAGCATTTGTCTCAAGCATGGCTGTTGCTGAATTTAATGCTTCAGTAAACTGACTCGTTGGTAGGCATTCCAGCGCAGCGTCCATAACATCATAGTTAATGGTTTTATTGCTCCATCGGCTGCCACTTTTACTTTTCCCCTTCTTACTGTCCTTGGACTCTTTCTTAAGTTTTTTAAGTTTGTTAACGATTTGGTCAGTTGTACGAGAGAACCCAACATTTACCATCTCTTGGCATATGTCGTCATACACGCTTTTCTTTCTTTTTGAGCGCCCCAGTTTCTCCTGGACCTCTGTGGAAGACCATATCGCAAGCAGCGCGCTGGTTTCTTCTGAAGACCACTGCTGTGCTGTTTTGGGCTCAGATATTTTGCAACCTACAAAAATAAAAATAAAACTTTTCGCTTAAATTAAAGTGAATGCAAAGTTACTTCAGATCTCTTTTTGTTCTACTTTAACTGTGACAAGGTGTCGGGCCACTTTTCTCACTGCGTTTTTGTCTTATTAAATAGTTTGACCAACTACCTGTTTAGTCGGGGGGGGGGGGGGGGGACCAGACTTTTTCTTTTTATTCAAATTATTTGTACTTTTTTCTACAACCTACATTATACAGTAGAAAAAAAGACTACTAAATTGTAAGACTAGTCTAAGCAGTTAACGTAACCAGCCAGTGTATATTATTATAATTATTATTCAACATTTCTGCATTTTTTTTTTTTTTGGTCGTAATTCCTTTACTTGAACTTTTATTTTGGAGGCAACCTAAAATAATAACATAGATTATGTTTGGCTTTAATTTAATTAATTGTGCAATATTAGTAGCCAGAACAGTAACCAAGTCACACACACACTGTATACAAACACAACAGTGAAAACTTACCTAGCTCGGCTACAGAAAACACAACGGAGTCCGCGTTTTTCTCAAGCGTGGCTGTCTCTGAATTCAAGGCCCCAGTCAGTTGACTGGCTGGTCGGTGTTCTAGCACAGACTCCATAAGGTCGTGGTCGAATGTTTTATTAATCTGTCCACTGTCAAAACTTGGTTTCCTTTTCAGGTCCCTGTACTCCTTTCTAAGCTTTTTTAACTTGTTTACGATTTGTTCGGTCGAGCGACTGAAGCCACCATTCAGCATTTCCTGGCTTATCTCATCGTAAACTCTTTTCTTCCTCGTCGAGCTCTCCAGTTTCTCCTGGATCTCTGTGGAAGACCATATCGCGAGCAGCACGCTGGTTTCCTCTGAAGACCAGTGCTGTGTATTTTTGCTTTCGGACATTTGTGTAGTATACAGTTGAAAGGCACGGTCTCTGCACACTGTAGCGTATAAAAGTTACAACTGTTGTTTTGAAAACGCTTCCTGGTGACGTCACATTGATATTTCCCGCCCCCCGGCATTATTGGTTCCTAGTTCAAGGAGGACAGTTGTGGCTATCAGATCAGAGCTCCTCCAAACGGCTCTAAAATGCGCTACAAGAGTTTGTCTGTCTTAGACTCGAATGTTTTTAATTTGTTCTCTAAAAAGATTCATTCACTGGCTCTCGTCCAGTAAGTAGGGAGCGACAAGTGTGTTGCGAGTGATTGAATTGTTTTCTCAACCAATTCATTAACAACGTCGAGTCATTCTTGATTTTAATTGTCATACATTTACATTCAGTCCACCTCTGTTTTATCAGTCAACTGATGCAGTCAAAAACGCTTTCACGTCGGGCAATTCTATGTGCATGGACCAGCAAACTATGTAAGCAAAGACAAGTGCATTGAACATGTCCTTTTCCTCTGATGTAAATAACGAATCATAATTTGATGTAAATACAGAGAGTGAGCATGTTCAGCCTTTCATGTGTTTAAGACTTCACTGCAAAAAATGATTTCCATTACAAATATATAAGCATTCTTAAAACAAGATGAATTTACTTGAAAAGCAAAATAACTTTTGTTTTTTTCATGAAAAATTAATCAAAATTGTGTTAGTTCTGCAAATGAGGAAAAGAAAAATAATCTTGTTTTGCCTTTGAATAAGTTAATAAGGTAAGGTGAATAAGGTTCTTTTCTTACCCTATTGGCAGATTTTTTTTTTCTGCATAAATCGTACATAATATCTTAAGTCATATTGCTTCAAGTAAATGCATCTTGATACTAAAAATCAAGTGAAAATCTCTATTTATTGCAGTGTGCAGCTAGCCTTCATCTCATGTGAGTGTACATAATTTAAGGTTTTCAAAAGTACTATTATTAATGTGTAAAACTGTACTAATCAGTAAAGCAATACTGAGAACACTTTTACATAGAAATGTTTGGTGTAATCTGGGATTTGTTAGTTAAATTAATGCTCAGAGAATGGAAATATGTACCTAGTCAGCAGGAAGGAATACTCAATCAATTTTATGTGGTCTGTTAAGCAGCAAATCTGACCAATTAAAATATTTTGTGAGATATGATTTGGGGATACCATTGGGAGCCAAAGTTGTTGATGTAGATCAGGGGTGGCGAACTCTGGTCCTGGAGAGCCGCAGCTCTGCAGAGTTCAGCTTCCTAGTAACCCTTCAGACCTTGATTGGCTTGTTCAGGTGTGTTTGATTAGGGTTGAAGCATAACTCTGCAGGGCTGCGGCTCTTCGCCACCCCTGATGTAGATGCTCGCCATTAGGTGGCAGTATGTACTTGTCTATATGTGATCTAAAACGTTGGCCATCATATAACAAAGATAAATGGTATACCTTTACATCTAAGCCAGAATGTAATATCTCAGCTAGTTGGATATGACAGTGAAATTCTAGAAGACTTTTTAAACCCGAGGCACGACATTTATAGCACAACAGCTTTCATTCATTTCACGTAGAGCACAAAGCTTTCTGCGACAAGACTACACTTCAAGCAACTCATTTGTTGTTGCTGACACGAGAGGACAAAGTTGTAAAAAGTGTTGAATCACTTCTTTACAACACACTCTTATAACAAAGTATATCTCTGTGCACTTTTGTGACCATTTGTAATGAGCACTTGCATTTTGTGTTAATGAGTGAAGCCTTTGGATATTGGAGTTATTAGCACTCTTAAAAAGAATCACAATCATATAGATTCTTGGAGGATGACCCTTGTGTTAAAAAGTTAATATCAAGTAACTCAGACCTTGTTTTGTAAATGTTTTTTTTTTTTCTTCTTTTTTTATTCTTTGAACACATTTTGAGAGTTAGAATGGTGTTGAAAATATTGTTTCAGATATAAGATCTAATGACTGGCTGCATATTTCATATCATATTGCACCATTCAATAATATATTTGTGCAGAACTACTGACAAAATTATAGTAGATAAGTTACTGGATTGTTCTAATCATCTTATTTCTTATTCTGCTTTTTATGTAATGGATGATAGATGTCTGTGAGGTGTGGAGCCTTGGCTCCTTCTCGTTTTGGCTGCGACTCCAGACTATAAGCAGGAGCCCAAATAACACGGCACTGAAATGAAAATCAATGCAGGAGGAAACACTGCCACTGCCAGAGGGATGTATGCAAGGTCACAGGCCAGTATCATTTTTTCCAGACACAGAATCACAATTGTTTCCAAGAGGGTCACGTTTAATCAAGAAAAACAGCAAATAATTGGTTTCATAAAGAACTTGCTCTACACACAGTGGTAGGGGCCACAGAGAAGATTTAAGGGGTCAGTTATTGAATGTGTTGGTATAGCCCAGGGTTCCTCAAATCTTACCCTGGAGGTCCAATCCACTGCAGAGTTTAGCTCCAACCCTGATCAAACTCACCTGTCTGTGATTTTCTAATGATCCTGAAGACACTGATTAGCATGTTCAGGTGTGTTTGATTAGGGTTACAGCTAAACTCTGCAGGAAAGTGGATCTCGAGGTCCAGATTTGAGGAGCCCTGGTATAGCCTAAATCCTTACTGAATAATAAATCCTGTTGCATAGCTCCTATGTGAAGAACTGTGGCAGATTGAATAAAAACAAATTAACTGACAATTTTATATATAGCTTATGAATAGTGATGTATGTGTTTATATTATGTTGGAATATTTTTAGTATAAATTTTCATTGTAAAGTTTAAGATTATTCATTTGTTTTACAACTAAAACATTATTTATAATTTTGTACAGTAACAACATTTTATATGACTGTAATTTGAAAGAAGATCAGTGTTTTAAAGAAGTATCTTATGCTCACCATTGATTTATTTATTTGGTCAAATCTACAGTAAAAACATTAATGGTGACATATTATTATTATTATTATTATTTAAAATAATTGTTTTATATTATAAAACAATTTATTCCTGATGGCAAAGCTGAATTTTCAGCATCGTTACTCCAGTCTTCAGTGTCACATGATCCTTCAGAAATCATTCTAATATGTTTTGTTAATATTTCTTATTATTATCAGTGTTGAAAACGGTTGTGCTGCTTAATATATCAGTGGAAACTGTAAGACATTTTTCAGGATTCTTTTATAAATAGAAAGTTCAAAAGAATTTATTTGAAATATTCAAATTAATAAATACACTGTTTAATTTCTAATTAACTTAATAGTTCCTTGCTAAATAAACGTAGTAATTGACCCCAAACGTTAGTATATGTATAATGTCATTTTACCCCTCTATCATCAATAGCAAATTAGCTTACAATTGACATTTAACAGTTTATTGAAGCATTTTTCTTCTTTTCCATTGAATTGAATTTTTTTTTCACAATGTTGAGCATCTACACTCTCAGAAATATCAAAAGTTGTCACTGGGGCGGTACCTTTTCAAAAGGTGCTTGTTTGTACCTAAAGGGTCCATTTTGGTACTTTAAAGGTATATATTAGTACTTAAAGTGTACATATTTGAACCTAATAGGCACAAAAGTGTATCTTTTGAAAAGGTTCCGCCGCAGTGACTAAATCAGCAACCTTATGCTTTTGTCCGCTGTTTTAATCTCCACGTCATCTACATCTTTGTAGCCTGTACCTCTGACAGGGTTTGGTATTGTCAGCTGTCACCTGCTTAATGTGGAATTTTAGATGACACAACATTATAGACATTGACCTCGCCAGTGGAAGGATGTCACGCACTCACCCAGGATGTAGGCGTATATTGGCAGACGGTGAATGACAGTCTATAGGGCTGGTATGAACTAACATCCTGTCCCTGCTGACTTTTACTTCGGTTTGTCTGCCTCGTGTAGCTGATTAGCCAAGAGCAAGTGGGAGACAGAAGCACAGATGGCTAACTGTGATATTTGAGCTAGTGTCCAGGGTCAGCCACCTCTCAGTTTTTCTGTCAATTTCTTGACATTACTTCTACCCATTAATTACATGAGTCCATTCTTGCAGGGTTCTCAGTATTTGTCTATTACATTTTTGTTTTTGAATTAAAACCCTATTTTTTATATACATTAGATTTTTATATTTATTGTAATGTGTCATTCAAGCATATGAATGAATAGGCGCTATTTAGAGTCGGACAACCACATGAACATGCACCAACAAAGCTAACACTGCAGGAACAACAGCTGTTGGGGCACATGCCTGGAGGACGTATCTCACTCGCTTCCTCTTTTCATCTATGCTTACCGCCATCCATCTCCTCTGATTTCCTCTCCCTCATTCATCACATCCTGATTTTATCTCTCCCTTTCCCTTGATCTCCCACCTCTATCCCTTCTGTTCCTTGTGATCTGGTTTTGCAGCAGCTGCGCTAAGCTGTAGGCCGTGCCTGATTTTCCAGGTGAAATGAGACATTTGCTCTAATAAATTGGCTGTGGCCATCAGTTCTTGTCGCATGGATGTCGTTCCTGAGGCAGTTTTGTTTTTTCAAGAAGATTCCATCAAGTCAGGGCAGGCTAGCTGAAGTGAACAAGACAAAATGAACACTTGAAGAAATGGAAATAAATAGTTTCAGAGCAATCAAAGCAAAAACAATCAGTCACAAGAACATTTATTTCCTCAAGCAGTTGTTCTCGTTAACAACTGATTTATAGCCGTCAGTATTGAAGTTTGAACTTCATATAATTCTAATGGTGTCATTTTGCTTGACACACAAATAACCACATTTACCAGTTTTGATTTAACTGTACGCAGTACACACGGGTGTAATTTATGATGCACGTTTTATTGTGAAAAATGCTTCGAGTTCACCTTTCTGTGCACTCTGGAGTTTCATTTATTGATGCTTCTTAGAAGTCAGCATGAAGTGGAAATTCACCCTTTCTAAATGCATTTTAGTATTTTTGTTGTGAGCGATTGATTCACCCATGCAAGCTTCTTTCTTACTTTTATTTATTTTTTAATTTTTTTTATCAAAATGTCATTCTTGATCTTCCGGAGAAATGACAAGACTTCCAGATTTAACAGTCAGATTTAAAGTCTTTAAAGAGATTATACAGATCGTGATGTCATTTTAACCTTGTATGTCTGTCTTTCTTCTATGGAACGCAAAATATATTTTTTTTTAAGTTTTTTTTTTTTTTTTTTTTGTCCATACAGTCAAAGTCAAAGGTGTTTAGAGGAGGTTTGGACATTAACATTCTTTAAAATATCTTGTGTACCACAGAGGAAAAAATGACATGAAATGACATGAGGGCGGTTAAATAATGACAGAATTTTCCAATTTTTGGGTTAATGAATAAAATACTATTTAAAGATTGCAGACTATAAGGCTTTCTGAATTCCTTCATAATACATTATATAGATAACCTTCACAGAATGTGCTGCCAAACTATCTCCCTCAGAAAATCTATTCAGATGTGAATAGAGCGTGTGCTGTTCTTGTGGGGGATGTGCAAAATGTAACATGATCCTGAAGGCTGAGAATGCATGGAGGTGGACAGGAAGCTGCATCAAACGCACATACATTCAGCACTTCTCACGCTGTGTCCCCAAAGTCCAGCGCAGAGAACGGACAGTGAGATGGCGAAAAACACAAATATGCTTATAGACTATCTCAGAGGGGACGGGTGAGGATGCCAGGTGCCTCTCAAATGGGAGAGTAGGCTCATGCACCACCCCTATTTTTTATTTATTTTTATTTTTTGATATAAATGCTTTTTGCCATTTTTGATGATCATCTGTTATGGTGCATAAGAAATTTAATTACCTTTTAGTGAGAATAACAAGTAACAGGCAAATGAGTCTCGAGCTGTTAGGATGTATTTCTTCATAATAAAAGCAGCTTCCCCCCAGACCAAATAATTTTATTGTATATTAAGCAAATATTAAGTTTTGTTTTTGTCTTTAATGGTTGCATTTTATATTCCAAACACAGAAATGTGAAAAGGGTCAATTCTGTGATAATAGCTGACTGTGCATTATACTGCTTATTCCACAGTTGCTCACCATAAATACATGGACATCAAATATTGTTTTGAGCGGAATTATGTTAGAATTTCAGTTTTTAATTTTAGTAAAAAAAAAAAAATCCCCTTTTTATGTGCTTTTATCTGGGGTATTTTATTCTTTTTTTAATATTACTATTTATGTTTATTTCAATTTTATTATTATTTTATTATGTTTTATATATTATTATTTTATGTTTTTCATTTATATTTTATTTCAGCTTTATTATAATTAATAGTCTTTAATAATGTCTTTAATAGTTCTAGTTTTAGTTGGCAATAACAACCCTGATAATGGCTGACTGGTTGTACATTATCCTGTATATATAAACGTCCTATATACTGCATTATACAGCTGCCCTAAATGTAGCAAGATCTGACCTGTGTTTTTACAGCACTTCACATAGTGGACATTTATCCTGTATACAGCGAGAACGGGAGAGAAGGGGGTTTCATAATTTATGACTGACATGGCTCAGACTGCCATTAGTTGCACATAATGAATGGATTCACTCTGGCAGTGTGACACAGTACTGGGTCTGCAAATTGAGCCGTGATGTTCGGACAGATTGGAACTGTCACACACAAACTCAATCCTTCCTGCCTGGAAAGCTGTCAACTGTGCCATAAATTTTTAGGGTGAACCACCAGAGTTGCCCATGCAAAACACATGACCAGACAGACCTTTTCCCATCTTAATAGTGAAAATGTGGCAGTAACCCTGTCATTCAATTAAATGTGTTTCACAGATGTCCTGTGGATTTTCTTGTCGTTTACTGTGTGACCCAATCATTGTTGTGATATATGAGGCAGCGTGAAGGAGGACAGCAGGTTATGAACTTACTCGGATAAAATGGCTCCTGTTTCCATTGGCTGCTCCTGTTTTATTTGTGTAATATTCGTTTTGGCCTTGGTCCAGCAGTGCAATGCGTGTGGCAGCAGCAGGATTACGAGCACATCCAGAACTCATTGCCTGCCGTCTTCTGTAACACTTGAGACCAATTAATGAAGTTGTGACAGCTGTAACGGAATGACACGCAGTAAAAACCCAACCAACTGCAAAATGGCCACACACATGCCATTATTGCTTTGAAAAATGTTAGGGTTACCAACATGCATGACAATTTAGTAAAGAAAAGAAAAAATGCTGATTTAAAATCTCTTTGGGTTTGAGTAGCTGTTTGCTCTCTCCTGTTGCAGAGGCTTCATGTTTTATCATCTAGGGACTCTGACTCTCTCTTGATGTCAATCTGATGTCACGCTGTCATAAAAATGGATGACCGGGACACAGAAATGTTGAAGCCGCATATATTGTGCCTTTATAGGCCTAATCTTAAATGCACATACCTTAAAATGGCTTCATGCCAAGGAAAGATATGAAATCTATATTTTCCCCATTGAAGATACATAAATCTTTTTTTCCCCCAATATGTACAGTGTGGTTCAAAGGTCTAAAATCCAATAATAAAAATGCTACTTTTTTTGCAATTTAATAATTTTTATAATTATACATTTTATTATTGCCATAACAATTTGGTTTGCATTAGTTGTATTTTTATAACCATAAAGTGTAAGAACAGAAGAGTATTTCATCACTTATACCAGTATATATGTGTTCAAGACCTACAAAATAGACATGTTCAGTTTGTCTGTAGCTGCAGAGAGCAGAATAAAGGAGAAGAGGAAAGCAGTGCAGGCCTGTCAATGCTTTGATGTTTTTTATATATGCTTCACGCAGTAGTTTTAGATACAGATGCTTTTAGTCTCATGAGATGCATCTCTAGTTCGAACTGACGTTCCATAAGACTTCAAACAGAGATTACATTTAACTTTTAGACAGACACAGCTCCCATGATTCTATCAGTCTTTCTGGGTTGCATTCCCTCCATGTGACATTCACATCAATAAATGTTGGCTATCAGTGCTGCTTTGGCATTTAAAATGATTTTTGCTTATGTAAGTTGGCAGAACTCAACCTCTCTTTCTTTACAACTGTAAAGCCTATGAGCGCAGAATGTTAACCCCAAAACTGAAGCAGTCCATTTTCATCATAATCTCATCAAAGGTTGCCAGGATCACAGAGTCCTGTGTTCAGTTAGCCGACTGCAGTGATACAGTTCGGTCCATATATTTGGACACAGGCATTTTCAAGTTACAGTCATATAATGAATATGGGTAATTGAGGGTATTCATTTGAGGGTATTCTCATCAAAATTGGAAAAGAGGTTAAGGAATTACAGCTCTTTAATATGTGCCTCCCCCCTTTTTCAAGGGACTGTAAGTAATTGGACAATTGACTCAAAAGCTGTATCATGGACAGGTGTGGGTTATTCTTTCATTATTTCTACATCAATTAAGCAGGTAAAAGGTCTGGAGTTGATTCTAAGTGTGCCATTTGCATTTGGAAGCTGTTGCTGTGAACCCACACCTCCATACAAGTGAAACAGACAATCGTTAGGCTTGACAAAACAAATCCATTAGAGAGATAGTAGGAATATTAAGAGTGGCCAAATCAAAAGTTTGGTACATTCTGAGAAAAAAGAACGTACTAGTGAGCTCAGTAACATAAAAAGGCCTGGACATTCATGGAGGTCAACAGTGGTGGATGATCAGAGAATGGTAAATGGTACCTCTCTATGGTAAAGAAAAACCCTTTCACAGCATCCAGCCAAGTGAAGAACACTCGCCAGGAGGTACGGGCGTCACTGTCAAAGTTTACGATCAAGAGAAGACTTCATGAGAGCAAATCACCTTCATCACAAGGTGCAAACAAGGCCAGATTAGACTTTACCAAAGTCTGGAAAAGCATTCTTTGGGTGTTTGAACCTAAGCTCAACCTGTACCAGAATGATGGTGAGAAAAAAGTATGGAGAAGGCTTGGAACAGCTCATGATCCAAAGCATACAAAATCGTCTGTGAAATATGGTGGAGCAGTGTGATGGCATGAGCGTGCATGGCTTCCAGTGACACTGGGTTACTGGTGATTATTGATGGCGTGACACAGGACAGAAGCAGACGGATGAATTTTGAAGTGTATAGGGATATACTCTGCCCAGATTCAGCCAAAAGTTGATTGGACCATGCTTTATAGTACAAATGGACAATGAGCCAAAACGCCACAAAAACAATCCAGGAGTTATTGAAGGTAAAAAAAAAAAAAAAAGTTGACTATTCTGCAATCGCTTAGTCAATCACCAGATCTCAACCCGATTGAGCATGCATTTCACTAGTCAAAGACAAAACTGAAGGCAGAAAGACCCACAAACAGACAACAACTGACGTCAGCTGCAGTAAAGGCCTGGCAAATGAGAAAACCCAGTTTTTGGTGATGTCCAGTCATTGCCTGCAAAGGATTCTCAACAAAAAATATATTTTATTTATAATTATTTATTTGTCAAATTACATTTGAGCCCCTGAAAATAGGGGGACTGTGTATAAAAATGAATGCATAAAATTCCTAAGCATTTTATGTTATGTTTTTGTTCAGCCCCTTGAATTCAAGATGAAAGTCTGCATTTCAGTTTCATAGATTTTTTCATTTTAATTCTATTCTGGTGGAATACAAAGCCAAAATTATGAAAATTGTGTCAGTGTCCAAATATATATGGACCTAAGTGTAGCTATATGTTAGATAAAATAATAAGATCCAGAGAAATCACATGATGTTGTATGAATTCCAAGTCATTGTTGCTTTTCTGAAGAAGTGCAAAAACAGCACAATGTTAGGGTGTTAATTGTGGGTTGTAGTGAAAGCGTTACTATGCAGTTGCTTTTTTTTTTTTTTTGCTGCATGATGTTAAAAGTGGTACATTTTCTGTTTAGGGTGAGAGGGGGCCCTTATGTTTAGTAATATTTTTCATGTTTTTTAACAAGTACTATTCTTATAAAATGTCATTTTAATATAAAATGTAATTTCTGTGATGCAAAGCTGAATTTTCAGCATCATTACTCTAGTCTTCAGTGTCACATGATCCTTCACAAATTAGTCTAATATGCTTTATTATCAATGTAGGAAATACTTGTGCTGCTTCATTTTTATTTTTATTTTTTTATTTTTGGAACCTGTAATATTTTTCAGGATTCTTTGATGAATAAAATAATAAAAAGAGAAATTATTTTTTTCAAAATATAAATCATTTTTTTTCTGTTCAGCTTTTCATCAGAAGTAAATTATATTTAAAAGCATATTAAAATAGAAAACCAATGTTTTAAATATAGTAAATGAGGGAGGGGCGGGGAGGGGGGGTTATACTTTTTTCGTGCTTGAAAACACACTTTCTTCTTTGACCCATATATAATCATAATGGAAAACACATTTAGAACAAATTAGCAACTGCATAGTAATGCTTTATTTATTTCGAAAGCGACATTTAAAATCTAGTCTAAACTTTATCATCATCATTTTAAAATGGAATGATCCTTCCTTGCTATGCAGCACAAAATCTTGTGTAGGTTAGCTGTGTGACTGGCGCAGTGCATTCACAGCTGGACGGATACACCCAATCAGATCAGTCATATGGCATCTCCAGGGGCATAATGCTGTCGTGTTATTATGGCAATTCTCCCAAGGAGACTTGAAGTGTATGTCATAGGAGATGCAGCATATGTCATAGGTTAAGTAAATATATACCTGTCAGCAGAGACACATACACAAACACCCCACATTAACAATCTTTCTACCTTTACTTATAACCCTAAAAAACCCTCTCACTTGCCAACCTGGAGATGCCAAACAGTTCTTTGCACTCACTGTTGTTAGTAAGTTCAGTGATTAGTGCTGTTCTCCAGGGAGTTCAACATAGATGACAGTCTCCTTGTGTGTGACAGTAGAGGAGTCTGTCTTGCAGGCCGAACTCAGGCTGTGGTCTGGTGCTCCAGCTTTTACAAAGATTCATTAGTGACTTCCTTTGTACTTGTATTTCCCATGTCCACTTCCCAGAGTTGTTATAGTTTAAAAAATGTTAAATGTTATTTTGGTTAACTTTTTCTTTTTTTCTTTTGTTATTAACACTAGCCTACTGCTTCTTCATTGCATCCTGCCTACAGTCACTTCTCTAAAGGTGCGTTGTCAGCAAATTCTGTGGGCATTGTCTATTGTCAGTAGTGTAGCGATGTAAAAAGCACAGCTCACACACAATTCACTTTCAAACCAAGCAGCTTTCTGGTGGTCAGCGGACCGAATTCATGTGGCCAACTTGCAAATGAGCGAAATCTGCATGAGGAACATTTTCACACTCATACTCACTCTGATTCCTATTGGAATGGCTGGATTTCACCCTTGAAATTTCCCAGAGCAATAGTAAATGTGACCACACCTGGCTAAGATACCTTAAAATTCCACCCCGATTGTACTATGGATGTGAACATGATCTATGGATTAGAATTATTGGTAACACTTTAGTTAAGGGATCTAGAATACGGTCTTGCAGCACAAGGCATTAATATGTGCTTTATAAGTACTAATACACAGCCAATATGCTAGTAACATGCATGCTAATAAGCAAAGTTAATAGTGAAAAGTGTTACTGAATTATTTTAGACTTAAGTTGAAAGAGAGACCTGAGCTGTATCTGGGGACAGGAATGTCATAGAGATGCAACCATGTTGTAAAATGTATACTACTCCAAGCACTTAAGCAACAGCAATGTGCTGGCAACTACCCAAAAGTGTTAAGCATTGTGGTAAGTTTTGCACAGGCAAGCACCACTCACGTTTTCTTCTGAAAATATAAAAATGTGGTCCATGCACAGAACCCTGGATTTACAAAGGACCTTTTAATTAGCATTTGCACATCTGTGAATATTTCATGACTCTGTGCACTTAAAATTAAAAGGTCTCGGTGCAGGATGCAGTATAAATGATTATGCACTTAACCTTCTGCATCAGCTTTTTGTGTCAGCTGTGCCTGCTTAAATCAAGGTGTCAGTGTGTTTTGGCTTGAACATTTTTTCTCCCAGCCTGCACCAATTTCTCATATTTTTATTGATTCCTGAATATTGACATGCTAGTTTATGCTGATTAGTCCTGGATTGGTGCTACACTCATAAAAATGAAGGATCTATATTGGTGTTTGGTTCAACGAAGAACCTTTAACATCCATATCCTGCAAAGGTTCTTTATTGTGGAAAATGTTTTTCACACTAAGAAAAGATCGTTCTTTTAAGAACTTTTCACTGAAAGGTTCTTTAGGGAACCAAAATTTGTTCATCCATGGCATCACTGCAAAAACCTCCTTTTGAATCCTTTATTTTTAAGAGTGTAGCTGGTGTTGTTGTTTATCACCAAAATTTAGCTGGTAATGCCGGTCAACCAGCTTGGACACCAGCATGCTAGCATCTCATGCTGAGGACGGGCAAGCAAAACATAACCTAGACATGCTGGTGACCAGCTATGCTAGTTTTTTCAGCAGTGATATAATGCATAAAAACAGAGAATCGTGGTATTTTTATTCAGCCAGCATGAGTCAGTCTTTTGGCTTCTGTCTACTTGCTTTAAACTTTCCCCTCATCAGGAGGCAGCCAGGAGCTTCATCTCATCTCTGTTGCAGAGTTTTGCAGAAACAAAATGTTTACTGTTATCAGAGGTCATTATAATGAGTACAGCTCCTCCAAATATCAACCGATGTGCTTGTGGTTTCGTGATTTTGCCTTAGTACTGCTGGTAATTAGTCTTGGCAAAGATTCCAATTAATAGAAGGGAATTTGAAAAGATAACAAACAATGTCCTGTGGCGTGATGTTCATTCGATCCTCAGGTGGTTTGGTTTCTCTGAATGTCTAACTGTGTTTCCAATAGAAAAGCAACTACAGTATAGTTATGTATACATATACAGCACTGGAGGAGATGAATCCATAATGCACATAAAAGCTTTCACAAATATCGATCTGTTCTCCTTGAATCTAAACTGGGCTCGTATGGAGCCAAAGAGAGAAACAGAGTAACTGAGACAAAGGCAGGGTTAAAAGTTTCCAGGTGATTTTCAAGTAGATCTTATTATTTTTTTTCTCAAATAAAATTTAACAAACTATATTTCTTCCAGATAATGAAGGTATGAGAGAGAGCCTATCTCCTAAAACAAAAAAAAAGAAGTTGCCTACATAAATTTATGTAATCTGTTTCTACAAGAAATTCAACATAAAAATGTTCTTAATGAGGAATTAATGAATGACATATTGGTGCCTGTAAATTTTATAATAGCCATATATTTCATAAAGAGATATAATAATATACCAATCAACTTGAACTACCAAAATCTGCTTTTTACTTTACTTTTAAAGTAATCAGCGTTGTTTACGAGAAAGCACGCACATGCTGAATGTAAACAATGCTGATTACGTTCTGGGGAAAGCATGCATGCGTCGTTGTATTATTTTGACTATGTCGAAAAGATTTTAAATGATGTGATGCAGTAATGTGATCAGTTTTAGATTTTAGACTCCTGCACTATTATTTGAATGGCTTTTTTCATGCAGGTCTCCTATTGTGGTAAATTTGATTTCAGATTTAGCCAACCTCAAACAACAAAAATGGTGTGGTAAGTAGCTGTAAATGTCGGTCAGACATACTCTTCCTGTCTAAGTAGGCTCTTGGCCAGAATAAGCCATAAAGTGGACCTTTTTACACCTATTCTTAGTCTGGCTCGCAAGACTGAGGTCTTTCAGGGCAGTTATCCTGGCTAACAAATCACTGCACAGCACCCTGTTTGGAGCCCTGTGGTATTTAATGGTACTAGCTGGGTTTTGTTGGAAGCTCGAGAGCCTCTCAAAGTCTTAATTACCCAGTGTTTAGAGGAGAGACAGTGGACAGAGTGTTTTGTTTGATAGGCAGACCAACTGTATAGTATATAGATAAAACCCACACCCACAGGCTTAATGGTGTCCATTATGGAGCTGGGTGTTTTCCAGAGTCTGCCAGTCTTTATTGTCCTTATTAATTTTATTGGTAAAGAGATCAAAAAGCATTAAAACAACATTATCAATCACAATAAGATAACACTAGGGGTCAGAAGACAAACACAGGCTTCTGGCTTCCTTGAAGACAAAGGAGTGCAGGACATGTAACCTTGGAGCTTTCATTGCGGTTGTTGTGTGTGGATGAGATTTCCCATGAGGAGAACTCATTTGGGTGGAACCTAACAGTCTTGAACAGGAAGTGTGTGCGTGTTTTGTATCTCTGAACTACTGTGTGTGGTTGTGTTTGTGTGTTGGGTGTGGTTATAATGCATTACCATTGTAGGTCTAATCTGAGAGCTCTGCTGATGTCATATTACAGTCCTTCTGCATCCCAGTGCATCATGGGAACTTGGGCATCTCAGGGACTATATTTTCCCATCACCCTCCTCCAGGGCCTAACATGCCCACCTGCTGCAGAAACTCAGTGTGAACACAGACTCCTTGCAGTGATACTGGTATACACAAGCATACCAGTCAATCTTTTATATGAGGCCTCATGCCACCCCGAATCAAACTGAAACAAAATTATATTATATTATTTTATATTCTATTATATTGTGTAAAAAAACAAACAAAAAAAAAACAAGATATATATATATATATTATTTTGTTTTACAGATGTTGAGACATGTCACTTTTAACATAAATGGGAAAAAAAAGATTTTGTGATATTTTATTCAATATATTACATCATAAATGACAGGGATATGAAAATGCACAATCACAATTACTGATACATACAGATTTTTTGATGAAATTTGGGTGTTTTGATTTTTTGATTTTTTTTCAAAAAGAAATCAGTACTTTTTTTCAGCATGCATTAAAGTGAAGATACAAGAATTATCACAATTTCTACAAACATATTATGGTGCACAATTGTTCAACATTGTTCAACATAATAATAAGAAGAAATGTTTCTTGAGCAGCAAATCAGTATATTAGAATGATTTCTGAAGGATCGTGTGACACTGAAGACTGGAGTAATGATGCTGAAAATACAGCTTTGCATCACCGGAATAAATTCCATTTTGAAATAATATATATTTGAAATATGAAAACAGTTATTTAGAAATTCATTAATATTTCACAATATGTTTTTCAATCAAATAAATGCAGCCTTGGAGTGACTTCTAACATTTAATTATTTTACAGACTTTTTACATCTAATTTTTTTTTTTTTCCTTTTGATTTTAGTGGGAAATGTGACCTTGACTGTTTGTTGAGATTCACCCCTAATAGGTAACATGCTGAGACATCCCTCCGTCCTCTGTCCTCTGCAGAACTGCTGTTTCATGAGGATCCAGCTAGTGGTGTATTTTATATTGCTCATTTATTTCTTGATATATTTCATCCATAACATCACTTCCTTCATATTGTTTCTGAGATTAAGGTTATCAATCATTCCTCACTGGCGAGGTGCCAATTAAAACTGCCAATCAATTATCATAGTTTAGATCTCATTATATATTCTCCAGACACTCCCAAGAGCGCTGCCTCAGACAGTCTGGAAATCGCTGTTTTAACGAGGAGAAAAGTGCAAAGTCACAGAGTGAGAGAATTCCTTCCTCACTTCTCTCTTCTTCTCAACCCCCTCGGTTCAGAATCTGGAGCAGTTGTGTATGAACAGGAATAAAGCTCTCTCACCTCAGAGAAACATACCCGCAAGAAGAGGACAAAAATACTCTGCACCAAATAATGAAAATAATGTAGACAGACAGACTGAGTGACTGAGAAATTTTCTTCAAATGTAGGTGCCCTTTCTAATGTTATGGGTGTTCATTTGGGAATTAGAACTGGCATACGGTTTAATCCACAGTGTGCACTTCTCAGGATTTATTTAAGATTTATTTAAATATCTGCTTAGGTTAACTTGTGGCCCAGTGATGACGTCTCATCATATTTATGGATCATTTTTGTGAAATTCCATTTCCACAGGACTTCTATTAGAAAAAGCAAAAATTTGTCTGATTAAAAAACAAAAAGAAAGTCTAAACAACCTAAGGGGTCTGTTTGGGATCCCCTCAGAGGAAAAGTGTGTGTGTTGTGTGCTTTCTCCAATTTGCAAGTCAGTACTGGAGGCACTTGAGGATGCAGATCAGCAGATGGATTGTCCCACACCTCCCAGCCAATTCTGTCTGCCAGAGACAATCACAGACACAACGCTGAACACACAGCTTCAGCCAAATCCGATCACGACATTGATCTGAGACAGGAACAAGGAGAATGCCCACACGCACACTGATAAATACTAACTTTCTTACAATAAACCGACAAACCAATATAAAAATCAATACAGGATATAGTGTACAATTTTTGCTATTAGCCTAACTAACAAAATTTCCTGAATTTTGATTACGGGGATGTTTCAATGTGAGATAATTGACTTCCCTTGTATGGACAAAATATCTTCTTTTATGTTCCCCAGACAGGTTTGTTAAAACATGAGGGTGAGAAAATTGATTACAATTTTTTGGTGAACTGTCCTTTTAAGGTTACCATGATGGGAGTTCTATTAGTTTTCAAATTATTTAAGATATTATATTTTTATATTACATTGCTTCTTGCATGTTTTTAAAAAGTGAAAGTATAGTGAGTGCCACTAAAAGTGTGTTCAGTTTTAAAACAGATGAATGTGAATCTGGCGTAATATCTATATAGTAAAGGATATCAGTAGTATATACATTTTATTATGGTGGTTGTTGTACTGTGGCATTTTTTAAATTAAATGTCCTTTGGGAGGTGCTAAAAGGTCTCGTTTGAAAATAACATACCACCTAAACCCTAATAATTAACACACACAAATATGAGATAAAACACATTTGCAGAAGCCACCATGCCATTTAAATTTGATTTTACTAGTCTTTGAGCTTTTATATTGTGAATTGTGTATCGTGGGACTCGTACCTGAGCGCGTCACATCATAAATGGATCACTGTTCCGGGTGCGCTACCAAGCAAGTTTACTATGTGAGAAGTAAACGTATTATGTGATGCAAATGCCAAAATGCGTTTGTTTACAAACCATGCACTCTAATACAAGTGTTTTAAAGTCACATCATAATGTAGTGTGAGAAACTACACAAAAAGAAGCATTTATTAATCAGTTATCTGGGGGTTTAAAGGTTTAACTGGTTTGGAAGGAAAATATCACGCTACAGAGAGCTGTAGGAAAAGCAAATGAATTCAGAATAGTCTGAAGGTGTGTGCTGAATTCAGTGGATGTAGCTTGAATGGGTTATTGTTAGAACCTATGCTCACATAATAATAAGCTTCAGTGGAATATCAATATGTTGGCTTTGTCAGCCTCGCATAATAACTTCCCACTAAACAGTAAGCATAGTTTATTTCTAAACTCCTCTGCTGATCTGTGGGATGTAGCCTACATCCTGACATCCTGGAATGCAAGCCTAGCTAAAATAAGATAGCGCTCCTCGAATTGAAAATTCAGGCATAAATGTGCTGTTTTTATCTAAGCAGGTGAAATGTAATCAGTCTCTTTCCTGGCCCTGGTTTTAAGGCCAGCTTGGCCTGTTTTTTACATCCCGCTGGTAAGCATTTCCTCTCCTAGAAGGAAAGAGATGGTTCTCACTCAGGAGGTTGGCACCATCCCTACAGAACACACTATAACAAAGATGGCTTGAAAGATGGTGAAATGTTGTTTAAAGCAATAATTATACATTCTTGGCAGATTTGATGGAAATAGAGATGACGAGCTACATTTGCTAAAATGTGCATTATTCAGCCAGAGCAGATGGCTAGGAATACTGTATCCCATAATGCAATGCACTCAAATTGACATTTAAATTCTAATTTACATTTATTTGTATAGAACCTTCACAATATGTATCAAGCACCTTTATTTCAGTGTTACAATCAAGAAGTATCATGGTATCAGTCAGTGCTGGCTGTCAAAGCAATGTCCGTATGGCAGGCTTTATACAAGTCTTTCACAAGATTATACAATTATATTTGCCAGTGTTGCGTGTCCATCCAAAATTGGCATCCAGTATAGCAATTGTTGCATTTTATTTGCTCAAAAGTCTAGGTTATCTCCCTTAGTACTGCAATGTTTGTGTGACGTCAGTGAAATCAGTCATACAATTCTACATGGGTTTCCAAGGCTAAGTCTGGCTTCAAGTGTCCATTCTATTGTTGGATCTTTCTTTTTACAGCATACAGTGTGTGTGTATGACACCCTATTAAATTGAAGGCCTGTTGTGTAAACACTTTAATGGAATGTTTAAATGAATGCATTTGCATACCGTCAGGTGTTGAGGTGAAGGGTGTTCTAATCTCATTTCTGTCCAACCAAAAAGATTAAAAAAGAAAAAAAAAAGAAACGTTAACTTGGTTAATAGTTTTTTTTTTGTTTGTTTTTAGCGATAGCAGGGGAAATCCAGAACCAGTCCTATCGTCTATGGACTTCCTTTCTTAATTTGAATTTGCATATTCCTTTGTATGCAAAAATCGGACTTAATTTTCATTTTTGGTGTAAACAGACCTTTAAAGAGGAAACACTGATGCTTATTAATTTAACTTTTCTCAGTCTTGTTCTGTTTCTCTCACCTCCTACCTCTCTGTTGATCAACCCATATAGACACCTGGATCAATTGGTAATGCATAGAGGAATGAAAAAAAAAGATTCTAACAAACAAGATGCCTGATTCTGATGATGAAGAGAGATGGATTGGGAGTAAGGCGGTGCAAAACAGGAAGGATATATGGACACTGATGTTGATTACTTTGGTGAAATGATATATTTATCTGCTCATATTCTTTGCTTGCTCAGCTCCACCCGTTTTTAAATTCATTACAGATTCAATCCGACGCACGTTGGCTGCAGTAACAGTGAGACAAAGTTGTGTGGCTGAGAATGATGAGAGGATGAATCAGCACATTGGGTGACGGCCTCTGGAGTGACGCTGTGAGATGTGACTGTCTTGTGTGATGATGAGAGGGATCAGATCTCAGATTTGAGTCAACACTGAACAGCCTGAGCCAAGGGGAGCACACTCAAGGGAGGCACCTCGAAGTAATTAAAAATCAGAGCCAGAGATGTGTGTGTGTGTGTGTATGTGTGTGACTGTAGATGTGTGTGTGGGAGAGAGAGAAGGAGAGGGGAAATGAGGAGGCAGAAAGACTGAGAGAGATAGGTCATTTTGATTCTTACGTTCACTGAGGGAGTTTTGGGTCAGAGGTGGGCGGCAGTTTGTCTAGAAAGCAAATCGCAGTGGTCTAGTTTTCCAGAGGGTCTAATATAAGGCAGTCATACTGTGCAGGAGGAAAGAACAATTCTGGGTTATTTCCAATCTAATGTCTGTGTACCACATCCGTGTCTTGCTGTCGATTAGCACTGGCAATAATATTGACTCGTCCTGCGACTGAACAAACAGGAAACATGTTTACAGGAATATGCTTATAATGGACGCTTACCAAGGAAATGGGCACAAATAAACACTTAAAAAGTACAATTAAACTGTCTTACTGGTAAACCATAAGATTTAGTGCTGAAGTGTATCATCACTGGAGGGAACTGCAAAATAATGATTGTTTGTGCACAGGTTTCCCAAATGAACCTTCCCCCGTCCACCATTGATTTACATGTACAGTAAATATCTAGCTAATTTTATTACCTTGCCTTTTATATTCATGCACTTATTTCGACCTTGCACTTCTGATGAAAGATGAAGGTGCTCCTTGAGAAACTACTTCTCTTTTTAAGCATATTGGGGTTGTATATTAGTCTTAAAGCAATAGTTCACCCCAAAAATGAAAATTTGATGAAAATGCACTCAGATTCAAGCTATCCAAGATGTAGATGAGTTTGTTTCTTCATTGGAACAGATTTCTGGAAATTTAGAATTACACCACTTGCTTATTATACTAATGGATCCTCTGCAGTGAATGGGTGCCGTCAGAATGAGAGTCCAAATATCACAAATAATCCACACCACTCCAGTCCATCAATTAAAATCTTGTGAAATGCGGTGGCAAGAAGTAAAAGACTCATCAGCATGTGGCAAAAGGCCCACAGTATTGATAAAAAAAGCTAAAGTAATGTTTTGCATAATGTCATAGATGATACTTGTTTAGAAACAATCACATCAAAAATGTTGTACCATATTTTAGTAGTTGTTTATTCTAAAAAATATAAAATGCAAATATTTCATTATATTGTTGGTGGTTTTTTGGAGGCAGACTTGTATTGTTCCCTGTCTGTTGCCTTTGACATTAACATTTCTGCTTTTTAACCCAGCCAACCTGATTTATAAGTATATATCCTTATAAAGTTTATTTCCAACGTTTCCCCTTTATCCACACTGAGGGAGAATGAACATGCTATGCCTTTCAGAATATTTCTTTATGAACTCCCGACAAACCCCACAGCACAGTCAATCAGCTTCGTTTCACAGCCATGCCAGTGATTCAGCTCATCTGATGTTCATCTAATGCTGTGCACTCAGGAAGTACAACGCTCATACACGAAATCAATCATTCACTCTGACAGTGAGCCTGATTCAGATCGGCCAATGAAAGAGCACCGTGAGTCAGAGTCTCTATGCATTATGCACGTTTCACTCTGCAGACAGAATGAGCAGCTGCATGTTTGATGAATGAACGGTTACTCGTGATAAATTTTGTAAGATAGCACCGGCTCCCTGATCTGTTTGTTTAACAGGAAGCTGTAGTGAGTGCATGAAAATCTACGGGGAATATGGGGAGATGGATTTGTACAACAGACGGCCAATGAGTGGTATATATATGTAGTGAGCTTGGGTTAAGATAAGGTCCATTAATCTGTTGTATGATATCTATCTCATACCCCTCACCATGACTGACAGTAATGATAGAGTGGGAGAGGACAGAGACTGGCAAGAACACTGTGTGTGTCGGGAGAGTCAGAGTTGGAATAAAACTAAATGTACAGTGTATGAATTCATAAGATATTAAACCAGGCATTTATCGTAACACTTTACAGTAAGGCTCCATTTTTTAACATTTGTTAACAATGTTACATTGGAAATGTAATAGGTTACAGATTACAAGTTACCCTACATGTAACTAGTTACACCCTAACACTGTTAGTTAGCTAACATGAACTTACAATGAAAATGCATTAAATGCGATGGCATTAAAAATATTGAATGAATCTCATTGATTAAATAATGAAGTCAAACAAATTCTATGAACCTGAAAGTATTTGTATGTCTCTAAAGTTGTTTAAGTGTAAATACTTAGATTTTAGATGCTGTTATTATACAACAATAATAATGTGCGTTTCAGTGTCTATGCAAACATGTACAGTATATGTGTCTAATGTATCACCACTTTTTGTACAAATGCCTACAATTACTGTACATTGGCCATTGAGATGAATTGAATTCCTAAGTTTTTTCCTAGTATTATAGGTCTCCTTATCAAGGACACCTTGAGAGGAACTGACTTGGCATGTCGACTAGCAATCGCCTCAGTACCAGTTGGTTAAAAGTGTTTGCAAAAATGACTCAGAGAAGTTTCTCTCTTCTCATTAGAGCTCATGTCTACTTGGCAGTGACTGCTGTGACTAATTCTGTCTGGTTATATGGATTACTGGCCAAAGAAATCCCTGCGGATTCATTCATCACATTAGCATAAAAAGCCTCATATTCAGAATCATTCTCATAACAGACAATGCAGTCCAATCTAATTTGCAGTGTGAATAGTGCTTTTTCTCTTCATTTATGTTATTTATTTATTTACAGCCCAGAGTTAGTTCACAGCACCTGGTATTTTCAGCAAACGCTGCATTGCTGAAAGGCACTCAGTGAAGTGCCTAGAACAGATTTCTCTCATTTACAACAGTCTGTCTTGTCTGAGATGTGGTAAAGAGCTTCTAATTGGGTGGTATTTACTTCATTTTAACTTTTTTCATGCACTGTCAGGTTTTATGCTCTCATGGGTAGCAGCTACAGAGAAAAGACAGGCACAGCAGTGTGGTTAAATAATTCCACACAAAACGCTTCACCGACGTAAGGGAAATCGCACATTATAATTTATAATAAAAAGTGTCATCATGCAATTAATATTCAGTCCGCGAGGCACTGGGTTTGATATGCTCTTGAATGTAGTATTATTCCTTAGTTTGCAAGTGAGTTGCATTCAGATTTTGTCTCTGTACTGCATGACTGTGCAGTGACCTGCAAAGCTTTGTGCTTTACTCCTTTATAGCTGTCAAAATCTATCACACTACAACACATTAAAAACATCCTCTAAACTACTCTTAAACCTCACAAAGAGCTTCCGTTTCCCAGTGGACATGGGGGCAATCGCTCACACTGGCTGAACAAACAGGTATTCCCACATCAAAATCACGGCATCAATGTAATAATTCGACTTTAGCTGCCCAGGATACTGAGAGATGCGAACATGCAACAAATAACTGTAAACATTCATTTGCTGTAACCTGCTAGTTACCCATCTCAATGCGTGAGTCTGTGAGAAGTACGCCAGATGAATGCAACTGCATTCGCAAAGCCAAAACACTCTTTCCCTGTTCTATTCTTAGCTGCTGCTTGCACAGAGCAGATAATATAAAGGCTGGTATGGTAGAAAATGGACAGGCTGGGAAATTAGTAAAGGTCTAATGACTGATGCTATCTCTCTGCACTTTGAGAACTAGCAGTCAGTAATTAGAGCTGGTAAATTAGACCCCATTCAGGCTAAAGACTATCATTCACACAGTGCTTATGGAACAGTGCCTAAGTGCATTATCTCTGCCTTTGATCTCTATCGAGACCTTTAGTCTCCTCATTCACAGTTATGGTGGTGCCAACAATCCCCCTGCATTGAACGTTTACCATAATTCATGTTATTTAGTCACCAACAAGTCTACAGCTTCAGGCTTTGAGTGAGACTGGTTTCAAATTACATTCAAAAGATTATAATCATTATAATTTTTAATATCTTTGAAAAGACGTCTCTTGCAGCAATGCTGCATTTATTACAGTAATTTAAAATATGGTTAAACCAGTAATATTATGAAATATTATTGCAATTTAAAATAACAGTTTTCTGTGAATCCTGTGTTTTGGTCATGCTTTATTTTAAGGTCCAATTCTCACTATTAACAAACTATGAACTATGACTTTTGTCACAAAAATCTCCTAATTTGCTTCTTATTAACAGTTAGTTAGGTAGTTGTTAAGTTTAGATATTGGATTAGGGATGTAGAATATGGTCATGCACAATATGTGTTATAAGTACTAATAAACAGCCAATATGTTAATAATAGGCATGCTAATAAGCAACTATTTAATAGTGAAAATTGGTCCCAATACTAAAGTGTTACCTATTTTACTAATATGTAATTTTATTTTGCACATGTGCATTGTTTTTTTTTTTGTGAATATATAATGTTTGTTTATGTGCATGTGAATTTGGCTACACGTGTGCATAATATTTTTTGCGTGAATTATTACTGAGACCAGTTCAGCTCCATTTTTGATCCTTAATTTGGGTAGAATAAGGCTGGGGTTGTTAGTTGATGCTTCCGAGATGTATTGCATGATCTAAGCCATTCCAATTAGTTATGGTGACAAATTATAGAATAAAACAAATCCTTGATTAAGTGGTAAATGTGCAGAGATATACAGTAATTCCAAACAAACTGAAAAAAGTTTGAAAATTTTTGTGGCATTTTAAATAGACACAGATAATTGATTCTGACCTTTAGAAACCACCATGTGTACATTTTATGTAAATTAGCTCTCAGCTCTAGAAAATTTGACCTTTAAATCTTCTTCTAAAAAAAACACACTTTTTAATGGGAAATGTCATTTATTGTGGCAGATCTTATCAGCTTTGTCAGTTTTGATTCAAAAGATAAAAAATAAAAAAATTGTTTTTAGTTTTGTCCCAACTTTCGAATATGACTTGAATTTTAAGTAACTTTTTTAAGGTAACACAATCAAACAATCCGTTGATGTGTTTGGCGAAATGTGGAATGTTGACCTTTAAATTTAAAGTAACAAATATTGCATGCTGTAGAAAACACAGTAACACTGTAACCATTCTCTGTGTGATGCTCCTCACAGACTGACATCTCCATCACATTATAAAACCTTGAGCAGTCAGTCCACCTTCATCAAAACCAGATCATGTGCTGTATCTCAGTATTTATAGATTCTGTGCTGGGCTCCGTATGCAGATTGAGCAATTGACCTGCTCCGACCTTGTTGGAATGCCCAGACTGCACTAGTGCCCTTCCTTGGAGCAATGACAGGTTCCTTCAAACTTCTTATTCTCTTGTTTCCATTATTCTCTTTTTCTTTATCCATCCACTCAACTGTTGCACTTTCTTATTATAATTATAAGCCTCCTTCTTTGCAATCATAACTCCTCTAGTCTGCTGCGACTCCTCTCTAATTGCAACACATTTATTGCGCCCCCTTCCAAATAATCAAAACACTCTGCCCCACTTCCCTCTAATAATAACTTCTCTTATGCACTGCCTTCTCTATAGCCATGACTCCTCAACCACACCTCCTTTTTATTATCTTTTCTCAGCTGTACCTCCTTCTATCTAATCATACCTCAGCTGCTTCACCTTGCTTAGAACAACTAACTGCACCTCCGTCCCTTTAATGATAACTCCTCTTATGCACCTTCTTTATAACCATTACGCCTCCCTCCCTTTCTTATGCTGCACTTCTTTACTTCTTCTCTATAGTCATAATGCCTCTCCTTTATTGCACCTCCTTCCTTCCAATCATATTTCTTCTAACCATTAATTTTCTATTGCACCTTCATCATCACCTCTGCACCTTACTCCCTCTAATCATAAGTTCCTTCGTAACTCCCTCTTATCATAATTGTAACCCCCTTCCCTCTAACATAACTCCTCTAATGCACCTCCTTCCTTCTTTATAATTAACACCTCTCCTCCACTGCACCTCCTTCTCTATAATCATAACTTAGCTGCTTCTCCTTCGTCTTTAGAATGATTACTCATCACTGCACCACCTTTCCTCTAATCATAACTCCTATGGTGCTTCTCCTCCTCTATAGCATTGCTCCACATTTACACTTCCTTCTTTATAATCATTAACTCCTCTGGTGCACCTCCTTCTATCTAATCATATTTCAGCTACTGCACCTCCTTCCCTCTAATCATATCTCCTGTATTGTGCCTTGTCTTTTATCACAGCTCCACGACTGCACATCCCTTAATCTTAACTCCTCTATTGCACATCTTTCCTTCTTTTTCTCCTCCTCTATAACCATTACTCCTCAATTACACCTCCTTTTTATATATCCATGAACTCCTCTGCTGCACCTCCTTCTCTCTAATCATAAATCAGCTACTGCATCTCATACTTTAAAACAATTACTCCTCTATTGCACCTCCTTCTCTGTAATAGTAACACCTGTATTGTGCCTTTCTCTTTTATCATACTGCACCTTTTTCCACCTTTTCCACCTCCTTCTCTTGTATAATACCCCCTCTATTGCACATTTGTCCTTCAATTATAAGTCTTATACTGCACCTATTTCTCTGCTGTCATAACTCCTCTCTCACCTCCTTGCTTCCAATTTAATTTCTTCTACTGCACCCCCTTCCCCTTTAAACAAAATTCCTCTATTACACATCCTGCCATCTGATCATAATTTTTCTTCCCTGTAATCATATAATCTCCTCTGTACATTTAACGTCTTTACTGCACCTCCTTTCCACAAATTGACACTCCTCTGTTGAACCGCCCACCCTCTAACACAACTTCTCCACTTTACCTCCTTCCCTTTAATCATAACTTTTCTGTTCCTTAACCCACTACAGTTCTAATCGCTCAAACTTCCTCGATCAGATGCATATTTTCTCCACCATTCCTGTGCTCATCTCTGCCATCTCTGCTTACCTCCTCTTCTCTTCACTTCTCTACCATTCACGTCTTTCCTTTACTGTACTGCAATGCAGCAGAGTGGAACTGGGCGCAGCTCAGGGAACCTGAGAGAGCAGCCCTCTGTCAGCTTGCCTGCACTGGCAGGGATGCGTCTTAATCACACTGCGCTGCCTCTCTCTCCTTTACTCTCCACATCAGGCATACAGTCTACACTGGATCAGTTTGTTTGAAACTGAAACTGCTATTGATTCATAGATATGTGAAACAGTTGTTTCCACAGGATTCACATCCTTTCCCACAGTGGCAGAGAAATCTTCTAGCAAATAAGACTTCTGTGCGGTTCCATAAATATGTATTATTAAATCAATGAACTATGAACCCTATACTTTTACTATTGTTTCTGCAGTATATAGTATGCACTGGGCATAATAAAATAATGAATTGCTTTTAAGATATTTTTAGACACAACTAATTTTAAAAACGCAATGTGATGAGGTAATTTCACTATAGCATGGATCCTACTGTTTGAAAAATGTATTGTGGCGTAATGCACACTGTTTCACTTTTTTTTTTCTTGTGAATAGAAGGCAGCATATTCTTTGTAGTATTCCGTGAATAGTACAATAGTTCTACATTTCAAACACAGCCATATAGACCCACAAGGGATTTGATTTTAGTTGCAACCTGGGTGCAAGCCACCGTGAATTGCAAACTCTATAAACTCTTTTAAGAAACTAAGAGAAAGTGTCTGCAAAGAACATAAAGGTCTATGCAGCTCTCTGATAAAAGGCCTTTTTAACAGGGATCTTAAAGCACAGCACAGTTCTTATCTAAACAGTGTTTCTGGCGTCGATAAGAGGATCAATTGATTTCATCACAGGCAAATGCTCAGAAACTAAAATCCGACCAGAGCCTCCCTGCTTGAGAAATGATGAAGCGGATTGAGGTCGACCCTGAAGCCCGATCTCAAAACCAAAGCGAAAAGCTTCTGATTTCATGGGTGTAACAGTTGAGAAAATATGAATTTATTCATGACGCAAAAAAATAAATAAATAGAGCCTGATATTATGATTGCGATTTAAAAACAAATCCATTGGTTTCACTAATTTTCTATCATCCTGAAAAAACGTGTCTAATTTACATGAAAACAGAATGAATTAGCAACTTGGGAATCTAGCTGCACCTGCAGATTGCTGACTAAAGCTTTGCACTTTAGTGTTAGTGAAACAAATAATAAATGCCACGCAAGCGTACATAATGAAAATCCTTTAATATTTTGCACATAGATATATTCATATTATTATTGTTATAATAATAACTGTAAGTCAAAAATAATAGTCATTATATGCATAAAAAACTAATCCATTAATTTACTATATGTACTATGTTGTATTTCTGTATATAAAACAACATGAAGAAACACCTCATTAGCTTATATACAGGAGCTTGAAGGGAAGGAATAATAAAGCCAATAAACACACACACACACACACATACACACACAGAATCAGTGAAAACACTGATGAGGTTATTCAGTCACTGACGACATGTACAGAGTCCATTCTGCTTTCGTTGGTGTTCAGAAACCGTACACAAACACCTTGCACCTTGCATGTAAAAAGAAAATCCAAGATATGGAAAAACTAGCAAACATGATACTGATACTCCATCATAGATGCCTGGATGAAAAATGAACGATAGAGATATTTCAAATAGCTTTGGTTGAAAAGAAACTGCATAAATAAACATCAAGGGCAGGGAAGCACCTTCAGAGAAGCCACAGCATTGTGTTTCATGTGTCCTATTGCTACTCAGAATGATACAGAAAGACACCGATATAGAGAGAGGGATGGCTCGAGTGTTTGATTACCCAAATGCAGTACTGTTAAACATCTGTAAACCACAGGAGACATTTAGATTCTCATAGCTGTGTGTGGGTGTGTCTGTTTCTGTGGTTTGTGTGAGCGTCGTCTTTCACCCGAATGGGTGGGGAAAACATCCTGTGTCTCGCTCTAGTCCCCGTTGAAATGATTGCACCAGAGGGTCCACAAAGCGACTGCTGTTATGAAAACTCAAATGGGGCCTGACTGCTCGGCCCATTGCGTACAAGGTGAAGGGATGGAATATCTGCCTGGTGAGAGCGGGGCTCCAGGGGCCCCTGCGTCAACCCAAACCACCAAGCAACGGCGTGGTCAAGAGGAGCCATCAAAACTGTGGAGACAGAAATTTTGCTTTAAGCTGTGGCAATTTTCAGCAATAAAACTCATAAAATTTGGCAAAATAAACTTTTAGCCCATATATGCATTTCTACGGAGCCCTGCACATGACATGCAAGAAAAAATCGTGGGCACGATTTATACATTCGTTCCCTCGATTTACTAGATCGTGCGCACGATTTAAGAAGTCACTCCCTTGTTTTAAGTAAATTGTGCACTCGATATGATAATTTGTGCCCTCGTTCAAGGTAAATCGTGCACACGTTTTAATCATTACCTCCTATCATGTGCTGGTGCTTTATTCATCTTAAGTATCGTATCCACCTTCTTTGTGAAAAATGATTCCATGCAATGCTGCAAGGCTTTTGAGAATGTCTCTATAACTCATTCCCAACTCAAAATAAAACCATAACGTAACATGACATAACATAACAGCAACATGTTTGTGAGAATGTGTACGCGGACAGGAAGTAGGCTACAACTAATTATTATTTCGTGCACACGATTTACTGAAAACGAGGGAACGACTTATTAAAGCGTGCGCACGATCTAGTAAATCGAGGGAATAAATTAATAAATCGAGCGCACGATTTACTTAAAATGAAAGAACGAATTAGTAAATCATGTGCACGGCCTAGTAAATTGAGGGAAATAATTAATAAAACGTGCCCACGATTTATTTATTTTTTCTTGCATGTCATGTGCAGGGCTCCGTACATTTCAAATTTACAACCTTTCGTTAAAATATCGATGTCCCCCTAGTACAGATAGAAGTGCACTTGAGCATTCCTTTAAAAATAGTATTTATTACAAAACTAATATGCTTAATTCACACTGCACCAACATATGCCAACAAACAGCAACAGGCACGTTCACCGGGTTTTTTCTGATCAGTGTGTTACTCCTGTTGGTGTCTGTTGGCGTTGGTCGTCACTTGTTTTCGCCAACTAAACAAATGTTAAATTGAAGTTTGTTGGGTCAGCTGCAGTGTGAATTGGCCTTAAAAGAATGTACTTAAGTGCCTAACATTTTCATACACACGATCACATGTGATTTACAATTAAATTAAATTGTATTGAACTTATTAGTTATTTGAACTTAAGTGTTTTTTCACCCACTTAAGTATAACTTAAGTATATTAAGGTCTCACTCTGAGTACACTACTTTTCGATAATTATTTCTAATTATCATCTTTCCAATATGTATAAGTCCACAGTCGAAAGCATTTGTAGTTACTAAAATATATCTATACCTGGCTAATATTTTGAGAACTATGTTGGAAAAACTAACAAATTGACCTTAAAAGAATTTGCTTAAGAATTGGCCTTAAAAGAATAAACTTAAGTGCATACCATTTTCAGACACTTAATTACATTTACAATTAAGTTAAATTGTATTATAATTTACATTTATATTAAGTGTGATTAGTTGAACTTAAGACTGCTTTTTCACCCACTTAAGTAGAACTTAAGTATAGGGTCTTACTGTAAGCACACTACTTTTTCATAATTATTTCTTTTGTCTTTCCAATATGTGTAAGTCCACAGTCGAATGCATTTATAGTAACTAAAATATACTTTACCAATACCTTGTTAATATTATGAGCACTATGTTGGAAAACTAATAAATTGGCCTCAAAAGAATTTGCTTGAGAACTGGCCTTAAAAGAATAAACTTAAGTGCATACCATTTTCAGACACTTAATTACATTTACAATTAAATTAATTTGTATTCAAATTTAAATTTATTTTAAGTGTGATTATTTGACTGCTTTTTCACCCACTTAAGTACATTAAGGTCTTACTGTTAAGTAATGTCATAGTTATTTCTATTGTCTATTCAATATGTGTAAGTCCACAGTCGAAAGCATTTATGGTAACTAAAATATACTTTACCTGTACCCGGTTAATATTATGAGCACTTTATTGGAAAAACTAACTAACATTCACCAAAGTGTCTTGCTTTTGTGGAACAGCTTTGAATTTTGAGCTTTTCCATGTCTGTTCTTATTGTGTCGTTTCTGTTGTACGTCATTAATTTAAATATTATACAATTGTAATGATAAAGTTGAATTTTATTACACTTAAAATATAGTAACAATCAAATTATAATCAAGTGATTTACATGTGCTTAAGTATGTTAGTCAACATCAATAAAGTGCACTTTTAAGTATTTAGTATTATATTATCTGCAAGTACAGTTTTTTTTTTTTAAATAGACTTTTAAAAGTTGAAGTACACTACAAGTGCACATTCAGTACGATTAAGTGCACTTAAAATAACGCACATAAATGGCCACTTTGCCCTACACAATTTTTTGTCCCATCAAAAGCCCCTAACACTAGCAACCAATTAGCTTTTTACTTCTTCAGTAAGAAAAGTAGCTTAATTTGGAATTGTATACTAGCATACTACTCTTACAATTTATGCAATATGGCAGAAATAGTAAGGCTACATTGCTATTCCAAATTCAGCCTATCCAAATTCAACACTGGCCAGAAAACTGTTGAAGCGATGTAATGTGGTCTTTATACATACACACATCATCATTTACTAACCTCTGTTTTGTTCCCACCCTGTATTAGTTTCTTTTTTCTGTGAAACAAAACAACAACAACAACAACAACAACAACAAAAAGAGATCTTCAGGAGGGCTTTAGTTATTCATTCAAGTAAAATGGATGGTGATTTATACTGTCAAGCTCCAAAATAGGCAAAAAGGCACCATATATGAAGTCCATTCAACTTGTGCTGTATGTCAAGTCTTCTGAAGTGCCTCTGCCGTATTTCAAACAGATGATGTGCAGCGTTTTTCAAACTTGCTTTTGTCGACTGAATGCAAGCATAAATAAGACTTGAGAACTCCAGCGAAGGGTTTTTTGGGAGCTTGGCAGTATATATATAATATTTGTTTGTTTTAAAGAGGAAAGGAAATAATACAGGGGTCTGAACATGAAGGTGAGTAAGTGATGACAACATTTTCACTTACAAAATGACAAAACTGTTCCTTTAATGACATGTTTTACAAGAGGATCATCCATGAATGGCATGGAAGTTGGTGTCTTTAATTACAACAAACAACAAGAATTTGAAAATCAAGGGGAAATCAGCATTCCTGTGAAATTGTGATGGGATTGGTGAGTAATCCCTAAGGATAAACGTCTGCCTTTCAGCTATTAAATATTAACAAAGCCATTTTCTGCCCCTGCTGGGCAGCTTTACGAGATCACGGATAGACAGGGTCACCTCTACCGTTGTATTCATACACATATGGACGAACACATGCATGGACCATAGGGACATATGGGCTCTGTTTTTAACTATAGTAAGCTGCCTGGCTGTGTAACGTCTCTTCTTTGACAGCCCTCTAACTGAAATGAAAATTGAAATGCTCTATATAGGCAGCAACCCCATTAGTATCAGCCTCAGATGGCACAGTCTGTTCATGCATACTGCACACAAAACTGGAAAGCACTTGTGAAAATCAGATCAGACAGAACTCTGACTGCTTCACAATTTCCGGGAGTCGGGGTGAGCAGGTCAGTCTGCCAGGAAATAAAATTCTGTGTACCTACTTAATATAATGAGCACTTTGGTGGGAAGAACTAGTCTCTGGATTTGAGCTTAGATTTTTTGAAAGATTCTCTTTCTCTGCAACGTGTTGTTTTCTGTAGAACTATTTCAATGAGTTTGTTGGGTCACACTTTATATTAGGTGGCCTTAACTACTATGTACTTACATCAAAAAATAAGTACAATGTACTTATTGTGTTCATATTGTATTGCAAAACACTTTTGCTGCTATTGAGGTGGGATATGGGTAAGGTTAGGGACAGGTTTGGTGGTCTGAGTAGGTTTAAGGGTGGGTTAAGGTGTAAGGGATGGGTCAACAGTGTAATTATAAATGTAATTACAGAAATTAATTACAGATGTAATTACATAAAGGTATTATTAACAATATAAGTACAATGTAAGAACATGTATGTACACAATAAGTGCATTGTACCAAATGATTAATTTAAATGTAAGTACAGAGTAGTTAAGACCACCTAATATAAAGTGGGACCGTTTGTTGGTCTGTAATTGTGGCATCGTTGGTTCCATTTGCCAAACGATGTGGTTATAAGCTACAAAATGTTATTTTAATATTATTTCTACTATTATAGTATTTATTAATATATTGATTTAGCTTTTTATGTTTTCATTTTAAGTTTTAGTATTTGTGTGCTTTTGTAATTCTTTTTTTTTAATCATTCCGCTTTACTTTTTTTATAATATTTACATTTTTCAAGTTTAAGATTTTCATCTAATAGTCATACTTAATTTTGTTATTTTGTTTTGTTTTACTTTACAGTAACATTGTGTCTCATCACATCTAATATTGTTGCTAAAGTAACAATTCGATACTCTAATAAGCACAAAAAATTAATACAATGCACAAATATTTGGTAGAATAATTCAATTTGTAATCACTTAGCGCTTTTTTCTATTTTGTCATTGATACTTTGTATAAATTATATTTACTTTTGTCATATTTATTGAAAATCTGCACTTACTGTAGTTTGTTTCGATGCATCAGCATCATAATTTAGCTGCCTACTGTTTTGGAATAGCCTTCACTTCAGGAGCACAGCAGCGATGCCTTAAAATGCTGTCTATGTAGGCAGCTCACTAGGGTTTGGAACAGAGCCGAAGTCATTTGAGCAGAACTCACCTGTCCCAGAGCTTCACGTTCCTGCAGTTGTTGCTGCAACATCCTGCTGATATCAAAGCTGTGAAGATAAAAAAGACTTTTATGAAGTTTTTGTGCACAGCAGTCAGATATGGAAGAACAAAGCACATTTATTTTCTCTATTGGGAAATATATATATTTTAATGCTAGCAAGTAAATTCACAAAAAAGACCTTCCAAAACTCAGAGATTGTTAAGCAAAGAGAAATTTGCTTCTGTGAAAGCCATGCTGTTACCAAGAAGAAGAAAAAATCAAAATATTTTGCAATACATTGAAAATACAGTGATTTTACTCTTGAAGCAAAAGTCAGTTGAACACTTAAAGGTGATAAAATTTTTGGTTCCACAAAGAACCACTCAGTCAAAGGTTCTTTAAAGAACCATCTCTTTCTCATGTTTTTATTATCTAAAGAACCTTCTTTCGCCACAAAGAACCTTTTGTGAAACAGAATGGTTCTTCAGATGTTAAAGGTTCTTTATGGAACCATTTAGACAAAAAAGGTTCTTCTATGGCATCATGAAGCACCTTTATTTTTAAGAGTGAATAGTTCTACTTATTGGAATTTTTGGTGCAGTTACATCATTTGAGTGTCATAAAAGACTTCTATACAACTTTTTCATATTCAGTTTTCATAAGCCTACTTTTTTCTCTTTTTTTTCTTTTTTTTTGCAGTGCATCAAAGGTTGTAATGTCATAATTTGTCTTGGAGCTGGTTGGGGGTTTTTTTTCATAACTTTTTATTAAAAAAAAAAAGAAAGGAAACCCTACCCTCTTAAAAATAAAGATTCCAAGGTTTGTTTTTGTTTTTTTTCCAGCAATGCCATTAAAGGACCGTTTTGGGTCCCAGAAGAACCTGTCAGAGAATAGTTCTAAAAAAGAAATTTTTTTCTTCTAAAGTAAAGAGCGTTTTAGGGAACCCTTTTCCACTATATAGAACCTTTTTGATCACTGGAAAATTTCCATGGATGTTTAAGGTTCTTCATGGAACCAAAAACCTTCATTTGTTGGAGTGTATTAAGAAAATGAGGGACAAGAAATACTTCTGGAACCAAAGCCACTGAAAAAGTGGGTGATTGCTGTTGTCCTTGAGATGAATTATAGCAGCTTTTTGTCATAATACAATCTGCAACAGCGGACACAAAATGTAAAGCATTTGGATTTGGCTTTTCCACAGATGTGTTTTTAAATTTCGATGTGGTTTGCACATTAAGGTTGACAACGAGGGTGGTCTGTAGGAAATAAGAGGCTCTTGACATAATTTGTTGCCCTCACAGCGCCTGAGCAGTTATTTTCTCTTTTTAAGGTTTAGTTGCACACTGGAGACCACAGGCAAACCCTCTTGTTTACCTGCTTTACTGAGCCTGGCGTCAACATTTTCTCCTGCATGTCTGCCCAGACTAAACCAACTGTGAACCTGTCTGCTTTTCCCATATGCTGCCCCGTCAAACACACAAAGACACAAGCAGAAATAGTGCAGGTCCTTTGGGCTGAGAAACCTCACTCTGTGGAGGATGTAATTTACCAGAGTAAGAGCATACGGTTAAATACTATTCACGGTGTCACTGACTGCTCTTATGAGTAGCTACAAACTGACGTGCAACATACAAGTGCACCATTCATCGGCAGGCTAATCAGAGGTTAGCCAGCTTTTCCTGTACTCTGACTGTTCAAAGTCATTCGATATTCATTCAGATAGAGTGATGGCACATCCATTCTTTCTGAGCTCGCCTCCATTAAGCCGGCATCAATAGTGCTCTGTTTCATTCACCACTTCTGTTTTTTGATCTCGTTATCATATTTGCTTCAGGCGTGCATGCGCAGTCGGCCATTAGAGATTCATGCCAGTCTATGGACTTCTAAGAAACACTTTAGGAGGCTTTAGCAGACATCCTGGCTGGTTTATCCGCTAACATTCACAACGTGAAAGGAGATAACACGCAGGAACAACCGGGAACGCAAACCAAAACTGATGTCCTGGAGAGAGATAGGCCCTCTGCTTTGATCAAACAGCAGATAATAAGAACGACAAAGAGGTTTAGGACTCTGCTCCACAAATGCTCAAAGGATGATCAAGGATACGGGTCCAATCAATATTTGATGATGAAACAAATCAAAAGCAAGGATTCCTAGTATCATGCAATCAAGATTGAGATTTGCGTCCATTGAAGCACAATGTTCTCAAATCATACTGGATAACATGATCATCAGGCTTTAAAGATTCATCTGATCTGTTTTCTAAATGCGTGTTAGAGAATGTATTGTGATTATGATTCACCCTTGAGGGTTATTTTTTTTTATTTGTTTTGGCCTCATAGTTATTAATCAAAATGTCATAACTGGGCCTTCCAATGAAAACAACAGACTTTTTGCTGGTGATATATGCAGGACTCCTCCAATCATTTAGCACACTTACTGTATGACACTATTGCACAGTATGCAACGCATCATGATCAATCATATAACAGATGGGAGAAAATATGGAAGAAAAGATCTGTTGCCACTTCCATTTTATTTTGACTTTAAAGCAAAAAGTAAAAATTCATATATATTTTTATATAAATTCATATAAATTTTTTAAGTTTGCTATATTAACTTTGTAACAAAAGTTTTGTGTGTTTTTTATGGCTCATATAGCATGATAAAAGTAAGAAGCTTTAATGTAAATCAATGTGATGCATATAAATATCAGTTATAATATCAGTATATGCATATAAATATCAGTTGTTTTTATTGTGAAGGTCAAAACCTACAATACAATGAAGACTAAGAGATGAACAAATAAACTTGAATCAAATGCCTAATATATAATACATAATACTCACATTTTTCTAAAAACTGATGTATATAATCAAAGTGTTCGTGTTGAATATTACTAACAGTGTAACAGCAAAAACACATGTACTACGACATGAAAGTGAACATTTTTACAATTATACTAAAAGGCCTTTTACTTGCTAAAAAAAAAAACAGTTATTTTTGGGTTATTGAATTCTTAGATCATTTATGTGAAACATGGCAGGAGATCCAAATCTCTTGTTGTCTCCTACCATTAACATTAACAATCATTATACTAGGCTTTACATTATAATAATGCCCTAAGCATGCGTTTAGCTCTTGAGCTTGAATATTGAAATTGCATTGTGTGGGCTTTTATAATGTCACTGCACTTCTTGGCTGGTAGCTTATAATGTTCAATTTGCCCTGAGAGCTTATGGGCTGATATTTATGCCATGTGGGGCGACTCAGATCTGTCAGATAGAGTCTATCCTGAGAGAGGCGGCGCGGAGGTCAAGATGTGTGATTTTATATTTGTACAAGTTCAAAACTTCTGTCAAGATGAATATCTCTTTCACATTCTCCCACATCTATAATAGATACACACACACACAAACACACACACACACACACATACACACAAACACACTGCTACCACAAATGCAGACAGACTTACGTATTTCCATCATCGTAAAACAGGGATTATGGGAGAATGTCCTATATTTTTAGAGATCATGGGAACGCTTAAGCTCTGACAGCGGGAGGGGGATCACAAAATTCACTTTTCGCTGAGAAGAGCAGCTACTTGCTCTATTCTCAATTGTTTAGAATTAATAATTAACAAAACAAGACATTAGGTGCAGGCATCATAAGGTCAATTCACACATTTTTGTAACAAATTATTGTTTTGCTCACCACTGTGGACATTTGCTTGCAACCTATTTGTAGTGTAATTTCATTATTCAAAGGCATAATTCAAAGTAGTTTCATAAATACCACAAAAAAAAAACGGATGTTGTCTTAGTTAATCATTTTCACACATCTGCACTCCTAATGATCATAATTGTAGATTCTGCATGTACTATAAAAACACAAATTAGCCCCGCTCCAAACATCAGCCTTGGGCTTTGTTCACACAGCAGAGGAAATATGTCAGATGTAACCAGATCTGATTTTTTCAGAGTCACTTTTGCACCATTCTTGCCACTATAGCAATAGATGTAGCAAAAATGCATGAAAAATGACAGTGTTTGCCATATGCTTTCAGTTCTTGTTGTAACGTAACAATTGTGCAGAAAAATAGTCTGTGAAATGGAAGATTAACCAAAATCTAATTTCTGAGATTTTTGCTGCAAGTCTAAACAAGGCCTTAGACTCTGTAAATGGCGCAAAAAAAAAAACAAAAAAAAAACGTTTCAGCGCCCATGCTGGAAAATAGCCAATCGGAAATTCTCTCTGAATGTTAATTATTTTGTCTGTTCAGGTTTGTTGATTGTGTGGTTGAAGTTAAAACAGCTGAAATTGCTTTACACACTAAAATAATGTCAAATGTACTGTATCATCCAAAGGATAGCCACAATGCCCCTCACAGAGCATGCAGACTGAAGGTCATTGCCTAATGAAGCTCACTGCACATTCATGCATCTCATGACTGTGTTAAACCATATCCCTTCAGGCAGAGTCACGTTCAGTTCAGCCTGATGCTGGCTCCACCGTAGTGCAGATTTCATTGTCTTAATCGCACACATAACTTATTATTGTCATATTAAACACAAAAACAACTGGATTTTGCTGTGTGCTACTGCTGTAATACATGGAAATAGGAAACCTGTCAGAAAACAGTTGTTTTTGCAGTTATGCGTGGTGCAAAAACACATGTGGAGATGCAAAGCAGTTTTTTTTTTTTTTTTTTTTGTGAAACGCACAATCCTCATACAAAGCCATGACTCAACAATCTGAGCTGAGCCTGCCGTGACAATCCATTAGGGGCCCGTGACTAAGAGCTCACTGTAATATTCTTTCCCGGGGAAATAAAAATACTCAAATATGGTGCACAGGGTAAGAATTATAGGATGTTTTCTCACTTGCCAGATCCTGTTTTTGTTCACTTCATCTGCTTAAACCGAACCACTGCCTAAATGTAAGGCTATTACTCGCTATAGCATTTTTGAGCATCAGTTAAACACTGCTAAAGAAGAAAAGGAGGGCATATATATCATTCAGTTCCTTTAGTCTTTTTCCCCCTTTATTTAAAATAACAGTTGATTTGTTATTCCCTAATTATTTTTAGATATTTATAACTGAAGTCACTGGTGTTATTTGAACTGAAAATAAAATAAAAGCAACCTTTAATAATAACTTGTTAAAAAGTGTAAACTGTACTAAAATAAAATAAATAGTGCTGTCAAACGATTAATCGCGATTAATCGAATCCAAAATAAACATTTTTGTTTACATTATATATGTATGTGTACTGTGTATATTTATGTATATATAAATACACACACATACAGTATATATTTTGAAAATATTTACATTTATACATTCATATTCTTATATTTTAAATTATATATAAATATATTTAATATATAAACATAACATATTTTTCTTAAATATATACATGCATATGTTTGTATTAATATATACATAATAAATATACACAGTATACACATATTATGTAAACAAAAACTTTTATTTTGGATGCGATTAATCGCGATTAATCGTTTGACGGCACTAAAAATAAAATAATTATGTATTATATTTATTATATAATAGTTTCTTAAAGAGTTCTTGTTTACTAAAATTTTTATAAAATAAAATAACTCAAAACTAATATATAACCTTCACTATACAATAATTTTGTAAACTTCACTAAAAATAATATAAAAAATAAAATAATGAAATAAAATAAAAAACTAAAATACAACTTCCGCTATACAATAATTTGCTAAAGGGTGTAAATTTAACAAAATAAATGAAATTATGTTAAAAAAAAAAAAAAAATTAGATGTAACCTTTATTATACAATAATTTGTTAAAGGGTGTAAACTTTAAAAAATAAAATGTAACTTTTACTATAAAGGGTGTAAACTTTGCTAAAATAAAATAAAATAAATTTAGCAAAGGCTTGAGTGTTTACCTGATTATTCAGCAGGACACCTGTAAGACTGTATTAGTGGATGTGGGGGAAAGGTCTTTGCCTACTGTATGTGTGGAGGTAAACACTGAGAAAGCCGTCAGCTTCAGGGCTATATTTAGAGCCGGAGTCAGAGGGGGGTATCTCCCAAGGTCACGGAGAAGCACACACAACACACCGTTCACGCTCACTCACACACACACACACACATACAGAAATTGAGATACAGGTCTGCCTAAACCACAGGCTTCCCTGGGGACTGAGAGTTTGAGTCTGAAGAGGTCCGACTTCTGTATTATCAGGAAATGGCCTTTTTTCCAGGAGTTGTGTAATGGCCGCTTTGTCTCCTCTTTAAAAGCCTCGCTCTTATCTGCGGTATTAGGAAGGTCTCAGATTCGCCATGGTTTAAACCGAAGTGAAAGTAGCTGAGAACGAAATCTCACATGCATAAGAGTTTCAAGAGTTTTTAAGGAGAAAAGCTTAGACGAGCACACTGATGTAATTTAACAGGCTAGAAAACATGATCATGTCACTGAGTTTATAAGAGAAGCAGCGATGTCAGCTTCAAATGACTTAATGTTAATCAGTGAATAATATCAATTGAAATTCATTTCACAATCACACAATGCTATATTGTATGGCTTCAGAGTCACATGGACAACTTTTATGATTTTTTTATGGTGCTTATTGTCTATTAGATGTTTTGCAAAGCTTGTTACAGTTGGATGGAAAAGACTGACTGTTGTATTATTAAAAATGTCTTTTATGTCCCACATAAGAAACAGGACATACGGGTCTGGCATGACATTTTTGTGAGTAAATGATGACAGAACTTTCATTTTTGGGCGAACTGGTCCTTTAACCTTGCACTGTTTAAAAAAAAACACTTTGGTCCCTCCATCTGCTCATAGTGCAGGGTCAGCAAAAAAAAAAAATACAAATCTGAGCCGAGAAACAAAGAATAGAGCACCCAGTTTTCTCTGCCTATGAAACAATGCCCTCATTTTAATGTTCAGACTTTTCAAGACACGTTTTCTTCAGCACAAAGCTGGATATTGACAGATGCTGTCATCTCAGTGTAGCCAAATACAGTACCGCCTGTTTGGAAACAACTTTCATGTGAAATCCAAAACCAGCTACCAAATTTCCGGCATGAGCTGACAGCATTAGCTACTGTACAACGTGATTCCCATGCAAAGCCCAAATAAAGCCGCCCTGCATCTTAACCCAAAAAAAAAAAAAAAAAGCTAGCAGCATGATGGCATAAAGATTAGTTTAGAGGAGGTCAAGAGGTGCTTGTTTTCATGCAGGATTTCGGCGAAAAACGCAGAGGGATTGTCTTGTGACGCTGTTATTTAGATGCTCATTTATCTGAACTTTGTTGGCTAAAGTCACTGTGATGTTTATAATCATGTGCTTTGGCTTTTTGAATAAGAGCCACACGCTAAGAAAGCAGAAAAATAATAATTCTCTGAAAACCTCTTACAGGATTATCCAGAGCTTCGACATCACTACATCTACGCACAAGTTTAATTCCCACAACAAATACTACGTTTATGATTTGTAGCGACTGCACACACTGCAACACACTCCATTTGAACAGATGGATTTTTTAACAGCTACACAATGCAATTTCTATACGGTAATGACTTCCATCATGCCGGTCTGCAAATAGACATCCAAAGCTCTTATGTCACGAACTGTGATATAATCCTGGTTAAACTGTGATATAACATAAAAATTCAGTTTACTACAGTTGAATGAACAAAATAAATAAATAGCATTGGTTGTCTGGGCACTGTGACTGCAACAGTAAATGGTGACACTCTTAAAAATAAAGGTGCTTTAAAAGGTTCTTCACAGCGAAACCATAGAAGAACCATTTTTGGTTCCACAAAGAACCATTCAGTCAAAGGTTATTTAAAGAACCATCTCTTTCTTACCTTTTAATAATCTGAAAAACCTTCTTTCGCCACAAAGAACCTTTTGTGAAACAGAATGGTTCTTCAGATGTTGAAGGTTCTTTATGGAACCATTCTTCTATGGCATCGTGAAGCACCTTTATTTTTAAGAGTGTAGATTCTCTAAAAATCCGGTCATTGACAGGCACATCAACAAATACAGAACAATATCCTTGTTATATAGGCGATAAACACAAATGCTAAAGTAAACTGATTGATTTTAAAGGGATAGTTCGTTCAAAAATGATAATTCTGTGATTTGCCAATTTTTTATAGATATTTTGAACTACATTGGACCCCATTGATTTTTAGTGTATGGACCAAAAAAAATAAAAATTTATTTTTCCAAAATATCTTCTTTTGTGTTCTAGAAAGTTTTAAATGAAATGAGGGTGAGTAGATAATGATTGATTTTCTTTTTTGGAATGTACTACCTCTTTAAAACCCAATACGTTACACACTCTCTATTAGTTCATCAATGCCGCAAAGCATTTCAGAGCAGCATTAGGGTCGTTCAGGGGAAGATATGGATGATGTGGAAGTGTACAGGGTCAGTGGACATGCGGTTTTCCCTTTGGGACCAACACCAGAACAGGCTGTGACAGTGACAAATGTCTACAGCAGCATTACAGACACGTAGGACAATGCTGAAACCACAGCATCCAGCAACAACAGTCATCTTGTTAGCAATTACCTTTTATTGTTAGTTCTTGCGGTTCTTTGCCATTTGTAAAGCTAATATCTTTCAACAACTATTATCGATTTCATTTTGACCTTGTCAAGTGAGAGATTTTTTTTTTTTTTTGTCACCAAGAAGGTGCAACCCTAAATGTAAGGAATAAATCTTATCTGAAAAGATGAGGGAAGCTAATTTAACCGTCGAGAGTCAGCTAAAGAAGTTCCTCTGTATTTTGAGTTATTTAAATCAGGACATCAATCTGCTCTTTCTTGGTTCTTATTTCATCTTAAGGGGGCATTTCTTGAAGTTAATGAATGCAAAGTGAGTCACATCTTTCACCTTGAGGTGAGTGTTTTATGGACGGTGTGAACTATAGGCTACTCAGCATGTTCTCCTGTAGAAATCGTTATCTGCAGCTGTGGGATATGCACATAGATGCCTAGCGCCTTTGATTTGCACCATTTCTCTAATGTGTGTTTGTGTGTGTTTATTTAAAATCACGGGATTCTGAACAGTCAGCACATCTTTTATCTCATAAGCTAGCAATTTCGTAAAGAACTTACATGAAGCAGCAAAAAGACAAAACTTCGAGTTATGTCTGAATATACTTCCCTGCTATATGGTGCACAAAAAAAAAAAAACTGTGAAATTTAATGGGCATTTATGAGGCCACAGGAGTTGGCAGTGAAGCAACACAACTAATATGTTAGGTCACATGACAAAGCCAATATGGCGGATGTAGTACATCCCAATTACACTCATACTGCACACATATAGAATGTGTAGAACATACTTTTTTAACAGACACAAAGAAAGTTCTTAATCAAATGTACTCAGTATGTGATTTTAAATGAAGCGTTTGATTTATCATATCACCTTTTATGTGTGTGTATGCTGAGGTGTTTGTCTCAGCTACAAAAAGTACTATTGCATTAGCATGATCTTTGTGATGTTTTTTGGTAATGCTAATTCTATGGTTTTTAATACATGGTATTTTCTATAGCGGACCTCAAAGTACCAAACCATGCTATAGTATATTTTTGTACTATGGGTCTATATGTCTTTGTAGCTTTGCACAGAAATTTGCATTTCTTAAATGAGGCAAAATAGGACACTGTCTGAATGGGAAAGTCTAACATAGTGTCCAGTTGCTTAGATTTGATACTCACTGATACCAGACATAGGTCTGGTGTCTCTGGAGAAATAATTAACTGTGTTTCAAGGTGGATGAGCCAACCATGAGTAACTTCAGCAGAGTCCATGGCAATCTGACTGTGGGTGGCAGGCCAGTCTGAAGAAAACTGCAAAGACCTCGACATCAGCAGTCATCAGACATCAGGGTTATGCTGCCTTCACGTGCTATTTATTATTGGAAATTGGAAATCGGACATGAATGGCCTCAGGAGCCATATGTATGATTGGGAAACTCATTTTGATACCCGGGTTTCAGAGTTGAGCAGACCATATAAATAACCATATGATGCATATTGTATGTATTTTACACAGCATTTATAACATTTATTTGACACTGTATGGCTAGATTAGGGTGTCCAATCCTGCTTCTAGAGGTCCGATGTCCTGCAGAGTTTAGCTCCAACCTGTCCAAACACCAGATGTATCTAGTAATCTTGATTAGCTATTTCAGAGGTAAACTCTGCAGGATATTGCCAGGAACAGGATTGGACACCCCTCATCTAGACAGTGTGGGTAATGTTTATATGGTTGCCAATGAATGGACATTGTATTCAAAATCTGTTGGATACTGACTAAACATCTTCTATATATTTTGGCTTTAAAAAGATTTCCCCAAGAAATAGGCAAGAATAAACCTGCCATCCACCATGATTCCTATTCCTTCCAACAACAAAGCTCTTGAACGTGACAAACTCATCACGACTTCAGAAGTGGAAAGTAGGACATTTCTGAACGTGCACATTTTTTGATCAGACCTCTTAAAGTTCTGTTTCTCATTTTACCATTTATCAGATCATACCTTTGGCGTATTAAAAATAGAGAAATGAGAAATATTTCTCTGGCATAAAAGCACACCTACAGTGTTTTCAAATATGTGTCATTTTGCAAGTCAGACCCACCATTCACGCCATTGTAAAGGCTCCGATGGTGTGGCGACAGCTCTTCTCCTGCCAGTCTCCGAGGTGACGTCTCTCTACCAGGGCTGCCAAACTTCCCATGTTCAGGGCTCATGCTGTACTGGTGCCTCAACATCTCAGGACTACTTCCTCCCAGCTTGCTTTTGTCATGGTGGAGCTCTGACGTTCCTAGTAGCAGGTGTCTAGCTTCTGGACTCCCAGGCCCACTTCCTAAGCTGCCCCTGTGCCTCTGGATGTAGAGCTCAGGACTCATGGATTGTCCTGGAGCCAGATGGTGCTTCGGATGAGTCTCTGGACTCCGGTGGCCCAGGGATCGACCGTACTTTTCTGGACTAAGCCCTCTAATCAGCCGATGGTCAGGCACAGATATGGAGCCACAGCGTGGTCGGCAGGGCTGGGGCAGTACGAAGGGATACTCCAGGCTGGTGCTTCTATGCCGGACGGGAGGGTCAGGGCTGGAGATCTCCACCCGATCTCCCTCCCCTCTTTTCCCAGGACGAGCCTTCTGGATCTCCGGGCTTTTATTCCCAGTTCCTCCACTAGACGGTGGCTGTGGCTGCTTATGGTGTGGATGCTCAGAGCTGTCTGCGCTTCCAGCGCTAGAAGTGCTGCTTCCGTCCCCCAAGTCCCGCATCAAGCCGGGTACCAAGAGCCCACTCTGGCTATCAATGGAGTTGCGACACCCAATGGACCCCGTCCCACTTTGGCCCCCTTCCCCTCCGCTGCCTCCTTTCTCCTCGTCTATCAGCAGACAAAGTTCCCTAAGCTCCAGGTTCTCCCGAATGACCTCCTCCTGCTTGCGCTCCAGTTCTGTCAGTTTCTGAAGATACAGTGCCACCTCCTTACGCATAACGCTGGCACTGAAGCGACCCAGACGCTGCCACTCACGCGACACTCGCTTGCCCTTTTGCCGGTCGTCATCCAGAAAACAGCACAGGTCTCGCAGTTCCCGATTGTCGTCCTGCAGCTTCTGGTTTACCTCCTTCATCACAATTGGGAATACAAAAAGTGTTTACATATTTTAAAATGTTTAAATTTTTGAGGCCACACAAACTATATCATTTCTTTGATTTAATAATTCATTATGAGACTGAAGTGTAGTTAAAAGGGGTTGTTCAAGCAGAGCTCTCAGGTTTTTCTGTAACTGATCTAAGACAGAGCAGGCTAAAGCTATGATCTTCTTAGGTTCCACGTTTGACAAAAATCAGCTTGTCCATTAAAGCAACTGCTCACCCGACACACATGAGAACCAATTGCATTTGGCATCAATGTTACCAAACTTTGCGTGACACATGATGATTGAACTTGAACTAAGAATAAAGAGCTTCAAATTATTTGCAGTGAACGTCAACTAAGCTATTGCATGGTTTCAAAAAACTCATATATAGTGCAATTGTCATATGGACTATTTTTTATGGAACTTGACAGATGTGGTCACTGTGAATTGTCTTTGTATGGAATAAAGCTGAATTTTTATTTATTTTTATTTTTTTTGATAATCTGTTACTTTAAAATGTACGTTGTGCATTTTTAATATTAATGTTTTATTTATATCCAACATTGATGGTTAAAAATTGAGAAATGCTCACATTCACACACAACAGGTGTTTTACCATTGCAGTTCAAACATAAAAAATATAAACATAAATTATTAATTATACATTATAAATAAATAATTATAAAAATAAATATAATAAAAAAAACTAAGAAGGTACTCATTGTTGTAAAGTTGTTGTTGTTTTTTTCCCCAAGCTTTTCGTTTTAATCAGAAGAAAAGCATATATAATGCAGCAAGAAAATATTCAATGCGTTATTCCTACAAGAAGAATGATGTGCACCTAGGTGCTTCTGGCGCATCCTCAGAGAGCGCAGGTGTGCTCCAGACACCCATGATCTCATCTGCTCACCTTCAGCCCCCGGATCTCGTTCAGATGCAGCTGGAGGCTGCGGTTCACCTCCCGAATCAGATTACTGTGATCCAGAATGACGCTCATTTTATCGGCTTCAGACCTTCGGAGTCGCTGCACCAGCTCCTCTTTGCTCCATTGGAAGAGCTCTTCATCCGTGAGGTTGGAGATGTCTTCTGCTGGACTTTCTGGCGCCTTGGATCCAGGCTGTGCTTGTAGAGATTGTGCTTTCTCCATCAGAAGTGGCGAGCTGCTGCTGTGATACCAGGTGCTGATCAAATATTAATGAGGCAGGCAGCATCCGCTGTGTTAGGAGGAGTCAGGGAGACAGAGGACGCATCGTGGAGTGATGCCCGTATCCGATGCCCTTAGAGTGGGAGTCGCCTCGACTTTTCCCAAAGCAACAGCTGATGCAGCTGACGAGTAGAAGGAAGGGCGGCATACAGAACAAGTCCGCCCAGATTATTCAGCATCGACTCCCATTCATAGTTCTTGTAACTTTGGGAAACTGACGGTACAGGATAGCCGGCGAGATATGGGTGGTTTCAGGCGGCCCGATGCGCTCGCCTCCGTCCGCCTCTGCGCGCTCCAGCATCCTCATGGAGATGGAGGAGGAGAGACGGCAGCATCCTCAGCCAGAGCTCCGGAGAAATGAGCGTGACTGCAGCGACTCAGTAAATTTTCTCTCTCTCTCTCTCTCTCTCTCTCTCTCTCTCTCTCTCTCTCTCTCTCTCTCTCTCTCTCTCTCTCTGTGTGTGTGTGTGTGTGTGTGTGTGTGTGTGTGTGTGTGTGTGTGTGTGTGTGTGTGTCTCCCTCTGCTTTTGTGTCGTGTGTGAGTTGCCAAGAGGTGTTGCTGCTCACAAAGTTGCATTTAAATTTGAATCGAGCGCCATCTATGGACACATTGAGGTACTTCAGATGAATAGGCTAACATTTTTCCTTCTGTTGAAACAATTTGTCAGACATTAATTTAAGTCTTAAGATAAGGTAATTATGTAATTAGGGCATGATTTAGGCCATTCACTGTATACTCTCGTTTGATTATACAGCTCTATACTGTCTACCTTCATTGTACATTTTGATGTAATAAACCCTGTAATTTTTCATTAAAAACCAGTTCATACTGACCTCATTTGTCAAATTCAGACCTTTTTTTCCCCCGTCATTTGACCTGGCTAATTTTTGACCATATTTAATTACATATTAAACACATATTATTCTTTGTATTGTGACTCTATTCATTTGTCCATTCTTTTTCATAATATCTAGGCCTATATAAATTGCATCAATATTCATGAACAAAATTCAGTAATAATTTAATAATACATTATAATACGTTATCTCACATCAAATATATTGAGTGTGTATTGTTATAGTGTGTGTGTGTGTGTGTGTGTGTGTGTGTGTGTGTGTGTGTGTGTGTGTGTGTGTGTGTGTTACGTCTCACGAACAAAACATTGCTTGGTCAAAATATGCATAGCCACCGAATGGGTCCCATTTGCTTCCAAAACTCTTTTTTTAAAGACTGAATCTAGTAATACACATATTTAACTATCCAAAATATGTATTGGTCCATCTCAGGTAACTTTATTTCATTTTTTACACAGTTTTTAAGTGGAAAATGTATGCATTTTTCTCAGTCCTGTTACCAAAACTCTAATGTCTTTTAAAAAGCATGTTTAAAAATGTGTCAACAAATTCCTTCATTTCCCCCTCAGGCAGGTGTTTATTTTAAAGAAATTGTTGGTTTCAAGGTCAAAAAAAGATTATTTTTATCATAAAAAGTCACTATTTATCTACACAAGGTGTATTTTTCTAAAGTATTAAAACCCATTTTTCATTTTAAAGGCGACTCAAACCTCAAGCTTATCAATTTTCTATGATGCAATTTATTAAACAATGGGATCAATTATGGACCAAACTTAATTTAAAAAATAGTGGTTTAACTTTATTTTTTAAAGAAAAAACTATTTAGTAACAGGAATGAAATGGGTAACAGGTAGGAGTATCAATTGTATTAGTATATAGGTTTAACTATACATGTGAGGTATTAATGCCCGCACTTATATAGTGAAAGTGTTGAACATTGACTATATATAGTGGTCTGCAGAGGTTTTTGTTAGGGTTATGTTTAGGGGTAGAGGACGGGCTATAAGATGAGATATAAATAACAAAAATATAGATATATATTAAATATTAAATTAAAATTGTAACAAATAATATATTTTCAGTTTTTCTGTGGATATTGTTTTCTTACATCGCAGCTCACGCTTAGATTGCCACAGGACAGAAATTTCAAGTACATTTCCTGTCATACTTGCAGGAATGTAATATAAAACAATAATGTAGGAACAGCCATAGGTTTTCTCGGGGCAAAAGCATTGTCTCAGTGTGGATAGAAGGCCAAAACATTGAGAAAAAGATGCATTTTCAAATTTATCTAGATTAATATGGATGTAACCTAATATTTACATTAATAAATCTGATGACACCACTCACTCCTGTTACTTTTACTCAGTTTTTTACTCAGTTACTATATATAAGTATAGGATATATGAGTAACAGGATTGAGATTTTAGGATAAAATGAGCAAATAAATGTAATCTAGCCACATGGAGTTCATGTTAATATTATGAGAATACTCAGCAAATTATAGTGATTCACCAAAGATTTGTGTTTTTAAAATAAACAAGAAGTAATTTAGGTAACAAAGGATAGTATATTTATAATGTCGCTCCCATAACAATGATAGCAATATCATTAAATATACAGAAAAGAAAATAAGACCACATGCTTTTGATCATTTCATTGCCTTCAGAAGATCCAGATGTTGCAATATTATGTTGAAAATGTGCCTTGTGGAATTTGTTTTAGAGGGGGAATGTGTTAGGGTAACAGCACTGAGTGAAAACCTGGGGACACGACTAAAATGTATATTTTATCCAAAATATTATAAATGTATTTTGAAATAAAGGTATTTCAAGCACAGATGGGATATGGAGGTACACAAAAATGCAAAATAAAAATGATTTCTGAAGGATTTTAAACATTACATTTCATGTTAAAATGTAGACACTGGGGACATGTACAAATATTGTCAGTGTCTTAGGTTGTTTTTAATGTATTTCATAGTTAATTTGTATGCATGTGTGTACCTATAATGTCCTGGGGACAGAAATGGCAATATAATATAATATAATTTAATATAATATAATATAATATAATTCCTATTACGTATCAATTGTTTACGACTCACAACCCGTCAAAATATTGTTTAGCCCGGTACGTGAGTATGTGAGAAATCTGAGGTCACAGGTGTTTACGCAGAACTCGTTTGCATCAAACGCTGCTATAGAAACCGCTCAGCGCATCGACGCACAGAAATTCGACACTGCGGCGGAACGTTCCTTTGACGTCATGCAAAGCAGCCAATCGTGGCGCACGGAGTGTGTAGTAACACGTCACTCTTCGGAGCACCAGGAACCGGCTGGAGACGAATCCTGCTCGACGAAGTCATTTTCACTTTCAATGGTCGTGTGATCGCGGTTATCATATTTTATTTATTAAAGCCTCATCGATTAAAAAGGTACGTCTATCGTTGTGTTCTAGTAACGTTAATGAAATCGGGGATCGTTGATGTGTTAGATTTAAACCCGCAGACCCCGGATTAGGTCAGCGGAAGTCAGTAACGATCATGTTAATGTGTGTGTGCGAGGTACACGGGTGTATTTATTTAGTAGTATGTTTTGATATTCTGTATTTTTAAATAATCTAACTGCCTTATTTCTTGCTTTTCCTCTGCTTTCTTCTTCTGTGGTATATTGAGAGTGTGATGGAATTAGCAAGCGCGAGCTTGTCCACTGAAATGTAGATATACGCGTGACGTCATGACGATGTTCTTATTTTGACTAAAACTTGTGTTGTAAAGTAATATATTAATAACCATATGTTAACACCAGTGTAATACATTTAAGAACCTTCAGTCAGTTGTCTGGTGTGCTGACCACATCTTAACAATTAGTTGGACTCATTTAGTATTTTGTATCAGGTTTTTCTAATTAACTTACAGCCTGTCCAGTGTTTTTTGTAACTGTGGGTTCATGTCTGTCTGGAAACTCTTATCATTGTGTAACTAATCAGTCAATCCAGGTATTGAACCGTGATTTAGTGTTTAGGGCAGGCATTTCCAGGGATCCCTCTGATTTAGGGTTATCAGAGGCCAAAGTCTCCTCTAATACTTTGAAGTGCTTTGTGTTTAGTCAGCAAACCTGTGACTGGAGTTGAGTAGGTATTTTAGGACAGGTGTGTCCCAGCAGTAGTACTTTCTGCTTAAAAATAGCATCTGGTTTTGCTCCTCAACACATCTACGCATGTCTCAGAACAAGAAGTTCTCAGTGACGTTTTGGGCTTGGCAAGGGTAAGCACTCATGTCAAGTGTCTTTATTCAAAGTTGGCAGTTGCGTGAAAATTCCTTCGATGAAAGAGTTCCTTCTGTTATGAACAAACATAAAAGAATGCAATTTCCACTCACATTGCTGACATGGGCGAAATTGTCCTTGTCACTCAAATATTTGCTGTTAATTTTAGGCTCTGCTATCCTACTTGTCCAGTTTTGGAGACACAACCCATTAGGTGTGGTTTAGGGTTAAAAAGGCTTCACAGCTCACCGTTTACTCATTTCGCTGTTTTTGGTCGTTCACAGTTCACACTGTCATGGCGACCTACCAAGAGTTCATCCAGCAGAACGAAGATCGTGATGGAGTACGCTGCAGTTGGAACCTCTGGCCTTCCAGCCGCCTGGAGGCCACACGGCTAGTGGTTCCTGTTTCCTGCCTCTACACTCCTCTCAAAGAGAGACCGGACCTGCCTCCGGTCCAGTACGAGCCGGTACTGTGCAGTCGGGCCAATTGCAAAGCCGTACTCAACCCACTCTGGTAAGGACTGAATCACTTTTCCAAGCAGTGTTGTGTTCTGTTTGTTTGTACAGCGTGTAGTCAGTATGGATAAATCATTGATTAGTTGGTGGACTGGAATTGGAATGGATTTTGAATATCAGCTTACACTTAAAAACAGTTCATTCCTGTTTATTAAATTAAGGATTGGTGTCCTTAATCATATTGCTGTTGCTGTCATTTTATATACACAATAAAGGGGGTTTAGGGGGTTTTAGGTGAAGCTGATTTTGCCTGGATTGGATGTTGACCTTTTATTTTAAGGTTACAGTCTTTTCCTCTAGTTTTCCACAGACTTGCTAATTACATTATCTCAGAGCTTTTAAAATGTTAAAAGAGTCTATTGAGCATTATTTCCCAACATTATCATTGGTATGTTAATTGGATCAGGTTAGTTAAATGGTAATTGTGTCCTTTAATCACTGTGACTAAACGAAGACAATTGTTTCTCATCGTGTGCTAATGACTTACATTTACAAAGTCTTCGTCACAGACAAGTTTAGCACCTTTAACGCCTTGATTTCCTTTTGTAGTCAAGTGGACTTCAAAGCTAAGATATGGGCCTGCAACTTCTGCTTCCAGAGGAACTCTGTGAGTATACATTTCTGAAACTCATTTTCAGTCTTGGATTTGCTCCATGTGCTTCTCTAACGTCAATCACACCTGTCACAGTGAGTAAATATTAATCTATTTCTTCACAGTTTCCTCCATCATACGGAGGCATTTCAGAAGTGAATCAGCCCGCAGAACTAATGCCACAGTTCTCCACCATTGAGTACATAGTGCAGGTAAATTTACATTTACTCTGTGTACTCTGTACTGCACATAGGCATACTTTACTGTACAAACATAGACTTACTACAACTCCTTTAGCTCACAGATAGCTGCTTGTCAAAAGCCACGTTGTCATTCTGTAGTGTGTATTTAGTGTTTTAAATAGTTTAAATAGTTTTCCTTCCAATTTAAAAGTGTATACACTTCCATTCAAAAGAATTATTTTCCCACCAAGGCTACATTTATTTGATTAGAAATACAAATAGTAATATTGTAAATATATTAAAGATACAGAATGTATTTGAAATACAAAATCGTTTGTAACATTATGAATATTTTTACTGACATTTTTCAGTAATGTAACTCCAGTAATGTATATATTACCATTTTAAAATGTATCAAATTAAATGAAAGTATTTATCAATTAATAACATTATGTAATATTTTAATTACCATTATGTAACCTGATTTATTTCTTTTCAGCGTGGACCTCCAACCCCTCTCATCTTCCTGTATGTGGTGGACACATGTCTGGAGGAGGAAGACCTCCAGGCCCTGAAAGAATCCCTTCAGATGTCTCTGAGTCTGTTGCCACCTAATGCCCTGGTGGGTCTCATCACCTTTGGCCGCATGATTCAGGTCCATGAGCTCAGCTGCGAAGGCATCTCCAAGAGCTACGTCTTCCGCGGCACAAAAGAGCTCACGCCCAAACAGATACAGGTCGGTGATCTTTTTTTATTGTGTTTTGATTTACCATTCCTAAATCTATAAAACTGCCAATAAGTGACCATATAAAGCAGAGTTTTCAGTTATTTATCAAGTGTGTCTTCTGTTTGCAGGAGATGCTGGGACTGATGAAGCCAGCCACTTCTGGACAGCAAGGCAAACCACTGGCCCCTCATGACGCTGCTGCTTCCTGCAGGTATGAGATGGTCACCTGTCACTCTCCTTAGCATGCACATTAGAAGCAAACAGAAGCTTTTACATAAGAGTCTCAAGAAAATGATTCACATGAAGGAAGTTGTGCTCATTTTCTATTTTCTTTGCACCTGTTTTAGATTTCTGCAGCCTGTGCAAACAGTAGACATGAACCTGACCGACATTCTGGGGGAGTTGCAGAGAGACCCCTGGCCTGTTCCTCAGGGGAAGAGACCTCTCCGTTCCACGGGCATCGCCCTTTCTATTGCTATTGGACTACTAGAGGTAAATCCAGGATGTTAATCATTTAAAAACTCATCTTTTATGGCATAAATCTGTATTGTATTTAAATCTGTATTTGACCAAAGAGAGAGAGGAGAGAATTTAAAAAGCCGGATGTATGGCTAAAACTCAGGAAATGCACACTTGATTTTGCATATCTTCACTGAACCCAATGTTCAGTACCCTGAGAATTCCTGCAGAGTTTTTCTCCTTTCATTATAACTCCGGTCTGGCTGTGAGTTCAAATTGGCAACGTGTCAGTAATGCTGGCTGTGAGATTCAAAGTTCACTTCAGCTGTCATGTCATATCAGAACAGTTGTACCTAGTACTCGACCCAGTCATTATTCTTACATAACTCTCAAGATAGGAAACAGACTACCTGCTGTACTCTTGAGTTTGTTTGATAATAAGTCTAGCATGGCTGATTTAACTTTAGCCTGCGTTTTTCCCTTTAAAAGTTTGTAATATGTGGAAAAATACTGAAATACACACTTTGACAATTAGCTGAATAAAGTACGTTTTTAGCATTTTATTCATTGTCTCTGTCATTCTATTTGTAGGGCACTTTCCCTAACACAGGGGCCCGTGTGATGCTGTTCACCGGTGGCCCCCCAACACAGGGGCCCGGCATGGTGGTGGGAGATGAACTGAAGACCCCCATCCGCTCCTGGCACGACATCCAGAAAGACAACGCTCGCCATCTGAAGAAGGCCACTAAGGTGATTACAGATTTTAGTTATAACGATCTGGTGACAAACTCCTTATATTTATGGTTTTCCATAAACATTCTGTTCTATTCCTGAAAAGCTAATTAAGAATTTCTGTTGACGTGTATTTAGTATTACGAGGCTCTGGCAAACCGTGCAGCAGTAAACGGACACAGCGTCGACATCTACGCCTGTGCGCTGGATCAGACGGGACTGCTAGAGATGAAATGCCTGTCCAACCTCACAGGGTGAGAATTGATTGAGGAGAATTGATCTTCATATATTTTACATGCTATTTAATGTCTTCAATATCAACATATCGTTTCTTTGAGGCCAAGTATTTTAAGAGTAATATGATGTTTTTTAAAATTATTTCTTGTTTTGTTTCAGGGGCCACATTGTCATGGGTGATTCCTTCAACACATCTCTTTTCAAGCAGACCTTCCAAAGAGTCTTCAGCAAAGACTACAATGGAGAGTTTCGCATGGCTTTTGGTGGTACTTTGGAAGTGAAGGTAAAATAGTTGGATTTGAAATACATTGCAATATCTTGCCAACCCCAAACTTTTGAACAGTAGTGTAAATTCCGATATTACCCAGAGTCATATTCAACCATTTAAACCTTTTTGCCTTTTTCTTCTCAGACCTCAAGAGAGCTGAAGATATCTGGTGCGATCGGGCCATGTGTGTCTCTCAACGCCAAAGGACCCTGTGTTTCAGACAATGTAAGTCCCAAAGCACGTAACTTCCCATTTCATGCCAGCTTTTGCAATGGATTCCAAATAGGACTTCACAGGTGTACACATATGTGAGAATGTCTCGTATTTTTCACAGGAAATGGGTGTCGGAGGAACATGTCAGTGGAAGATTTGTAGTCTCACGCCTGCCACCACCTTGGCCCTGTACTTTGAAGTAGTAAATCAGGTATATTGTTATATAATTATCAGTTCTATTGTACATGCTTTGGGTGTGAGAGCTTATGTTTATATTGATGTATCAATAACACTGGTATGTTATATTTTTGTAGCACAACGCCCCAATTCCTCAGGGTGGAAGAGGAGCTATCCAGTTTGTTACGCAATACCAGCATTCAAACACACAGCGGCGGATCCGCGTGACCACCATTGCCAGGAAGTGAGTCTTAGCTTCAGCTTTCAACCTCATGAAATTCTGTTATTAGTCGATATCATATTAAAGTCAAGGGATTGGTTGGTTCTTTTCATTCATAAGATTTTCCTTTGATGTGCTACAAAAAGGCCTTGGAGTTATCTAAACTCAACATATCTCATGTTTCCATGTTTGCTGAAGCTCAAAATAGATGTAGCTGCGTAAATGTGTAGTTTAAGCCCTGAATAGCTCTTCAGTAGTCAAATTCTTGAGTGTTCAATTTGTGCGTCACTTATTCTTGACAAACCGGTTCTTTTTATTGTCACACCTAGTTGGGCTGACGCACAGTCCCAGATCCAGCATATCGAGTCGTCATTTGATCAGGAGGCCTCTGCCGTTCTCATGGCCCGGCTTGGCGTATTCAGGGCGGAGTCAGAGGAGGGGCCTGACGTTCTCCGCTGGCTAGACAGGCAGCTCATTCGCTTGGTGAGTATCACAGCTATTTAGAAGGAAATGTAGGTCAATGCCTCCATTCAGAAGAGGCGATATGACAAATCACTGAACCATTATTATTATTGTTATAACAATGAATGTAGAAGTTGCATCACACTCAACTTTTGTGTTTGTCGTTTGGTTTCAGTGTCAGAAGTTTGGCCAGTTCAATAAAGATGATCCAAACTCCTTCAGACTGTCTGAATCTCTCTCACTGTACCCACAGGTAAAACACAGACTCCTTTAGTTAAACTCTTATATTTGTGATGATAGGACCGAGTCCTTAAAAGTCTTCAATTCATTTTGATCAATACAGTATTAAAGTCAAAAAAATATCCTAAATGTTTACATTATAGTGTTTATATTCTAATATGTTGTAGAAGACGGTGTAAAGTGCATATTTTATCTAGATTTTTATTATATCGTTTGTAATATTTTTATTGGATTATTTATGTTTTATCATCTTTTTGAATGACCTGCCAGAAGTACTAAAACAATAGACATTTTAAATTAAGTTTAAATTTATAATTAAAAGTCCTGCATTATGCACACATGTAGCAGAAATTATGCCTAAATACCCGACATTTGATTCAAAGTAAACTCTTGTTTATTAACTGTAGCCTGATTTAATAATCATGCTATTATCACATCAGCAAAATCCAGTATTTTGGGTTTAATTTGCATTTATTGGTGATATATTTGCACATAAGTCAAAGTCAGTATATATTGAATATTTCAAACTTGCAGTTGAATACATACATGCATGATGCATGATTTATTTTGAAATTGTACTGTATGATTAAATACTGTACGTGAATATCACATTTCTGAAATTAAAACTCGTCTATTTTCTTGACAGTTCATGTTCCACTTGAGGAGATCCCCATTCCTGCAGGTGTTCAATAACAGTCCGGATGAGTCGTCCTACTACAGACATCATTTTGTGCGTCAGGATCTGACACAGTCTCTCATAATGATACAGCCCATCCTCTACTCTTACTCTTTCTACGGCCCTCCAGAGGTGATTTGAAACCCATCCATGCAACATTTTAGTACAGAATGTTATGTAATTCAGCTCGCACTCATCTTGTATTCGTCTTGTAGCCCGTTCTTCTGGACAGCAGCAGCATCCTTCCTGATCGCATTCTGTTGATGGATACCTTCTTCCAGTTGGTGATTTTCCATGGAGAGGTACGAATCAAATGCTTTGTTGCAGCTCACTAGATTTTGGATCAGAGCTGTTCATTTCAGGAGGTTCCTCGAATGGTAAATGGTGTTTGTCTTGAGTTCAGTTTAGTGATGGTGTTACTCTTGTCTTCACAGACTATCGCTCAGTGGAGGAAGGCTGGATACCAGGAGATGGCAGAGTATGAGAACTTCAAGCAGCTCCTTCAGGCTCCTTTAGACGATGCTCAGGAGATCTTGCAGACACGCTTCCCCATGCCCAGATACATTGACACCGAGCACGGAGGTTCACAGGCCCGCTTCCTCCTCTCCAAAGTCAACCCCTCCCAGACCCACAACAACCTCTACGCCTGGGGCCAGGTACACACCTTTAGCTCTGACAGAGCGTTATGTTCGTTATGTGTTCTTAGGTGCTTGAAATGAATTCAGTGTTGACAGGAATGTCTGATCTGGAATGTTATATCTCTCCTTGTAGGAGTCCGGAGCACCAATCCTCACAGACGACGTCAGTCTGCAAGTTTTTATGGACCATCTCAAGAAACTGGCTGTTTCAAGTTCAGCATAAACTCTCTGCAGAAGATCAGTGAAGGATGTACATTTAGAGTGTTGAAGAAAAGAACTTTTGACCTAATCTTCTGGAAAAAACTTCCATATCCAACCTTGACACAACAAAATGCATCTTTGTTTGTTTAGGAGGTTCTCCAGAGAAACGGTTGTTAGATGTTTTCTATTTCTCATCGATGCAAGTAATTGTGATTTGTCTGCCATGTTTGTTTGCTTTATTTAATTAATTTAGTTTAGTTTGTCTAACAGAAAGTGTTACATGTTAAACCTTAATAACTTAACTGATATCTGATTTCCCAAAGAGAGACTGTTTTCTGCCATCATGTTGCTTGTCTCGCTCTTTCCCAAGCATGTTTAGACTGAAATTCCTGTTAATGCTTATTTGCAAGAATCCTCTTGTCTGTTTGTTCTTTTTGTTTTTGTATTGCACAGAACTACAGACCTTTCACTCTCATAAACTGTACCTGTGATCTGCTCACTTGCGGGGAGAAACAGTATTTTATAGTCCTGTTCCTCCAGTCCTGTAATTAAATGAATGTTGTATGTAAAGAATTTAAATGTGACTTGTGACCTACATTCCAGTTTTATCTTGATCTACAATTATGAACTAATGCTATGCATAATATTTATAGTGAAAATATCTTGTAGGTTTACTTCATTTCAAAAGTAAAGCCGAAGTTGAGCACCTTGAATGTGCAAACTCTGGTCTTGATCTAAAATAAAACATTACAAATCAACATGACTGAGGCTTTTGTACCTATTTATATTATGTCTGATGAAATGTGGAATCATTCAAATTAAAAACAATTTGTACTTATGCACATTATTCTTTGTAACTGTAAAGTTCACAATATGATTTGTTATTTGTCTACCATACAATGATTTCTTTTATAATTTATTATAAAATATAAATGTTGTCACCTAATTTAGTTTCTTTTTTATCTATCTATCTATGTCTATGTATCTATAATAATTCCATTTATTTAATAATAACTACATTTTTTTATTATAGAACATCATTACAATATCATGAGATATTAATTAAAATTACAAGTGGGTAGCTTGCATTATGTAATGTTATGCACTACAGGTGTTTCTAAAATCTTTAAATAGAAACTAAAGAAAAAAGAGCACAAAACGTAAAAAGAAAAAATCTTTGCGTATTTATCAAATACTTTAGATTAGTGGAATCTGGCGCTCTCTCGTGGACATTAAAAGGAAATTGACTGGTGATTTGTCAAACAGACTCGCATTCAAATCTAAGGACGTTTTGGTGACTGAACTCTATATTTTATTACATTTATTAATAGCAAAGATTGCTACCTGACATGCAAATAACTCTTTATGAAACGTTTAAATAAAAGCCACTCATCTAGTAATCACCAACAGTTGCGATTGGTTCTTTTTGGCCAGCGCTGAGAAAAGTAACAGATACCAAGTACCCATGCTTTTATTTACTAGGTATGGACGATACTGTTTATCTAAATAACTGCATTTTAGTATTATTTGAATTTACTTGAATTAATAGTATTTGAATTAATTCAATAAAAAAAACGTCAGCAAGAAGAAGTCTTTAGTCTATTTTAAGAAACTCGTTCTGATTGGTCACTTCTCTAACAAGGGGGGGGGGGGGGGGTAAAAATAAATAAACCATGTGGCAAGTAAGGTGAAATCAGGGTGAGATCATAGACTGTAAAAAAAAGAGTGAGATAAAGAGGGAAAAGGGAGACATGCGAACCTACTGTTTGATCCACACTCCGGAACAGAAGGTGGCGGTAATGTACCAATAAGCTGGACGCCAACCGCCATTTAATAATAATAAGAAGAAGGAGAAGAAGAAGAAGGAAGCGACAACAACACGAGTGGTTTACCATTGCAGCGTCCTTGTGAATATTGGCATCTGCTAAATTTAATATCCTACATTTTTGACATTAAATCGCAGATATGAAGATAAATCCCGTAAAATGGAACCGGAATGCGTCACTGGTATATGGTGTTGGTGTTTGGACCATGCTTGGTTACGTATATTACAAATACAATCTCGGACACGACAAATCCAAAGGTGAATTATAATATGTTCAGATGTCATATGCATCGAGAGTATTCAATTAATCTACAGACATTTTTACTTCAAATGTAGCATAGCAGCTTATACAAGCACTGTGGGAAATTATATACTAAATAAATGGCAATGTTGTGTCAATTTCAAAACTGCAAATCTGTTGCACATAATGCACTATTTTGTTTTGGGTTTTTTTTTAGATGAAAATGTCGTCGAAGAAAACAGATCTAATGTGGAGATATATGAAACAAAGCACTCTCGGACCACAATTGTCTATAAGGCCGATTATGTGCCATATAGCACAATGCTTTTAAACTTCTACAAGTCTACATATGGAAATTATACAGGGAGTGAAAAAGAAGAAGAAGAAGAGAAGAAATGAGCTGACTGTTTGCATGTTTGTTTTTCTGAAGAAAAGAACAACTGTCATTATTTAAAAAAAATAAAATAAAAAAAAACTTTAAATTAAAAAGCAAAATGAATGTTTTGGGACACTCAACTGCAGTAGCCTATAAATGAGGCAATTAAGTTCCCCGGCAACATGTATAAAATATTTTGATGATTGTCTTTTAAGATAAAGGCAGCAAGACATCTAAAGGAGAATATTGTGTTCACAGCATCTGAGTTAAAGGAATAGTTCACCCAGAAAAAGGAAAATGTGCTGAAAGGTTTACTCACCCTAAAGACATCAAAGATGTAGATGATTTTGTTTCTTCATCAGAACAGATTTGTAGAAATTTACATCCCTTGCTCACCAATGGTTCTTTGCAGTGAATGGGTGCCGTCAGAATGAGAGTCCAAACAGCTGATAAAAACATCACAAGTAATCCAGTAACTCCAGTCCATCGGTTAATGTCATGTAAAGTGAGCAGCTTTTTAATAAATCGTTTAGTTTCTTTTCTAGAAACTAAAAAATACAACTTACAATGAACTCTGAAATTTTGTTGGTGTGTTTATTGAAATGTGTTTTTAAAGTTTGTAATATTTGTTTTTTTGTTTATGTAATATATTTGGGCTCTTGTTTTTGAATCATGTTAATTGGCACTTACTAGCAAAGACCTAAAACAGGTTTATAGGCAGGGTGGTGTTGTAGTTTTAACATAGCTGTGAATTGCACTACCAGTCAAATGTTTGGCCGCAACTACACATACCATTACTACTTTACACATTTGAGAATAATATTAAGATCCTTAAAACTATAAACACAAATTAAATAAATTACAATCAGGAATATATTTCAAGGTAATTAATAATTCTTAATAAAAAAAAAAATGCTTTATTTTAAATAAATATTTCGCATTTCGGGCGGAAGCGTCAGTGCGCAGCCGCTCAGAGGGGCGGGGCTTCGTAGAACCCGGAAGATCAAAGTGTTCGAGTGTTGCACATGATTGGAGACCAAAACAATGAAGGCGATCATTCAAAGAGTAACGAAGGCTAGCGTAACAGGTACGGCACAAAGTTCACACGTTTCACAATAAATCTAGCTGTCAGCTGGACGCTCCTTGTAATACTGTCGGTTAATTTGTTGAAGTGAAAATGAAAGCGGCTTCAGGCTTGACTGTATTCACTGTACACTGCTGTCATGCGCGCTCCATGCTTCAACACCTTCACACTACTGTCTTATTAACCGCATTTGAAATGTGCGCTTTAAAATATACACAGATGCTGAAGGCTATGCATCAGATCTAACTGTTCAGATCAGCACTAAGTATCATGTTAAGTACGCAGCTCGTGTTCCGCTCTCTTCACGCAGTCGGGGAGGAGCAGATCAGCTCCATAGGCAGAGGACTCTGCGTCTTACTCGGCATCTCAGTGGAGGACACGCAGAAGGATGTTGACTACATGTAAGTACTGATGTCTGGCCAAAAACCAGTTTTGGGAGGGAGTTCATATGTAATATAATGACACATATAAAATAATAATAATTATTATTATTATTATAACAACATCAAATACAGTAATAATGAATAAATAGTGTTTATGAATGCAGTTCATTTAATAGTAATATTATAAAACCAGGGTTGTAGGATTGATCCTGAAAGTGAAGTACATATTTACGCACGGATCTTATATAAGTATTATCATGTGTGATCTTTCCGTTATATCCCAAAGACATTACACTGAAGCATATGTCCTGATACTTGTTGCCTGAAATAGCTTCACAACTGATTTTTACGTTTTTGACTTTGACTTTGTTGTTTGTATCTGACCCTGGACCACAAAACCAGTCATAAAGGTAATTTTTTTCAAAATTGAGATTTATACATAATCTGAAAGCTTCCCATTGATGTATGGTTTGTTAGGATCGGACAGTATTTGGCTGAGATACAATATTTGAAAATCTGGAATCTGAGGGTGCAAAAAAAATCACAATATTGAGAAAATCACCTTTAAAGTTGTTCAAATGAAGTTCTTAGCAATGCATATTGCTAATCAAAAATTAAGTTTTGATATATTTACGTTAGGAAATTTACAAAATATCTTCATGGGACATGATCTTTTCTTTTTGGCATAAAAGAAAAATCAATCATTTTGATCCATGCAATGTATTGTTGGCCATATAGCTACAAATATACCCATGCTACTTATGACTGGTTTTGTGGTCCAGGGTCACATACAATTGACAGCAACGACTATAATTAAAGTATATTGCTTCAAAGACTGTGTTGTTGAGACTTGATATGACATCGTTTGGATGAACGGCCATAATTCAAAAACGGTTTACACTGAAATAGTTGTCACTTGAATGTGAACGTTCTGAAGGGACTGTAATTTGATCAGCATGTAAAATCAACTGAATTGTCGAAAAGAGAAGAAGAAAAAACACACTAACTTGTGAAAAAGTACTTTGAAGGTCTGAATGAAAGAATTTGTGAGTATTTGTTTTTCAGAGGAGTCTCTTATACTCCTCAAAGCTATTTATTTATTTATTTATTTGATCAAAAAATGAATGTGAACTGTTAGCCTAATACAATTTAAAATAGCCGTTTTCTGTTTTAATATATTTTAAAATGTAATTTATTTGCGTGATGGCGAAGCTGAATTTTCAGCATACTCCAGTCTTCAGTGTCACATGATCCTTCAGAAATCATTCTAATATGCTGATTATAATTCATTTACACAATTAAAATTTTCTCCTGTTTTTCAAATGTATTTCCTTATTCAATAGAACACAAGATGTTTTGACGAATGTTTGTGCTGTTCTTTCCATTTTCATGCTGCTTACAGTGACCGTATCAAATATTTTCTGTATGTCTGATCAGTATGATGTTGTTTATCAGGGTACGTAAGATTCTTAACTTGCGTCTGTTTGAGGATGAGAACGGCCGTGCCTGGAGCCGCAGCGTGATGGACAGAGAGCTGGAGGTGCTGTGTGTGAGTCAGTTCACTCTGCAGTGTATCCTCAAGGGAAATAAGCCTGACTTCCACTCTGCCATGCCGGCTGAACTCTCCCAGCCCTTCTACAACAACATGCTGGAGCAGCTGAGGGAAGCCTATAAACCAGAACTCATCAAAGGTGAGGGCAGACCAGCTGACCGTTGAAGGTTTCATTCTTCTGATTAGGATTTGTTCGTCGTTTAAGGTATCTGCTGCATTAAATGAACACCTTAGAAGAGATGTTGCCAACCCTTCAGAGGACCTCAGATGATGCCAACCCTCAAACAACATACAAAACTAACAAATTTTGCTTTAAGTTGAATCGCAACAGTTAATAGTGTTCACCGTCTGTTTGATTACATGTCATTAACTAACTGTTAATGCCATATGGACATCAACTGATAAGCTGCTACTAAATATAATGTAGAAACTTTAAAATAGAAACTGCTTTGCAATGATTTGTATTGTGAAAAGCGCTATACAAATAAACTTGAATTGAATGGATAGTTTATCCAAAAATGACATTTTTACTCACTTGTTATTTACTCACTTATGTCGTTCCAAGCCTGTAGAACACAAAAAAAGGACATTTTAAAGAATGTTTCCAAAGTTTTGTTTGATTTAATGGTGAATGTGATGACAAAATTTTCATTTTTGGCCGAACTATCCCTTTAATACTATAAGTCCCTGATACATTCATCAAAAGGTAATTTAGAAATGTGCAATTTTACTATGCAGTAAGAAGACAACTAGAACAGTGGTTCTCCATTTAATTTATTAACCTAATTTATTATAATAAAAATTTAATAAATACTTAACTTATTATATTTAAAAATTGTATTAATTGTATTACTTGTTTTAAAATTAATAAATTAATAAATATCAGCCAACGTGTTGTTAAGAGGAATGAATAGAAACATTTGTTAATTTTTACTGAATGTATAAATTACTTTTAATATTATTTTATATACAAGTGCCATTAATATAAAATACTAAATAAAGTATTCTATTAAAAGTGTGTTTTGAAAATTTAATTTAATAATTATGCCTGATGGCAGACTAAGCAGAATCCCAGTAAAAGAGATTCATCTGAAAGGTGATTTTATTGTAAGACTTATGTGTAGGCCTATGAATATATACATATTTACTTGTATTCAAATTTCTAAATCAGTATATAATAAAAATTAATTTATATACTTAATTGAAATGCTAAAAACATCAAATAACCATGCCAGTGTTGGTTTTGTATTGTGTTACAGATGGGCAGTTTGGTGCAAAAATGCAGGTACTCATTCAAAATGATGGACCTGTGACCATTCATCTGGAGTCTCCTGCTGGCCCTACAGACCCTAAACTGGTATCCAGCTTTGATTTGCAATGAAATACATGCCTCAACATTATCTTCTACAGAAACTGTAAATTCTGTAGTTCTGATTATAGCATGAATTGTTTTGGGACTTTTTTCATGCTTCAGCTGTCCAAACAAGAGAAGCAACAGCAGCGGAAAGAAAAAACTCGGTCAAAAGGCCCCTCCGAGTCCAGCAGAGAGAAGGCAGCTCTGCGCTCGAAAGCGGACCCCAGCGCCAGCAGCGGAGCAGAGGGAGACGTGTCCTCTGAGCGCGAACCATAGAGTACCTCGCGGTACACTTGCAGCCACAATACTGATACATTTATATAAGCTGCTTTTTTATTATTATTGAATTGAATCAAGCTCCAGGGCTTGCTATTGGAGACTGACACCAAATATCACAGTCTGCTCATTGTATTTCTTTGTTTTTGTTTTATTTTATTTATTTTTTTTAGGATTTTGCAGCTTGCATATCAGTCCAGCTTCCAGTGGAATGCTGCTGTCTTCAGGGACGTCTTTCAGTGCAGCTCATACCGCTGAATCTCCGTCTTATTACTGTCCCTCTCAAATGTCCACTATAGTGCCCAGTCTGATTTTCTTCTGAAACCTGGATTGTACTGTATATAAACATAAGAACAAGTGGCAGCTCCACATTTACTAGTAGAAAAAAGACTCAGGCATACATCAGTGGGATTTTAGCACCACTTTGAACGCATTATCTGAATATTTACTATGCCATCTAATTTATTTAAATGTATACATCTCTGTGATGTGTTTTAATAAAAACAGGAAAGAAAAATGTCTGTTTATAATTACTTATTCCACAGCTGTTGAGTACTGTAGTTCTTTTTACATAATGCCATCACATTTGAAGATCTTGTTTAGATCTACAAATCTGAATCATTATTCATAAATATGTTTTCTATTATTACAGAGCTAGTGCCAGTCATTACGGACCTTGTTTGAAATTTAAATCACTATATAGTACAGTGTGACCAACAAAAGAGTAAATAATTTCCTAGAATAATTGCCAAATATGGTAAATAACAAAAGGACAAAGGAGCTTTTGTGAGGTAACCTGCTTATGGCACTTTAAGTAGAAAAAGAGCAAAAGAAGATTATTCCTGAATGTGAAAAACGTGTATTCAATAATAAAAAAAAGCATAATGATTGTCTTACACTTGGAGAGGATGTTTTTCAGTATCAGAAGTTAAAGATAATTTACAGGTAATTGTACAGGGTGCGGTGTTGTGATTTTTCATACAGGCATTGGAGGACATTAATGCTGAATATTTCTTAAAAATATTTTCATTTAGATCGTCATAAAAACATGCTAATACAAAACTTTAATTAATTATTTTTTTGATTATATGTTTCCATATATAAATAAAAAAAAAATTAAAAAGTAACACATTTTATTGAACATATTAGTCTGAGACACGGCAATTTCATTGTAACGGTAAGTCAATGTTAGCGTATTAAGGAAACAAGAAAGTTGCCTGAATTTTAACCCCTTTAGTTCTTTTCAACTTTGTTTTTATTTACCATATTTAGCAGTTATTCTATGAAATTATTTACATGCCTTTACCACCAATGAAGTGCAGCGTCGGTCATGTGATCATGTGACCGCGCGTGTCAAACTGGGACAGACACGGAATCACTGGACTGTACTGTACAAGCAGACTGGAGAGGAGCACTCATAGGTAGGACTATGTAATATCAATGTTCTTATATAATAGCATTGCGTAATTAGTTATTAAAGGCATTAAAATGATTTCAGTTCGCTTGGGCTTGTTTGTTTTCTCTGTTGAAACGCTGTACTGTTTCTCTGTGGTTTTTTTATCCACGCATTAATCCTCATAAACTAGTGTTAAACTTTAGACCTTCAGACTGCAGCTTATTAATATTCGTCATATTTACTTTACGCCTATATTTTATATCCATAGCACTATATAATATCAGACATTACGGAAATTTGGACGATGTCCCACTTAAGAACAATGTGCATTTACTTTAAATTATACCATATTTAGATATAAGTTTGGCATGTGCCAGATGAATAATTGCGTTAAATAAATACCTGTAGAAATATTTGATAATTACATGTCAGCACAAAATGTAAAATTATACCTGAGGCAAAAATGCCATATGGCACTTAATATAATGTTTACTTAAAATAATTAAATTATTTTTTTATTTCAAATTATGAGTTGATACTCATCTGAAAAATCAATGTATTATTTTTTTTATACAGCCATATGAATATATACATATTTGATGAATAGCCTATATATTATATTTATGAAGACAGGATTTTAAAATAAATACAGTGCATGGTATGAACACTGTGTTTGTAATGTAATCTTGCTTGCTTTGCATTCAACTATTACAAAAATATTCCACAACAAAGTTAAAGTACAATCATGTTCCTAGTTTGTTTGTGTGATCTCCAGTGCTGATGGCACCAGCATGCACTTGGTATGCACTGAGGACCGATGCAATGATGTGGTCCATCTTTGTAGGGAATTTTTAAGCATATATCACATCAAATTGCTTCCATGCACTGTAGTGACAGGAACAAACAGGAAGATGTGTGTGTTTGTGCACAGAAAGAGGGTAGAGAGCTGTAGAGCGTTCACCCTCCTGCAGAAAAACCTCGTTGACTATTGATAAATGTTTCCGTGAAGTATGCATGTGTTTTTCTGTGGTTTGGGTTACTAAGAATTATGTTCTTACAATGGATATGGGAACTTATTTAGATTCCTCTTGTGTAAATGTTACTGGTGTGTGAAATGGAGTAATGAGACATGCTTCCTTTTTCTGTGTGGGTGTGTGTGTTATATTTTATTTATTTATTTTTATTTTTTTTCAAATCTCAAACCCATTAGGATGTATAAAAATAAATAAAAATGTAAAATATTTAAACATAAATATTTCCAGAAATACATTTATAAGTTATGTAAATTATTATTATTATTTATTTTTCAAGGCCTTTGTGTCAAATCTTGAAGCCAATGGTAGCCTATATATATATAAACATAATACTGTATTTAAACGTACATATTTCCAAAAATATATTTATAAGTTATGTAAATAATTAATAAATTTACATGCAGTCTTTTTTCAATGCCAAAGCCTTGCAAATGTATTGTGTCCACCAGCATACTCTTTCAGAGTTTTTAAAAATCATGAAGTCACAGAGAGAATGTCCACTTGTGTATGAGACAGAGAGAATTTTATGCACTATTTAAATAAACCTCTAGCTCTTTTTTTTTTTTAGTCTCAATGTATTGGTCACACGTCTTTGTATGACTGCAGCTGTGTTTTAAACTCACATACACACTAGTTTCACTTCAGACTATTGCCTGACTATGGATGTCCCCAAAGACAGAATCAATAGTGTGAACACAACAATGCTCCATTGATACAGCAATTCAGAAAGTGAGAGTTATGACTTAACACCTGCTGCTTTCATAAACAGGATAACTTCCCTGATCTGTACTTAAGAGTCCAGGCTGTTCAATAAAGCTATTTTGCAGGTGACCTGGAGTGTGTAGAATCCTATTAAACTGTAATTTTGCATCTAGTGTCTGTACTAACCACACAGAGTTAAACTTGCTATATCTGAGCTGTGTAACTGATCTGACCACTGTCCTCTCTGAATAACTTCTGCAAATTTTGTTTTGAGGAAATTATCTGTTTTAAGATCTTGTGCTTGCATCTATCTCCATGTGAGTGTGACTTCAGTGCTGTGTACACTAATTAAACAAATGTCGCTTTAGAAAATATAGCCTAGTTTCAAGAGATGTCAGGCAGACAGGGCCGTCAGTGTGTAATTGTCTCTTTGAGGAAATGATTGAAGCTTCTAGACTCTAATCTCAGGCTTACAGACAAAATCTTTCATCTGTAATCATAATAATGTGCCACAGACATGCACAGAGTAAGACTGAATGCGAAGGGAGACAAGAGCGTGGCAAATACACCATGAACGTATGCATCAGTCATACTGAAAACAGACAGTTTTATATCAGAGTCATTTTATTTAGTGATCCTCATGCCTCTTTTGACTTGCAGGACTTTAAAAAAAAACAAGAGCAACATGGCAGTGAACTCGTCATTACAACCCTGCCGGATGGACAGAAGTGGTAGTTTTCTTCAGGTAGGAGGATGATCATTTGTACACTAAATCTGCATTTAAATTTGAGAAACAACAAATCAATTGACAGCATTTGTGATTTTTTGTATATTTTAAAGAAAATGTTTGGGTGTTTCTCGGTGGCTGTGACTAGGTGTTGTTTTTACTGGTCAATGTAAAAAGCGCTCACTCCCAAGTCAGCTTATTCTGGACCTTTGGGGTTTTTATTAACCAGTTTTACTGTGTGGCTGGTTAAATTTTTTAAATCTGATCTAATAGTATCTGTAATGGAAAAAGGCACATATAAAAGCGCACTTATCCTTAACAAAATGCATGATTTGAGGCATTATAAATGTTCATGGCATACACAATGCAGGATAATTTAAGCACCAAATGTATTACTTCTAGGCAACAGTAAATGAAGATTATTTCTATTAGATGTAAAAATTTTTACATTGATGTATAATGTTTAGTTTCAAATGAAGTTTGTAAATCTTCTTTTTTTTTTTTTAGACTATGCTGCTTATGTGCTTAAAACAGTTTGTGTCTTAAAACATTTGTGTAACAATTTAATAAGCGCAGGACACACAGATGGTGCCACAGACTCTCATTAGCCAATGCGCTCATGCAGGGACTGTTTTTGGATCAGTATAAATATCCCCATTCTCCTACAGAACATTTTCTGTTCCACTGCGTACATTCACTGGCTGTCTGGTGTTCCTTGTAAAAATCAATGGACAGAAACTGTGTGTGTGTGTGTGTGTGTGTGTGTGTGTGTGTGTGTGTGTGTGTGTGTGTGTGTGTGTGTGTGTGTGTGTGTGTGTGTGTGTGTGTGTGTGTGTGTGTGTGTGTGTGTGTGTGTGTGTGTGTGTGTGTGTGTGTGTGTGTGTGTGTGTGTGTGTGTGTGTGTGTGTGTGTGTGTGTGTGTGTGTGTGTGTGTGTTTGTGTGTGTGTTTGTGTGTGTGTTTGTGTGAGTGACTGCGGGCTTGTTGCCCAGACAGGACAATTCAAGCGTTCCATAATAGATGTGTCTTTTTTTGCAACACATATCTCTCTCTTTCTCTCTCTCTCTCCTTAATTAGTCCTTCATCTCTTCTTCTTCTCCAGGGCTTTTTTTATTTTATCATTCAGTCTAAACAATTGCTCTCTCTGTTCCGTTCTCATCCTCCGTCTCGCTCATCTGAAGTTTATCTTGCCTAGTTTATGACGTATTTTATGACATTCAGTCCAGGAATTTATCACTAGCACTAGGAATTACAAAAGAAATCTCAAAGAACTGTTGTCTTTTGATTCTGTTTTCATCTGCATTTAATTGCCTGCAATTTAATCCAAAATAGCCCATAATTGCAGGTCAGCATTAAAAGCACAGGAAGCTGGCACAGTGATTCAAAATATTTACATGGAGTCAACATGGTGCAGTCACCATAGTGGCATACTGGAAACATTACTTCATTTTCAAAGAAGAATGACACTAACAGCCTGCCTTTTGTTGTTGTTGTTGTTGTTGTTGTTACTTAATGTTGTTTATCTACAAACTAGACAGTTGTTTATACATTGCTGAAAATTTGAATGTATGTAATATAGAGGATTTAATAACCTGTATCAAACTAGTCCTGCTCCATTTGCACAATGAATATTAATGCTACATCAAATCATGCACTTTGTTGAAAAGGGAGGTGCAATTACTTTTTAAAAGGTGATCCTATTTACTTTTTGCCTCGTGGACAATCAAATTTGCCCAAAAATCCCATAGACTTGCATTATAGGAGCATGGAAGCATGCAATTAATCCCACAATTCAGATTTTTTTTTTATTCTTTGTTTATATGTCACAATTCAGATTTTTTTTCAGAATGAGATATAAAAAAAAAATTGCAATTGTGAGACAAAAAGTAGCAATTAACTTTTTTATTTTTTTATTTTTTACTCCATGATAGAAAAAGAAAAAACACAATTGCAAAATGTAATGATTGGAATTGCAACTTACTATTCAGAGAAAAAAAAGTCATAATTGTGAGATGTAAACACAATTTTGAGATTATAACTTAAAATCGAACACATTTTTTCTCATGTTTATAGTGGAGTTTATTTCGCATATCTACTGATGTCTTTTAAAATCACATGCAATTATTGCATAGAGTAATGAATGCTGTGATGGTTGGGTTGTGTTGCCATGACAAATCCCATTTCCTGTTGGGGAAAATAGATTAAGAACACAGGAAAGTGACTAACTTGCTTCCTGCATGGATAGATGACAGCGAGCCTGAAGCTGTTGCTCTTGTTTTGGTCACAAATAAGCGTCTTTCAGCTTGTTTTTTTTCTTCAGTGTTCTCTGCAGGTTTTCTGGCAGTTTCTCTTTTTTTCAGATTCTTTGTTAAGCAAAGGGGAAGTTGCCAAAGTGAATTTTAAAAGAGCACTATATTAATTCACTGAAATGTTTTCTGCTCGGACATGTAAGGTTTTACTTTTTCTATCAATGTGCAGCTCGTCGATGCGTTTGCATTGTCACTGGGAGCATTGCAGCAGCAAATGGTTCATGCTGTGCAGGAAAAAGACAGCGATCCAGACATTTCTATGCTCATAGAGTGAGTACACATACCAAACACATGTCGAAAATGCATTAAGACCGTCACAAGCTAAATAAGAGTGTACTGTACTTTTAATAGATGCATTGCATTTACTGTTATCTGTTAAGTTTATGTACTGTGACATGTCTTTACATTTACAAAGAACCTCTGTATGTTTTAGAGTGGAGTCCAGTAGAGGGCACCAGTGTCTTGACTGTCTATCCAATGCCTTTTCTTCCTTTAAAGGACATAAAAGACATTTCTGTTAAAACAAAACAACCCAACAAAACACCCATGCCTTGTTTTGTTCTCTGTAGGATAGAGGGAGAGATGAGTCCTGTGTGTCTACAGTATCCTGCGGTCGATGGGGATGGTACGGGCGTAAGTGTGAGTGTGTTGGACAAACTGATACACACACACCCCATCTGGCTTCTGCTTTCCATCGACCAGCAAGAAGCCACTGGCATCCTTCTGCACCAACCAGCTGGGGTAAAATATGTTAGAGAGAGTGAACGCAAAGACACCAGACAGAATGTTTTTAAAGAAATAGTTCACAGAAATTCAAATTCTGTCATCATTTATTCACCCTTGTTTTGTTCCAACCGCATTGGACTTTCATGAAATACAAAAAGAGATGTCCAAGTTGCTGTTTTCCAGAGTGGATGCTGATTTATATAGCTTCAAAAATGACAAAAAAGTATCATAAAATGTTTTATGAATCTTTTCTGAGCCTGTAGCCATAATTGTAGGTTTGTGTGTTGGAAAGACCAGTTGCAATGTACTAAACATTTCTCATTCAGGCAAAACACAAAAATATCGTATGCTCTCAGATGACTTGAAATGGAGTGCACGCTATTCTTATAATATTTTAAAAAGAATAGCGTGAACATTCATCTAAACTGCTCCTTTCATGCTCCTAAGAAAAAAGAAAGCCATGCAGGCTCGTGATTACACGAGGGTGAGTAAATGATGACAGAATATTGATTGTTCCTTAAAGAGGTTAAAAACTAATTTATTATAGAAAATATTTGCAACAGAATTTGTGATTAATCCGTGAAACATTTGGTACAGGAAAATGTTTGACAAATACTTTTCAAAACACATAAACTCTTTTAAAGAGCAAATTCATTGCCATTAGAGCAGTGGTTCTCAGCCAGTAGAGGGCCTCAAAATAAATTAATAAATTATTATTAATAAAGCAGAATAATTAATTAAAGCACATAAAATCAAGATGTAAACTGAAATCACATTTCTTTTCACCCTCTCAGTAACTATTGTTTTAATTACTGAAGATCTTGAAACTTTTGCAATCACAAAATGAATCATGGGAAATACATTTAATATATCAGTACTTTTATTTTAGAACCAGGAGGTAAAAAAGGTTAACGGTATAGTTCACCCAAAAATGAAATTTCTGTCATTATTTACTCGCCCTCATATCATTCCATTTTGAAGAATGTTGTTAACCAAACAGTTGATGGTAGCCATTGTATTTTTTCCAATGGCTACCGTCCACTTTTTCTTTACCAACGTTCTTCAGAATATCTTCTTTTATCCTCAACAGAAGTAATTCACACAGGTCTGGAACATGAGGGTGAGTAGCCTCAATTATGACAGAATTTTCATTTTTGGGTGAATTATCTGTGCATTTGGGTGCATATCCATCCAAAAAACTTTTTCCCCCTGTCCAGGTGTTTTTAGTGTGGAAATCATCTGTCCTGCAAAAGAAGGTCCTGTCATTCCACATGGATGGTACCTCAGACTCCTCTGTCATTCACATCCCTGTAAAGGAGAACCAGTACAGTATGTTGGGTCCCTTATATCATACTAAGCCATAACTGCTCACATCTAGCCATATCTCCTTCTGTGTACTGTGTCACCATCAGTTCAAGATGTTTGCAGGGTTCCCATGCTTCTTGAAAGTACTTGAATTTCAGACATATGGATTCAAGGCCTGGAAAGTACTTGAAAACAAACATAGGTCCTTGAAAGTGCTTGAAATAAATTTAGTTTATGGCGCTATTTCAAAAATTGTCCTATATGTGCTGTCAAAGACAGAACGAATGGCACAAATGATTGGGGTGGAGATGGGGTAGTGCAAAAAAAACTTAGCGTGTGTTGATGTGCAGCCTTGAGTTTTCTTAAGCCGCTCACGCTGATGTGAAATCACATTTGAATGAGCGCTCACAGTTCACTTTCAGGTTCGATTTCGCGATCACGCACACTCTGTGTAAAGTGAGTGTTTTATGAATAATTATTAGGCACGTTGATATTCTGATCATATTTTTTTCCAAGAACATTTTACCAATTTCAAACCACATCGATCTTAATAACTACTATTAATTTTGTATTTAATCATATATATGTAAGTGATGTATAATTGTCCATGAAGGCTGGAAGTGAAAATCTCCTTATATTCATTTTCTTTTACAGATAAAATGAGCCAAAAAAGAGATTTAACTGAAAAGTCAAAAATTATTAAATCCCCAATGAGAACTATTCAAAACTAATGCAATACAGGAATTGTTAGTTAAGACATGACCATTGGTCAGCGAAATGCTCACTGGGTCAGCGGGGTCAGACAAAAACAGGTGGAGAAGAAAAGCCACACGGTAACTGCAAAATAATTAAGAATTAATGTGAAGAATTAGGTGTAAGCCATCAAACCTTTTTTCTCCAGCGCCACCATTTTCCAGAACTGCAACCTTTCTGGAGTCTCTAGACTTTGCTTGGGTAAAACATCCTAAAAAATTACCCTCACTTAATAAGAATAACATACTGTGTTGAGAAAATGTAGAACTTGAAAAAATAAGAAAAACAGCTTAGTGAAAAGAGTGTACAGTTTAAAAGCAAATAGAAAGTCCTATTTCTTTTCTTATTTTTTTTTTTTTTTTTTTTTTGCAGATATGCACATGTACAAGGTTTAAAATGTTCATGACATATTTAAAAAAAAAAAATATTGAAATTTTGAGCAACTGCATTCCTCTCGGTCAAAGATGAAAAAATAGGATTTACAAAATAATTTTGACTTGAGTTATTTATTAATGAGTAATGTCTATTTTGAGAGAATGTGCAAATTTTAATGTTAACAGGTTTTACAGTGTTATTCATTTAAAAATTGCGAAATTCTTTCACATTTAAATCTTGTACAGCAAAAACCAATTTGATGCATATTTTATCAATATTTTAGAAATTGTATTTGAATATTACCAGTATTAACTTCAATGGATTTCATTAAATTCCTTTGAACACGACTGCTCAAAATGGTCTAAATTTATGAAACCTACACATTCAAAACATTATTACTCTGAAATTTTTAATGTAAATGTTAAGTGTAAGTAAAATGTTTAGTACTGTAAGGTCTTTCATGACACTACATATGCTGGTGTGTGAATTTGATAGGTGCTTGATATAAAATAAATGGTGCTTAAAAAAGTCCTTGAGTCTGGTGTTCATGAAAGAGTGGGAACCCTGTGTTTGGCTGTGAAAGATAAATGGGAGTTTCTTTTTGATTTTATGGTCTTTTTTATTGTTTGTTGATACTGAGCAGCTTGCTACTTTCACGTGCACGCAGTTGTGAGGTCAGATATTGACTCTGTACACATGCACTTTGTATATCCCTTTAGAAATCTCTGTTTTGTGTCAGAAAGGATCATTTTTCCCTCTTGTTTCACGGGTAGTTAATCAGTTATAATAACCTGAGCAGCTATTTGCAACTGGCTTGGTTTAAAAAAAAAAGAGGCAGCATATTTGCAGCTTAATGTCACAATAGTAGCCTGGCAGCATTTCAGGCATTTACAGCAGTGCAATTCCAAGAAGTGCTCCATGTGAAATATCAGACACACCCTAGTGTTTTTGGCCTGGGCGCAATCCAGCTGAGAATTTCCTCTGTGCCTTGTAAATTGATGTGGTCTGAAAGGCACTGAAGGCTTTTGAGCATTTTATCTGCCAAGTTTAGAATCAGTTCAGAAATTTCCCAAAACATTTACAGAAAATTCCCAACAAATTAAGAATCTAGGGCAACACTCAATGCCCCAGTGCTGTTATGATGGATGAAATTGTGAAAATGCTTGGAGATGATAGACCTTTATTGATTGTTGTGTATTGTTCTTTTTTTCCTAGCATTTTCTCTAGATGGCTCAGGAATCAGTTTTGCTGACCTCTTTCGTCTTGTGGCCTTTTATTGTATCAGCAGGTAACACGTTTTCTATGTCTGATACTTATTAAGGTATAGGAAGTTGAACAACCCTAATGCTAAACACTGTACTTTGTGCATGTAACTCAACCACTCACATTTTCTTTGTAGTATATAAAAACAATCCACTATGAAAGATTTGATTAGATTTGGAATAGATGAAATGTTTTATTGCTTCACTGCAGTGCTAAAGTGTGCATAAAAGACAGCATATGCAAGATTTATGAGTAAAGAAACTATGAGTGATTGTGCAGAAATGAACCCACTGCTCATAAAACCCAATGATATCCATCACCTTATCAGCAACAGGGTGAAGTACTATATGACCCTAAGTACCAAAGATTTATTTGATATCATCCATAAATCAGAAGATTGCAACAGTTCTCCATTTGATGTTTGTTTTTTCAAGCCGCTCATCGAAACTGAAATCCTGCCCTCTCTCTGCTCAATTCCAATTTCCCTCCCAGTAATAGCAGAATTATTACTTTTTCTGAATGTGATGTATATGTATGGTTTGACCTAGTGTTGTCACGGTACCACATGCTAATTAAAAAACACACTATTTTTAATAATAAAGTCAAAGAAAAATAAAATGTACAAAAATCAATGCCATTCTTTATACTTATTTAAATAGTGTTTCAAGTTTTTCCGCAAGTAATAAAAGTATGAAAAACAGTAAAGTTTCACCCAAATGTAATTTGTCTTTTAATTAATGAAATTTAAACACATTTTAGTTTTTTATTTTTTTTGGTAAATAAAGGGGATTTACTATTAAAATTAAAATATGGAAGAAATATCGTGTGATTATTACTTTAAAAATAATTATTATTTTTTTTTCAACAGTAATAATAGTATCACATACATTCTACTAAATAATAGTAATATATTTCTGGAACAATGTGTTTAAGATAAACTTTTATTTTGACGGGTTGCCATGAATACCTTTAAATTTCTGTGTGTAGCTATATGATATGACCCTGGTTTTACTCAAATGAAACAGTAAAATGCTCATGAAGTGACTCTCAGAGCAGTTATGTAGATGTTATGTATTTATGTCCTCATTGAGACGGCAGATGCTGAAATCACAGAGAGCGTCATGTGCGCTTCAGTGTGTGTAGTAAAAAATAAAAAAAACGCGCGTCTCTGCCATTCACTCATTCACACAGAGACTCGCAGAACATGCGAGATTCATATCTAAATCGACTTTTGCGGCTTAATATTTACAGATACTAGTCCGTATCGTGATTTGATTTAAGTATAATGACCTACTTTTGATTAATTCATCAAAACTTTGAAAAATTCCGTGCTAAACTGTAAATTCCGTTTTTATAACTGGATTCCGAGATTCCGTCCGCGTTTTCTGCATCGCGGAAATCATAGGGCCGTAAGCCTCAAGAACCGGGTTGGCCGGGTAGGCCTACTCGGTACCACCGGTACTTAAAAAAACCTGATACCATGACGTTTTCATTTTTTTAGTACCGACTTGGTACCGAAGTACCGGGTCTTTTGACAACACTAGTTTGACCTGTCACTATCAATGTAGGAAAAGACTGAATGATTGTGTGTATTTTCTTTCCCCTCTTTGGTTTTCTCCCATTGTTTATTTTTTACCCTCTTTCACGCACTATTTGTCTGTCTGACTCTCTTTGTTTCATATTAGAGACATTCTTCCATTTACCCTGAAGCTTCCTGAGGCCATCTATTCTGCAGCGACCCTGTCAGATCTACATGAAGTGGCCCAGCAAGGAGCAGGTACTGACCAAGCTCGTCTAACCCACTTAGAATATCGCATTTAGTACAGATATAGTTATATAAAATGACATATAATAATACATTATTTCCTGTTTGGCCCTGTGATTATTTATTTGCATGTTCCACTTATATGAAATTGAAATATTCGCGTCGCGTGCACTTAGGATGGGTTAAATGGGTAACCATACTTGGCAACATGTCACTTTCACTTCACTTTTCAAATATATCTGCATAGTAATGTAGGTATCTGTGATTGTAAGGAAGACCCTAACCAGGATTAACCCACGAAAGGCTGCGGGCCCTGACAACATACCTAGACGTGTACTGAGAGACTGTGCTGCACAGCTGACGAATGTCTTAACAGACATCTTCAACATCTCGCTGAGCCAGGCAGTCGTCCCCACGTGTCTCAAATCCACCTCCATAATCCCAGTACCAAAGAAGTCACATGTGTCCTGTCTGAATGACTATCGTCCCATAGCACTGACCCCAATCATGATGAAGTGCTTTGAGAGGTTAGTCATGCATCACATCAAGTCCAGTCTCCCAAGCACGCTGGACCCATTCCAGTTTGCATATCGTCCAAACCGTTCCACGGACAATGCAATATCCACCACTCTCCACATAGCTCTTACTCACCTGGAACAGAAAGACTCCTATGTAAGAATGCTGTTCATCGACTTCAGCTCAGCATTCAACACAATAATCCCACAACAGCTCATCCACAAACTAAACCTGCTGGGCCTTAACACCTCCCTCTGTAATTGGATTTTAACTGCAAGACCTCAGTCAGTCCGTATCGGCAGCAACACCTCGAGCACTACCACACTAAGCACAGGGGCCCCACAAGGCTGTGTGCTCAGCCCGCTGCTCTTCACGCTGCTGACCCACGACTGCACTGCCAAGTCCAGCTCCAACCACATCATCAAGTTTGCTGATGGCACAACTGTGGTAGGCCTCATCAGCAACAACGATGAAACGCACTACAGAGAGGAAGTGGCACAGCTGGCTGAATGGTGTGGTGCTAACAACCTGTCCCTCAATGTGGGTAAGACAAAAAAGGTTGTGATGGACTTCAGGAGAAACTCTGTTGACCACCCCCCACTGACCATCGACGGCTCAACCGTGGAGAGAGTCGGTAGCACTAAATTCCTGGGGGTGCACATCACAAAGGATCTCACCTGGACCACCAACGTCACCAACAGCGCCTCTACTTTCTCCGTCGGCTGAAAAGGGCAAGTCTCCCTCCACCCATCCTCACCACCTTTTACAGGGGCACCATTGAGAGTGTGCTGACCAGCTGCATCACTGTCTGGTATGGGAACTGCAGTGCTGCTGACCGCAAGACCCTACAACGGACAGTGAACACTGCCGCAAAGATCATCGGTGCCCCTCTTCCCTCCATCCTGGACATTTTCCTTGCACGATGCTCCAGCAAAGCCTCCAGCATCGTGAAGGACCCCACCCACCCCTCCCACAACCTCTTCCAGCTCCTGCCATCAGGAAAAAGGTACCGCAGTACCAAGCTCGGTCTGTCAGATTGCTCAACAGCTTCTTTCCCCAGGCTGTGAGAGCTCTTAACTCCAATCTCCCTGTCCCCGCTCTGAAACCATGAACACCTCAGCCCCCCAACTATAAATAACTATTGACAAATTTCTCCTAAGTGCAATTCTGAGTGTGCTACACACAGGTGAGTGGGCTATACAAACCACCTGTAGTAACGCACTCGTCCCACTATATGCACACTAGACACTTTCTATAAACACTCCCTGCAACAAAGACTTAATAAGACAATATATGTTTACTTGAATATTGCACTACAAAATAATGTTTACTGGATCATTGCACTATGCGCTGCTTCCCACAAAATCTCTCTTCTGAACAATTTAATGTAAAAAATATATATTTCCTGCACAATTTCATGTACAAATATCTCTTTAGCACCATTTCATGTACAGTATTTATATAAAGTTCGTGTACAGTCTCAGTTTGTGTATATGTAGTCAACTAGGTATAGTAGTTATAGTATTTATATTATATGTATAGTCTGATGGTTAAACTGTTGTATAGCCCTATTGTGTTTTGTTTTGTTTTTGTTTTTGTTTTTTTTTCCTATATTTGCATTGCTGTATGTGTATCTCATGTCTAACTAGTATGTAGCACCGTGGTCCTGCGAGACACGACATTTCGTTCCACTATATGTCCACACATGTAGCAGAATGACAATAAAGCTCAACTTGAAATTGAACTTGAACTATGTGTATTATTTGTGACTGGTGAATTGTGAATTTACTCAAAATAGGTTTGGGGGAGAAATGTCCAATGCAGGGTTATTAACCAAAACTGAAACAATTAAAAAATATTTTCGTTACTTCAAATAAATTAAAACATTAACTGAAATAAAATGAAATATTTGAAAAAAAAAAAATTCAATTCATTTTATTTCATTTAGTTGACAAAGCAATATACTCATTCTCATTTAGTTTAACTTCATGTACAAAAAATAAAAGTAAAATATTTTTTTTTTTTTTTTAAAAACAACAAAATTACTCTAAACTTTAACTAAAATTAAAATGAAGATAAAAAAAAAACTACTTCAAAATATGTAGGGGAAAAAAACTACTAGTATCTCAGTGGCACTAAAATATCAGTGGTCCAACGTCCATTCAAATTCAGGGGTCATTCACTCTCTCTGATTTTGGAGCCAAGTGGAATTTGAAACACAAAAAGAGTCTTCAGTATTATCAGAAATTCAAAATGGCCCTTCTCATACAATAAAATTATATTTATCAAATTTGCTTCATTTTGTTTTTTTAAAAACATAAGAGTTTTTAGGATTAGAGCCCTGGGCCCGTATTCATGAAAAATCTTAGTGCTAAGAGTTGCTCCTAATAACAAAATTCTAAGAAAAAGTTTCCTCTTAAAGTTAAAGAAAAGATCCTAGTAAAGAAAAAAGTAATTCAGAAAGCATCTTAACCCTTAAAAGAGGTCTTAAGGTCCAAAACTGTTAGGAGTACAGACGAGGACTTTTAAGAGGCTTAAGAGTTTCTTTAGCTGCAGAGAAAACATGAAGAGGGAGAAGAAATGTGTTGCACACAATGCATGACAGTGAGTTAATTAGATCGTTCAGGGATCATGTTTGTGACTGATCTTATTAGAGATACGCTAACATCTCAGACACTGCGCAGAAATGCCACAGCGCCAGAAATGGAAGTAATCACTACATTAACTACATTAACATACTTAGCAACTGGAAAAATGCAACTATGCAGCAGTGATGATTTGGGTCTGTCACAACTTTCTAAAAGAAAAGTGATCACACAAACATTTATAGCACTTTCAGAACCGTATTATGTCGCTTTCATTTCCTATAAAATATGTTAAGTATAACAGCATGGTAAATAAAAAATAAAGAATATATATTGTGACGGGAGGAGCCAACGACAGACACAGTGGGTGTGGCGTCAGGCCTCGGAGAGGTTTTTATTAAACAAATGATAAAATAAGTGTCCAGGGGAAAGAAGTGTCCAAAGAAGGGGGGGGGATCTGGTGTCCTCGTCGTGCTTCGGGGCTTGTGCAGGAGGGCAGTGTTCCAGAAGGGAAGGGTCCAGGCAAGGGGCGGAGTCAGGTGGCCGCACACGCTCCCGCGGTCCTGGGCACGAGGGGCGGCGGCTTCTCTGGAGCGGCGGCTCTTCCTCTTCTGCCTCTTACGGGCATTGGCGGGATGGACGGCCCGGCATCCTGGCCCGACGGCCGTTATACGGGAGCGGCTTGCACGATGACCCTGGAGGTTCCGCGGCTCACATCCTCGGCGGCGCGATGTCCCTCGACGCACCCTTCCTGGACCCACGAGGACACCAGTGTGCATGCACGGGGGAAGAGACCGGTCTCCCGAGGAGAGGCGCGCTCGGCATTTAACGGCGGCGGTGATGAGGCTTAATTCAGTTCAGCTGTGCCTCATCACACGCCGCCAGCCCACGTTGGTCCCACGCCCCTCCTCTCATCCACCCACTCCAGTCGGGAGCCTGGTGAAGGGCGGCGATTAAGGGACGGGGTGGTGATGATGATGAGGGGGAGGGCCGTCGAACCGTCACATTATATACATATGTAATGTGTGTGTGAGAAATTACGCATGTAATTTCAAAGTGAAGACTTATAATAGACCCTAAAAGCGCTCTTTTATTTCCTTCTTGGACAACCAAGCAATCACAGTCTTCAAAACACTGTCATAGCTAACAACGGGTTCAGCCCCGCCTCCTCACTAAGATAAAAGTTTTTGTCTTTTCTTCACTCTCAGATTGATCCTGAATCACTTTTAAGCTAAGACTCCTAGTTAGAAATTTTTTAACTAAATTAGGAGCTCTCTGAGAAGATTCGGGCCCTGGTCCCCTTGCACACTAAATGAAAACAGCACTAACAAAAACAAACTAACACTTCTTATATTTGTAAAAATGGCTTCTTTTTTCTTTTCTTTTTTTTTGCTCATGTCTCAGACCTAGGGCACCAAGTGAGTCAGGTCTGCCATTGGTGCTGCCTTAAAAAAGCACAAGTGACATAATGCCAAGTGTGTCAGGAAAGTAGAGTGTTTTTTATTTTTTTTCCCCAGTATACTCAAGCAGGTTGCATGTACAAGTAATAATATTTTTGCATGTTCTTACATGCTTCTGACCATCTTGAACCAGTGTCAAATATTATTTGCCAGACAATGAAGAAATGTTGCAATGTTCCTAGAGAAGAAGGAACCTTTGCCATGACTGTCTTGTGAGTAACTATGTGTTTGAATCTCTCCGTCCACCACAGCTGAGACATGCTGGCCTACTATTCAGTTCCATGTTATTATTAGTCCAGCTGACATTCCAGATAGTGAGTGAGACTATGTGAGCTAATCAGAGCATAGAGGTTACTGAGGGAAAGAGTGTGTGTGTGTGTGTGTGTGTGTGTGTGTGTGTGTGTGTGTGTGTGTGTGTGTGTGTGTGTGTGTGTGTGTGTGTGTGTGTCCTTGTTTATGCTACATTGAGGGGACCAAATGTCCCCACAAGGATAGTAAAACCAGTAAATGTTGACCTTATGGGGACATTTTTTAGGTCCCCATGAGGAAACAAGCTTAAAAATCATACAGAGTGAGTTTTTTTTGAGAAAGTAAAAATGCAGAAAGTGTCCTGTAAGGGGTAGGTTTAGGTGTAGGGTTGGTGTAGGACAATAGCACATACAGTAAGTACAGTATAAAAACCATTACGCCTATGGAAAGTCCCCACAAGGATAGCAAAACAAACCTGTGTGTGTGTGTGTGTGTGTGTGTGTGTGTGTGTGTGTGTGTGTGTGTGTGTGTGTGTGTGGTGGGTGAGTGGGAGCGTGTGCTTGTGGGTGTGGGTGTGTGTGTGTTTGTGAAATTTAGCAGACACAGTCATATTTACCTAAAAAGACACAGGACTTCCTTAGTTCCGTTCTGCATTTTTGAGAAGCTAGCAATGAGCTAAAAAAAAAAAAAAAAAACATTTGTATCACCTTAGCAACACCCATCCACACTGAATTTGCCACAGAACAATTGTAAGTTTGATTCAGTAATACAGCGTCTCATTTGAAAGAGTCTGACTGTTGTATAAATATCTATTCCTAATAGAAACTGGCCCATCAAACCAACATAAGGAGAAACTATACTAAAATGGGTGGAGAGAGAGACAGAATGCATGGGGAGGAGAAAGAGGAGGGGTTTGGTGTGCTCTATGGAGTCTGTTTGGATAAGTGACTCAGTTTTTGGCTGGCTCTGTGCTGGGTGTGTTTGTATGACGTTTGTGAATCAGTTTTCTGAAATGCACGACTGAGCTCGCTAAATTTCTCCAAGAACTTCAGTGGAGCCTCAGGACAACAGACGTGAACAGACACTTTAGCCTGGCTGTAACTAGATACAGCCACACACTCACACTCAAATTCACATGTGCGCTGTCAACGTGTGGTGGTCTATGGTAGGAAGCTGGACTGGGTGTGTTTGCTGCTTTTGTGGTTGTGTTTGTATAAAGACTGTGCATGTGTGTTGTTAACCATTAATCGGATTCTCTCTTTTATTCCAGCGTTCTGGGAATCTTCTCTCAACAAACAACTAGAGACAGTTTGTGCCGCAGATAGTTCTGTGGTTCAGGACAGACCGCCGATCTCTCTACACGGCAGCTGCTCTGATGTCGTACAGACACAGGATCAAACCTGCACCCCATTTGGGAAGCTACTAACCAACACCTGCCCTAATACCTCAGAAGGTGAAAGGAGTTGCTCCAGCGGTGCTTTGTCTTTTATCAACCCTGTCTTTCTCAAGACGCAGCAAGATGTCACTGGAAATTCAGAAACGGTGATCGCAAAGGACCCAACAGCAGAAAACGGAAAATCTCGTCCCCCTCCTCCACCAAGACCACCTCCTCCTCGCATTTTGGTTCGTAGCCCTACTTCACCTTCAGGTCCGAGTACTATGCCTTTGAGTGCTGGCATTACTAGAACGAGTCGGAGACACAATCCTCCACCACGACCTCCACAACCTCCAGACATCGACAGCTACCGCTGCACCATTGCGTTAGATGACGAAACCATCTCTAGGGCCCTTTCTCAAGTCAATACGACTCCTTTAAACCCGACCAGCAGCACCATCCTGCAGCAATGGACTGGACCTGAAGAGAAAGGGCGAAACTCAAGTGGCCGAAGCTTGTCTACATCCTCATCAGACTCTTTGGATTCTCCTCCGCATCCTCTCCCATTGGGACTATCCCAAAGCGTGGGCAAAGGCCTCTCCACGGATGACAGCAGTGATGAGTATGAGGACGAGGAGGACGACGACTATGGTGTGGGGCTTGAAAGGGATCTGCATGTTCGCCTTCGTGCTTCTCGCATGTCAAAGAAACTCCTGTCGGTCGAGCTTGTGGCAGCTCGTCCGAGATCACTTGTTATCCCACGAGCACTAAGAGGACACTTCCGTAAGGTCCGAGGTGTTTTCAGTGTACTGGCTACGCCTGAAAAACGCATCTTGCTTCGGATCATTGAGTTGTCCCAAGACAAATCTTCTTACTTTGGGTGCCTGGTGCAGGACTATGTGAGCTTTGTGCAGGAGAATAAAAACTGCCACTCGTCCAGCCAGGATCTTCTGCAGACGCTCCGGCAGTTCATGACCCAGATGAAGGCTTACCTCAAACAGAGCTCGGAAATGAACCCACCTATAGAGTCTTACATACCTGAGGACCAGATAGGTAAGGAGATTTCCAGAGTTCCAGTATTTCTTGTGCCATGTTGAACCACTCAATTAAAGAGAGTCATTTTGAAAGCTCCTTTCTGGGAGATCAACCTACGAATGGCTTACTTTCAGGGATATCTTATCCTGTTCCTGGAGGGCCACGTTCCTGCAGCGTTTAGCTCCAACACACCTGCCTGGAATTTCTAGTAATCCTAAAAACCTTAATTAGGCTGATTTAGGTCTGTTTAATTAGGGACCGTGCTAAACTCTGCTGGTGGCTTTCCAGGAGCAGGATTGGACACCTGTGCTGTGCTGTACTGGCTGGGTGAGTTTTATTCACTGTTTACTAGTGTCTGGAAACTATTAGTTGTCTTCCAGATATGTATCCTCAGCTTGCCTTTTTGTTTCCTAGATTGTGCAGTTTGCAAACTCAGTTAAATTCAAGGTTTGTTTACTTTGACTTACCAGACGGTTCAATAATATATTATGTATGTAGTCCAAAAAAGGTGCAAAAATATGTTTTGTTTTGAATGCGAGTCTACCCTTATCAGTACAGAGCTGCTTTTGTTATGTTTCCTTTAGCTACAGTGGAAAATGCAGGCTAAAAAGTTGTTGATAATGTGGTGGGAATAGCAAAAATAGACAACAAGAGCAACTGAGCAGTGAAACATAAGCGATATATCCGCATGCCGATATCTGAAATACCTTTCAAGTTCAGCTGTCCTCTCTGCAGTTGCATTGAAAAGTGTATGAAAATACTCTTGGGAGTGACTGAGGTAAATGCAAGGCTCAAAAGATCACATTAAGTAGTCTGGTTTGTATAAAAATGACAGCTTCAGACCAGACTGCTATGGAAATAGCTGAAATGAGGTGCACATTTCACAGTTCACACAGAGTAGCAGTCGTTTTAACAGCAGATTAAATATTGAATAACTGCATTTTAAGAAAATATGCGTTAATCCTGTTTTATGTCTCCTAATATATTAAGGGTATTTAAAAAAAAAAAAAAAAACCTTGTATCTTCAGTAAAAAATAACTCTTGTGTTTGGTGAGTCAGGACCAATAAAGAGAGCTTGAAGGCAGAAATTTTAGAACTCTGCATGAATACTTAATATGTTAAAAGTGTTCAAAGTGTAAATTCTTTGTGTAATTTATCCCAGCTAAAATGTTGTTGGTTTAACTTAAAGATAGGCTAATGCTTTCCACATTAATGATTAATGTTTTCCAAAGGCCTGACTTTTCTTTGTTTGTTAAACTGTAATGTTAATAGCTTTGAAGCTGTGTTGTGATACCATGGTTGCACAATAGTACATAAGGGACATAACGATAAATCACCTCCAATAAACAAAAATTAGGATCCTTAATTCATTTTGTATGTTTCAAATACTTAGCATACCACCTTAAAGAACAAAGCTGTCAGTGTTTTTAATACATTTATCAGAGATTTATCAAAATAATAGTGTAGTACAGTGATGGAATTAGATGATAATGGTATGTTACTATGATTTGTACCATGGTACTGAATGATTATCCTAATCATATATCCATATCTATATTCCCAATGTACAGCAACCAATGTGCATGTTTTTTTTTTAGTGGTATAAAAGTACTTCAGAAGAAGGGTATAAGTTTGATTTTAACATCATAACAGATATAAAAAATATCTGATTGACAGATAAATGACACACTCTTATTTCAGAGTTGTTTATTTCATTCAACTGAACTGTGAAAGAGCGCATATATGCTTAAACGTCTCAGGTAACGTCAGTGGTATGACTCATTTCAGGTGCAGCCAAAATTACATTAACAGTGGTTATATATGCATTAAATGCAATTGTTTGATCACAATTATTGCTACGGACATCAGTAGTTGCTAGATATTTGTAGGGATATGTCCATAGCGTGCTAAATTCTACACCCTTGCTTCAAAACATGTTGCACAAATAAAATCGTGCAATTGTTACAAATTTTGAAAAGACTAATCTAATTAATTTTTTATGCTCTCAGTTATGTATGTCTGTGTCATTTGTAGTTAGTCACAATGGAGCAGGATGCGAGTTATTTGTGTGTGTTAGTAGGAGTAACTCTATCATGTGTATCGTGTGCTTGTGAAGTCTGTAGGTTTATAACATTTTGGTGCATTTTTAGGGTTGATTATTTTGTTCTCTGTAAATCATCATGTCTAGCCATTATGATAGTGGATCTGTAATCTACAAGTGACTGTAGCTTCTAATATTTATAACTCCTGTGTATATTGTGAGCACTAGAGTTTCATTAGAAGTGTCATTGTGATGGTGTGTAATAGCTTGTTTAGTAACTATAGTGTACAGACAACTGATGTGAGACCTGCTTTTGTCCTCATTTGACTCGCCCTTTGCATCTCGGAAAGCCCTCAGCCTTATTTCACAGGGAGACTTAAATACCAAGAGCTTAGGCCTAATATATCTTGTAACATTTGTGTCAGATTTTCCATAAACTCAGCAGACACTGAACGCTCTCTAAGCATTCTGGGTGTTTTGGTTTTTCTAGTGCAGAAGAGGAAGAAGTGGAAATGATAGTTGGCGCAAAAAAAAGAAAGAAATCTGTCATAATTTGTTGTTTATGTTGTTCCAAACAATATGACTGGTCTTCTAAGTTGCTTTTTTCCATAAAATTTAAGTGAAAAAAAAACCACTGACCAAAAAAAAGTATCATAAAAGCAGTCCATATGATTTATGTGCTATATTCCGGGTCTTACAAAGCCATACAATAGCCTTAAAGAAAAGTGAGTAAAAGTTGATATGTTCTTCAGAACAGTGTCATTTTAGCATCATTGGTACTGTTTAAGTTTTTATTAATATTTTGAATTTGTTTTTACTGTATTTTCATTTTAATTGTCATTAAAGTTTTAGTAGTTTTGTCATGTTATTGTCATTTTATTAGTTTTTTTTATTTTTTATGTCTGTATAATTCAGTTTTAGTTATTTTAGTACTTGAAGTCAAACTAAAAGAAAATGTAATTTAATTTAGATATTTTTGTTTAATTTCAAGTGACATAAAAACTGTTTTACATGAAAAAATTTTAAAAATTTATGGTTTCAGATATAATTTTAGTCTTTTTAGTCTTTTTAGTTTGGAACAACATAAAGGTTGAGTAAATTATGAGAATTTTCATTTGAGGGTGAACTATTCCTTTAAAACTGTCTATTAAATAGAAAGTTTAAAACGTCATGCTTGTTTGCGCTTTTTTTTTTTTTCTATGAATATGGTAAATGTCTCTCAAAGTCTTATATATTAAAGCTTTAACTGAAACTCCATCTCTTTCACAGATCCAATGTTGGAGAAGGCCATGCATAAGTGTGTGCTGAAGCCTCTGTACGGCTGCTTGCAGTCGGTGCTGCATGACTTGCAGGTGGCCGGTGGAGTGTGGCAGAGGCTGCAGGAGAATCTGACCCTGGCAAAGGCCAAACAGCCTCACGAGCTGGGAGTGACCGGAGCCCGGCCTCCAGACGCCCACGCCATCCACAGGATCCGCCGAAAACTCAGAGCCATGTGCCAAATGTACTCACCTGAAAGGAAAATTATGGTGCTGTTAAAAGTCTGCAAACTCATCTACAATATTATGCAAGACCATGAAGGTGTGTACGGGTGGAGTTATGCCTCGAGGGTTTATTTAAAGGCTTTAAAAGTGTGTATGTTTTAGGTGTGTATGAGATCAGTAACTGAAAGCAAAAGTATTTGCACCTTAATTAATTAACTGGATTGTACTTGCTGGAATAGTTTGTGTTAAAAATGTTTCCTCTGTGTTTGCCAGTGCGGATGTTTGGAGCGGATGATTTCCTGCCCATGTTGACATATGTGTTGGTGCATTGTGACATGCCTCAGTTGGACACTGAGATCCTGTATATGATGGAGCTGATAGATCCCCCATTACTGCATGGAGAAGGTGCGTTAGCATGTACTCATACTTGTGTAATAATGTTACATAAATTCTTTTTAAAAAAAAAAAAAGTTGCAAAAATGTATTATTTGGGAAAAAAACAACAACTTCAGAACCAAAACAGTATTATTTTCTCCCATCCAACATTTCATATGAATTCTTTTTTGCTTCATGATGACAGAATCAGTAATGTTAACAAAGTTAATGCAGAAACTGTAGGAGTTTCAGAACAGACGAGCATTTTCCATGTGTGACGAACTTCCTAAGTTCTGTTCCTCACGGAGTAATTTCCTCCTGGGTGTGTGTCTTCTGTTCTTACTGAGCACACTGTGGAAAAGATTTATTGTGTTGTATGTACACAGTCAAGTCACAAACTTGATGATCTAATGTGACAGATAGGATGATCCGTCCTCATTATAGTGATAATTTACTCTTTTTGTCAGTTTCAAAATGGTCTGGGCAGTGAGTAATGCATGTTTTGACCAGTTCTGTTCCAAAACCTATTGAGCTGCTTTGCTGTCTGTTGTTCCCTATAGAGTGCAACAGTCAGGTTATGGAAGTAAAAAGCCCATTCATTTTCTCCTCAGGGAAATTGTTTGAACTGGTAAACCTTTAAAACAAATCTGTTGTGAGGTTTTTCATTGATTTTATATCCTTTTGTTGAACCATCTGTTTGTGTTATTCAACTAACTTTTAAAATGATTGTGTTTAATAGCAGAATTTGTGGTGGAAAATACAATACCCAAGATGCTGTGTAGAAAATTTCATTAATCAGGGAGTTGTGGTGAGCAACGCGCTCCAAAAGGTTCCACCCACTCCCATGAAAATATTATGTTTTGTTTCTATAGATACAACCAACACCTTTATATAAGTAGTTTTATATTTATCTTTAATTTGATTAAATCATACGCAATGCTTCATGGGATTGTAGTTCTTTCCTTTATTAAAGCTGTTAAGTATACAGTCTTGTACCTTTATCTCTTTTTGTCTGATTATCAAATGCTTTTTTGCTTCAAGTCAAAAGTTTGCTTCACAAGTTTGTAATGTTGTAGTTCTCGGTTGGTTTGGTTCATTGCTTATAACAAATGAAAATATTTCCACAGCATCCTAACCAAAACACAACCATAAAAATGGCTTTTTTTAAATACTCTACATGGGCAGCAATGTCACACCACACAAACAGCAGTTTTCACATCCGAAGGGATACTCGACTCACAATTGATTAAAATATATAATGTTAAAATATTGCTAAACTAATGTTGCATTACTCTAATATGCGCACAAACTTCATAGCACACACAAATACACACTGCCATTCATGCCGTTTTTTTATTTGTGTTTTTAAGAAATTAACACTTTTATTCAGTGACAGGTGACAGGTGACAGGTTTCCTAAAAATTATATATTAAGCGGCACAACTGTTTTCAGTATTGATAATAATAAGAAATGTTTCACTGAAGACACTGTGACACTGAAGACTTGAATAATGGCAACAAAAAAAAATCTGAAAATTAGAAAAGGTTAAAATTGTAATAATATTTCACAATATAAATTTTTACTTTATTTTTATCAAATAAATGCAGTCTTGGTGAGCTTATTTCTAAAAATAAATAAGCTTTCCATTGATTATGGTTTGTTAGGATCGGACAATATTTGGCTGAGATACAACTATTTGAAAATCTGGAATCTGAGGGTGCAAGAAAATCTAAATATTGAGGAAATTGCCTTTAAAATAAATTCTTAGCAATGCATATTACTAATCAAAAAAATTTTTTGATACATTTACGGTAAGAAATTTACAAAATATCTTCATAGAACATGATGTTTACCTAATACCCTAATGATTTTTGGCATAAAAGAAAAATCGATAATTTTGACCCATTTTTGTAGTAATTTTTGGCTGTTTTGTAGTAATTTTTTGCAAATATACCCCAGCGACTTAAGACTGGTTTTGTGGTCCAGGGTCACATTTGTATGTAGGTTAAAATAATACATTTTTAAGTAGATTTTTAGCAGTACTTTATGGTTTTTGTTCTGTATATTAAGGTGTTCCTTTCTCTTGATCCTGTACAGGAGGATATTACCTCACCAGTGCATATGGAGCAATGTCACTGATGAAGAACTTCCAGGAAGAGCAGGCAGCTCGAGTACTCCACTCACACTCAACACGCGACACACTCCACCAGTGGCACCAGCGTCGCACACTGCAGAGAAACCTGCCCTCAGTGGACGACTTCCAGGTAAAATCCTGACCTCCGAACAGCATTTGCGTAGTTAACTGCATTTTATGGATATGGACTATTTTCATTCCATAAACTCTATAATGTCTGTTTGTTTGTGTGAAGAACTACATGCGAGTGGCTCTGCAGAAGGGAGATAGCGGCTGCACGGCTAAAACCCTTCAGGTGCGGCCCTACGCCACGACGGAAGAGGTGTGTCGTCTTTGTGCGCTCAAATTCCGTGTGTCTGATCCAGAAAACTACGGCCTGTTTCTTTACACGGATGACAGCAGCCAGCAGTTGGCCGCAGACACACACCCACAGTGGATAAAGGCAGAGTTACACAGTCGACCAAAGCGTCAACACTTTTACTTTGTCTACAAGTCGATACCCAGCATGAACTGTTCCACTCCTTTGTCTTGAATGCAGGACGTTTCCTGAACACTCAATAGACGGAAAGTGTTTAATGAGGGTGTGACTTTAAGGAATTTGTATAAAGATCACAAAATGAAAAGTTCTCATGGACAGAGTGGATCAAAAAAGAAAGATTTAATTGGCACTTTACATGAATAAAGCACGTTAAAATGAGTAGTTTCAAAACAGACTTGGGTAGCCTAAGGACTAGCTAGTTTGGAAACCAAACATTTATAGATATAAATTGTATTTCGAAAGGTTTAAGAAGAATATTAGGGAAATTTTTTGTAATAGAGTTCCATTTGTTAACATTAGTTATGATCTGAACTAACAATGAACAATATTTTTTACAGTATTTATTAATCTTAGTTAATGTTGATCTCAACACATTTTAAGATCAAAAGTAGTGTTTTTTGGTGTCTTTTTAACATTTTTTAACTAACGTTAATAAAGGTTATTGCTAATTTATAGTTCATCTTAGTTAATGCATTAACTAATGTTAACAAATGAGACATTATTGTAAAGTGATACCAATATTAGTTTGGTCATTTTTTCTTACAATAACCATGGTACCTGGGTTGAGTAACTGCGCTTGACGATTGCTGTCAGTTTCTATAAAAATGAAAATATACAATGATTATATTTTACTTTTTATAATGTACTTGTCTTGCCCGCTAAAGGGTCCAAATGATGTTATTTCTTGGGTATCACAATTTTGTAACGTTGGAAAATGATGTAGTAACAGGCTTGCATACAAAATGCAGATGAACGGCTAATTGTGCTAAATATATATATTTTTTTATTTCAAAAATGACAAATATTTTTATATTTATGAGTTCCAAAGACTAAAATTGTAATGTATGATAATTCATCATTTTATGCTAATATACTAATAGTTCATATTATAAATCTGGCAATAAGAAAAAAACCTTTTTCTTTTCCTTTTTATAGTGTGATACCAAAGTGTGCTATATTTGTAGAAAGTCCCAAAAATTATATTATGTAAAATAGTGTTTATTCACATTATGTTTTGAATAGAAATGTTTAATGTAAAAAAGGCATTTATTGGGTATTGTCAGTAATGTGGTGTTGAACCTGTGAGTATATACTTTTTTCCCTTTGATTCAGTATGAATTTAATGTAGCATCAGTCCCCAAAATTGCCAGGACTGCAATGAAAGCCATTGTGCCGTTGTTATGTATATACAGAGGTGTCAGGGATTCTCTAGTCAAACCATAGAGTTCTGTACATAGTCAGCTATTTTTGCATTCAGGTTGAGTGAGTGTTGACGTGTTTCAAGATGATGCTTGATCATGTGGTTTCTTTTTCTTTAGCACAATAGAGATGTGTCAGTGTGACCAAACTGTTAAATTGGCTGAAGAAGGTTTTTTCTCACTTTGTTCTTATGAAAAAGGAACATTTTGCTCCTTATACTTCAGCCAATGCCTAATTGTGCTACACTGTAAATGTGTAACATGTACAACGCACTTATGGCAGAGAATGTGATTTTTACCAGTTTCCTTACTGTTGATGGTAATTTAAACACTGAACTTGTGCATACTTTATTCTCTTTGTTGTCATTTGCAGGAAATAAAGAGTGTTTTTATTCTTTTTATGATCTCAGACAATTTAAAATGTTTATCAAGTTACACTGTAAAAAAAAATGTTTACTCCATGTGGTTATTATTATTATTTATATGTGTACATTATACTTTTTTTTTTTTTAACTTTTTATTTATTATTTTATTGATTATATTAATATTGCAAAAAAAAAGCATCAACTAGACTACATTATTTAATTTAATTAGTAATGGATTATATTAATAGTGTACAATACACAATAGTTAATACATTTATTTATTTTCTATTGATTAATTATATTAAAATTGCGGGGAAAAAACATTCTTCAATATTAACATGAATGAATCAACCAGACTACATTGTTACACCAAAAGGTTGTTAATATTAGCATTTTAAATAATTATATTATTTATTAACTTACTTTTACATTTATTTAATTACTTATATTATTATTGATATATTAGGTCAATTATAATAATGTTGTTTCTTAGGTAAAATATTATTTAACATTACTGTTTAAAATATAATAATTATTTGTTTGTTTCCTTTTTAAATGATTAATTATATTAATAAGAACCCACGGTGACGCAGGTGTCACAAACCCTGGTGATTATCTGGAAAGGTCTTTTTAAAGCATTCAGTGACATATAATGAACACCCAGGTTCAGTCATGTGACAATGTGTGCATTTTTTTGTCTGGGTTGCACATGTTGCAGTGTCAGCAATTTTTAAAAACACTTGTTTTTGTTATTAAAGGTATGTTTCAACCCATGCAACAATTCTAATATTTTAATAGCATATCCTAGATTACTCTTAACCTGATTTTAATACATTTCTTGAACAGATTGATATAAAACAAGTTACAAAGATATTGTGGTGACATATATGTCCCCTCATATAAAAGTAACCTTATAAAAGTAGGTGGAATTTTGATGTAACGTATTTGTCACATTAAAGGGATAGTTCACCCAAAAATGAAAAGTTGATGTTTATCTGCTTACCCCCAGGGCATCCAAGATGTAGGTGACTTTGTTTCTTCAGTAGAACACAAACAAAGATTTTGAACTCAAACCGTTGCAGTCTGTCAGTCATATAACGGCAGTCAATGGAACCCACGGCTTTAAGAGAAAAAAAAACATACTCGTGACGATACATTGAGGTCTAAAGACATGACATTTTTCTCTCTCAAAGCCGTCGGTTCCATTGACTGCCGTTATATGACTGACAGACTGCAACGGTTTGAGTTAAAAATCTTCGTTTGTGTTCTACTGAAGAAACAAAGTCACCTACATCTTGGATGCCCTGGGGGTAAGCAGATAAACATCAACTTTTCATTTTTGGGTGAACTATCCCTTTAAGAAAATGGTAATGAGCTGCTCAATTAATTTAGCTGATTCAATTATTTTAGCGTTATATATTTTCTGCTGCTCATTTCAAAGCATATTTTAACAAATCTATGTGCATGTTTAACATGTTGACCTCCAGTGTGAGGCAGTTATTAATTTTTATTCAGTTTGCACATTTTCGGGTTGTGAAAACAAAAATCTAAAAATTAATTTCTGGTTAAACCATATAAAGGTAGAATTTTTATATGTTACAAAGGAGTTGTTGTAAAATTTAATGCACACAGTTATGTGCTTTTGAAATATGTTGTGGCAAAGCAAATAAAATACAAAAACTGCATTACTTCTGAAAAAGGTTTTTGTTTTATCTTCCCAGAAAAGTAATCATTTTGATATATGTTGTGGGAAAGCAAACAAACAGATAAAAAAAAAGTTATTTAGCAAAAAAAACATACATTATCTCACAAAAGTGAGTACACCCCTCACATTTCAGCAACAATTTTAGTATATCTTCTTAAGGGACAATACTTCACAAATGAAACTTGGATATATTTTAGAGTAATCAATGTGCAGCTTGTATAAAAGTACAAATTTACTGTCCTCTAAAAATAACTCAACATATAGCCATTATTGTCCAAATAACTGGCAACAAAAATGAGTACACCCTAAGTGAACATGTCAAAACTGTGTCCAAAGTGTCAATATTTTGTAGGGGCACCATTGTTATCTAGCACTGACTTAATCCTCCTGGGCTTGGAGTTCACCAGAGATTCACCAGAGCTGCGCAGGTTGTTGCTGGGATCCTCTTCCACTCCTCTATAATGACATCCCGTAGCTGCTGGAGGTTAGACACATGGTGCTTCTCCACCTTCTGCTTGAGGATGCCCCACAGGTGCTCAATAGGGTTCAGGTCTGGAGACATACTTGTCCACTCCATCACCTTCAACTTCAGCTTCATCAGCAAGGCAGTTGTCATCTTGGTGGTGTGTTTGGGATCGTTATTATGTTGTAAAGCTGCAGTTTGGCCCAGTTTCTGAAGGGAGGGCATCATCTTCTGCTTCAGAATGTCACAGTACATGCTGGAATCCATGTTTCCCTCAATGAACCTCAGCTCCCCAGAACCAGCAGCACTCATGCAGCCCCAGACCATGATGCTACCACCACCATGCTTGACTGTAGGCAAGATACCATTTTCTTGGTATTCCTCACCAGGGCGTCACCACACATGCTGGACACCATCTGAGCCAAACAAGTTTATCTTAGTCTCATCAGACCACAGGACATGGTTCCAGTAATTCATGCTCTTGGCCAGGTTGTCTTCAGCAAACTGTTTGCAGGCTTTTTTGTGAGCCAGCTTCAGAAAATTCTTCCTTCTGGGATGACAGCCATGCAAACTGACTTGTTGCAGTGTGCGGCGTATGGTCTGAGCACTGACTTGCTGACCTTCCACTTCTGCAACCTCTAAGGCAATGCTGGCAGCGCTCATGTATCTGTTTTTTGAAGCCAGCTTCTGCACCTGAAGCACAGCACGAGGACCTAACTTCTTTGATCGACCCTTGCGAGGCCTGTTCTTAGTGAAGCCCGTCTTGGAAAACCTCTGTATGCCACTGGCCACTGTACTGTAACTTTCAGGGTGTTACCGAACTTTGGCCATCTTTGTGGAGACCAACAATTCTAATTCTCAAATCCTCAGAGAGTTCTTTGCCACGAGGTGCCATGTTGAACATCCAGTAGTCAGCATGAGAGAATTGTACTCAAAGCGCCAAATTTTAACTGCTCTAATACAAGATATACAAATTTGTATGGTCCTATCAAGCAGAAAAAAAAAACATGAACATGATGAATAGGACATGTGGCTTTGCATGCTTAAACGACGTATAGCTGTTATCACTTAGGGTGTACTCACTTTTGTTGCCAGCTTTTTTGACAATAATGGCTGTATGTTGAGTTATTTTCAGAGGACAGTAAATATTTACTGCTTTACAAGCTGCACATTGACTACTCTAAAATATATCCAAGTTTAATTTCTATAGTATTGTCCCTTGAGAAGATATACTAAAATGGTTGCTGAAATGTGAGGGCTGTACTCACTTTTGTAAGATACTGTGTATGTAACATGAAAAATTTATCATAAATGCCCGATGTCATATGTAACATTACAGATTTTTCACAAGGAGGGGTTGTATTTCAAAAACAACTGCAGAAACATGTTATAAGTGGTCCATTTGGTCTGTTTCATATGCCCCATAATTTTCCTATAAGTATAAATTGGTCTGGGTTCTTATGGGTTAAGATTGCAAAAAACATTCTTCAGTATTATTTACCTATCCTGAATCAACAAGACTACACACGTTACACCAAAAAAAAAAAAAAAATAATAATAATATTAGTATTTTAAATATTGTAAATATCTATTCATGATATTTATTATTTAAATGTATATATAAAATAATCATATTATTATTAATCAGCCAGACTTCATTAGGTTAGCTTTTTGTTTGTTTGTTTTACAACTGCAACTGTTTGGCTTTTTACAGTGTCGTCAGCTCCCCGCGTCTCTCTCCTGTCACTGTCAGTGTCTCCCCGGAGAGGAGGACAAGACGCCTGACAGCGCTTCACATTTCCCCTCGTCTGGATGCAGCATCCGCTCTGACTGCGTGCCCGTCGCCATGGTGACAGTGCAGCATCAGCACCGCCGCTGTCATCCACAAAAGCTGTTATTTCTTCCCTTATATCACCATCCTCCGGCTGTCGTTATTTTCCAAGCATGGCAACCACGTTATTTGATTTGACCCGTCATCTACACACGATCTTCTACACCCGTTCAGAACGTGACTTGTTCTTCGTGCCGGTGTGTGCAGTCACGCTTGTAAACGTTCGTCGTGCGTGAACGTGGTGACGACGAGTCCACGCCGCGGTGATCCAGTTGACGACAGAGGCGCGGAGGGGGGCGAGCCCTGATGCTGCTGCGCCCGAGTCGACGAGATCCGCTATCCGCGACGCGACGCACGATTCACACCGGTGGAGCCGAAGATGGTAGCGGTGCACGCCTCTGCGCACTCCGTGGCCTCCTCAGAGTGGATCATCTGCCTGGACAAGAGGTGAGAGACACCAGATCGCGTCTTTACCTCCGTTCATTTCAATGTCCGGAGGGGCTGCAACAAGGTGACAGCAGCAGAGCGCGCGTTCTCTGTCCTGCGTCCCCGATGCATCACCTGCATCATGTATAAATGTGCATTTTGTTTTCTGCAAGGATTTTGTTGGGAATTCGTGTGGAAGCTGCGCTGTTTCTTCTGTCAGCGATAGTGAAAGACGCTTCTCCATTGAACTCGTTTGCCGGTGTCACATCATGTAAATTGCATGCGTGCATCCTATTTTTTAATGACATATTTTAAGCAGTTTCTTTAAAGGGGAAAAAAATCAGACTCTCTTTTTTTTCTTTTTTTTTTTAAATATAAAATATGACTATAAAACCAATAAGCAAGCAGTGAGTTAATAGGTCAGGTTACTTGTAATTAGGCTGCTATTGGATGCTCACTTTTTTGTTCTCAACTTTAAGATGCATAAACACATTGAACATTACTAAGAATGTCTGCTACCTTCTCCCAGCCCCTCCTAGTCCAGACACATCCCTGCAGGTTACCATGGCGATGGGATGGAAAAGTGAGATCACCTTACTGGGTGTGATGGGTTTTCAGTGGCTGATGTTTTAATGGACTCTTTAAACGTAGTCGAGCACATCGTCTTTACACTGATCAATGTAATGGTTCTTAAAGACATCCATGGTCTCATTAACATCCGACACCAGGATGCATCGTGGTGATCAATAAATGTGCACACACACAAAGAAGAAAAAAAAACGGACTGCACTGTTGGATGATACTGTGCTGCATTGTGCTGCTCTGGCAGTTTCTACAGATCACTGACACAATGAATAGGCTACTGACTACGAAACAGCTGATCCCAGTCATATCATTTCAAATTAGGAGCGGTTGGTTGTCTGGTTTGAATTATATTTCTTTCGGTATCAATCGTTGTACTGTATTGTGTTTAATATGCTTGATAATGAAAGGGTTAAATATTGCTGGGAAACTGTTAAACTGTTAGCTTCCCCTCCATTGATATTCATACTATGCAAAATTATGAAGCCACCTGTCGGAATAATGATCCCCCGCTGTACTGATGCTGTGAGAAAACAAGTGCTATCTTAGATTATGTGTCTACTGTTATAGTATTTATTAATATTAATTTAGAATTACCTTTTATTTTTAGCTTTGCAGTTTCATTTTAATTTTAGTTTGTTTTTGTCTTTTTATTCTTTTTAATAGTTGTATTTTGCTTTCATTTATTTTATTTTAATTTCATTTATTTTAATAATTATTTTAGTTTTATTAAGGCAACATTTCAAATATTCGTTTGTTTTTTAAGTTTAATTTTTTTGTCTAATATATAAATATATATATATATTAATTTCAATTTACAAAAAAAAAGTTTTTTTTTTAAATTGACAATTCAAGTTTTTCAAGTTCAACTTTGAGCATTGAAAATCTACACTGTAAGAAAAAAATATGTAGGAAAAAAAAACCTAAATGTGCTGGTCATTTTTTGCCAGAATATTATCCGTTAAGTTTACAGATGTTTCTTTTAACATTGGAAAAACAATACAAGGCAATGTGTAAAAATACAAATAAAATGCCTGTGAAAAATTCTCCTGTGAAGAAAATTCCTTTATCTTGACACAGTACATTGTGCCCTATTATTACAAACCTTTCTTGTGTATTTGCATTAAATTTGGCTTGTATAAGAAATGCAAAAAAAATATATTTTAATTGTATTATGACTTTGTTAACATACTGTTTTTAGAGGGATAGTTCACCAAAAAAACGTGTATATATATATATAAATGCATAAATGCATTGATTCTGACAGGTTCTAACATTTTTTCTTTTTTGAAACTGCGGTTTTAGAGGAACTAATGCCTCTAAAAACCTCTAAACCTGCACCTTTAATGCCTACTGCAAAACCTCTGGTAATTTGTAAGTTAAAAAATACAGAGACAGAGAGACTCAAAGGTTAAGTGCTTTTTCAAAAGACTCTTTGGAGACTGAAGAAAGCTTCATAATGGGCTGGAGCTATATGAGAAAAAGAGAGAAACATGGGTGAAAAGAGCGTGAGCGAGACAGAGAGAAGGAGGCATGGCATTGCACTGGCGGCTACTGTAATGCAGTGTCCATTGTGTGCCCAGCAGATATATGCTGGTAATGTGCTTCCACGCCAGTGAATCTCAGCGCATAAAAGTCAACGGCGCTCTCACCCTCTCACATCCACAGGAGCACAGGCTAACTGGTCCAGATCACACGAGATCAGCCTGCTGCTCAGCATAACCTGCAGGCAAATAATAAATATAGAACTATTAATGTAAATGACGCTCATCTGGTCTAACTAGATCTCAGCGATGCACTGAATCATAAACGAGTTCTACATAGAGTGTGCAATAAGAGCTGCAGAAGGTCACCGTCACAGTCATATCGTGATTTTTCCCTCTTTCTGTGGTTTCAGAGACTGTCTCTCAGCTGATCTGCTCTGTTTAACAGTACAGATCACAGTCAGTGAATCTGAGATTTTATCATTTAACCGTTTTGATGGTCATTCTGAGTAGATGATTTTACCTGTTCACCATGATGACTTTTAAATGTCCCGACAACCTCTGTAGTTTCATTTAGCCACTTGTTAGCAACCACCTCTTTCAAGACAAGTAAAAGCTTTTTTTTTTTTTTTTTTTTTTTTTTTTTTAAATGGGGTATCCCTTACACAAACACAATGTATTTTCTCTTATATTAACAATCAATATATTCAATTATGTATTATATACTGAATAATATATTGTGTTAATATATTCCAGTATAATCGGTAATACATGAGGAATTGCTACAGTTCATATATTGAATATAAAAAATGTGTGACAATATATTTACTTATATATCATAACACTGTATGTGTAATTTTTATATATTTAGTAAAATCCTTCATAATATATACAGTAGGTGTAAAATATGGTACTGTTTTTGTGTAAATATATTTGCACATGCATGTACCATATATTTACATATAGAATATGTGTACTATGTTATAAGGAAAATATGCATTGTTATATATCCTTGTATTTATTTGTTTATGTAAATAAAGTACTCATTTGATTAAGTTAAAAATGTCAAAAATCATTTTCCGCTCATCATTTTAACAAGACACCCAATTGTCCAAAAAACTAAAACTTTTAAATATATATTTTCAATAAATTGTTCAGGTATTTTTTTTATATAAAGTCACACATATTTTCATATATCAAATGTGTAATGCAAACAGTAAAGTGAGATAATATGTGTTCAGCTTTATGTAAACGCATGCATTCTGGAGAAATTACTTGAGTGTTTCAGTAAAGCTATTACATTTTCTAGTATATTTCCATATATTTTTGTTTCATAAGGGAGTTACTGATGTATTTTGTGTCGTAGAATGAAAAATGTCTTGAGTTTGTGTTAACTACTGACCTTAAAAAAACACTGACTTTGGTACGATTGACTCGTTTCTTCGGGCTTTGGCCTTTAAAAATACATAATCCCTCCAGCCACAGGAAATTAGTAATAGGTTATAGATCCGGTATTTTTGTGTGTTGTTTATTATTTTATCTGAGAATTATAATAAAAGTATACATAAAAAAAGAATCAGGTTTTGATGTTTAGAAACTGTGACTCACCCGCCTTGGTTAGTTGCAGTTTCAAAGCCAGCACTAAAAGAGTAGGTCTATTTTTTTTTTTTTTTTTTTGAAATCTTTTGTGGAACTTCATTAGCTTGATTAGTCTCCATATGAAATTTGTCCCACTGCCCTTGGTTTGAAAAATGTCTTTGAAGTTTTAATTTCCTTATACTGTAATCTCCATAGCAACAAGGCATTTCAGAATAAAAGGAGTCCGAATTACAGCATACTGACATCGTTAAGGGAGGCAATTAATTCGCTCAAGTGCACAACACACACATGTACATGTCACATGAGCTGAGAAGTGGGAGCATTGCTATAGTTGTGCAAATGTGAAGAGGATCTTTATGTGTCTGCATACAGTCTCTCAATCTCTCATACACCATTAGAGAAAAATGATGCTGCCTGACTGAACATACGACTCAGATAATTTATTTAAGGATTATGTGCTTTTGTTTTCTCAGAAACCAATGCAAATACTAAAGTTTAAAAGCTGCAAACAACTGTATCAATTTCTCTCCAAAGATGAAGTATTAGTTCAAATCACGCTACTGAAATTCTATATTAATGTGTATATGATTCATGTCTTGTATTTTGACAGGACTGATGACAAAAACAGTAATCTTGATCACATTAATACACATTCCTTATCCTACAGACAGCACAATGTGCTGATTCTAACGGACACAACTTGGTCTGTCCTCGTAATTGTCACATGCATCGCTGCAGTGTCAGGGTTTTCTTGTTGGTCAGTTTAGTTAGAGAGCGTCTACCGAGACCATAATGTCTGTTTGTCTGTTTTTCAGGCCAGCAGAACGCTCGGGAGAAGATGTGGATATCATTCTGGCTCGACTGAAGGGTGTGAAGGCCTTTGAGAAGTTTCACCCGAACCTGCTGCAGCAGATCTGCATGTGTGGCTTCTATGAGTACCTGGAGAAAGGCATCACCTGTAAGAACCACGCTTAGTATTTTTATCATGACGCTTTCGGATTTTATTCCAGTTTTTTTTTCTAATTTGAAACCAGTTATGTGTTTTCAGGTGGCTATAGGAAAGACATGAATTAATTAATCGAAATCTAAAAAATGTATTTCTTATATGATTCTTTTTTTTAGATTAAAAAAAAAAGTTTTTGATTGTACTACCATTTAAACGTTTTTTTTTTTTTTTAAGAAATGAATGCTATTTAGCAAGGATGCATTAAATTGATTAAAAGTGACAGTAAAAGATTTATAATTGTACTAAAGATTTTTATTTCAAATAAATGGTGCTCTTTTGAACTTTCTGTTCATCAAAGAATTCCAAAAAAAGAAAATGTATCACAAAAATATTATACAGCACAACATTTTTTAACACTAATAATAAGAAGAAATGTTTCTTGAGCACCAAATCAGCATATGAATGATTTCTGAAAATAATTATGGCTTCTGACTATTCAGTTTTCCCCTCACAGGAAAAAAAATAAATTTTAAAATATATTAAAATGGAAAACGGTTTAATTTTGTAACAATATTTCACAATATTAGAGTTTTCACTGTATTTTTGTCCCCACACTTTTGAAAGGTAGTGTACATTACAGGTTCTTCATAACACTATATTGGATTCTGAGTTACTTAGATGGTTTACTAAATAACTAAAATAATATTCTCCTGGAACCTGAAAATGTTCTCCTTTGGCTTCAGGCTATAAAACTCTATTACGTTCTAATTGAAAGTTTTATTGTTAAGCGTGTAGTCCTGAATCTGTGCTTAAGGTTGAATCTGCCACTTAATGAGACAATAAGAAGCACATGTTATGTTAATGAAAAGAAGTAACTGTCCTGAAATCAAAATGAAGAATTCCTCTGCGATTTGTGAATCAGTATTCATAGACTGTTTTTGCCTGCAGTGTATCGGCAGGGTGACATTGGCACCAGCTGGTACGCGGTTCTGTCTGGATCTCTGGATGTGAAAGTGTCCGAGACGGCCAACCATCAGGTAAGAGAGACCACAATCAGGATCATTTGAAGCCTCAATCTGCTAGGAGTCAGCTGAGATAAGTAGTAGTTTAGCCTTGCAGACATCATTTGCATCCATCAGCATACAGAAACTGCTACGAAGAGCCATGCTGTGAGTGGGCGACCGGTCCACGACTGGCCTTGTTAATAGTCTGATATATGAGGACGCTGATGCAGTGCTGCTGGGGATAGAAGCATCTTTCTGTGAATCCACTGGGAATACAATGAGTCACACTGTCAGATGTGTTTACTGGCCCTGAAGCATCCATCACTCCCACACAGCTCAAGAGGGATTTCCAAAGATTCCAGGAGCTTCCTTGTTTTGCATATTAGACCTTATAGAAGCTATATATTGATGTATAGAATGTCATCTTTTTGCAGGTAAAATTTCCACCAAACAGAATCGCAGAAATTATAAATGTTTCTCATTTGCCATTGGTCACAAACACATGGCATTGGTTGAGCCAGTGGTTCTGTGTTAGACTGGTAGACTGGCAGTTTTTGAAGTGATTGTGCACTGTAAAAAAATTGATCATGATTTTAACGGTAAAAAACTGTGAAAATGCTACAGTAAAAACCTGTTAAATGGTTAACGGTAAGTTCCTGTAAAATTTACAGGGAAAAAACGTAAACTGACATTCCCAGAATTCCCTGCGTTGCATTTCAAATTTTGTTTGAATTTGATGTTTTTTCTTTGAAATAACTATGTTTCTTCTTAGTTTTTTTCTTATCAGTTATGTTTATTAGGGGTGTATGTTACATCTAATGTTGTTAAATTAATGTTTATTGCATATTTCAGTTTAATGAGTCTCACCATGATGGTGTTTAGTGCTTGTGTGAATGACACTGTGCACCTTTTATATATGTTATTATTTAACATCTGCTTGTGATGGGCTTTGGTTCATCATGTGACTTTCTCACCACCTGCATTTGGTGGTTATCAGTGTATTTCAAAGGTACCAAACAGCTTTCAGTGCTTTAATATGTTGGTATATTAACATTATATCAGTTAATGAAATTACGGTATTTAACTGTAAATTTAAGTTAAAACCTAAAATGTTGTTACCGTATTTTTTACAGTAGAATTCCGGAAACCACAGCTGCCGTTTTTTTACCGTAAATTTTACAGTGTGTTTATAGACATATTAAAGGAACACTCCACTTTTTTTGGAAATAGGCTCATTCTCCAACTCCCCCAGAGTTAATAAGTTGAGTTTTACCGTTTTTGAATCCATTCAACTTTGCTGCCGTAACATGGCCGCGGCAGGCGCAGTGATATTACGTAGCGCCTGAAAGTAGTCCCCAGCTAGGTAACTAGTTATAATATAGCTGGGGACTACTTTCAGGCGCTGCGTAATATCACTGCACCTGCTGCGGCCATGTTACGGCAGCAAAGTTGTTTATTACGCCGGAATGAGAGTAGTTCCTAATCATATCAGCCTAGAAAATCGCAACTTTTCATTTTCCGCCGATCTTAGTACATGATATAACTACAGAAGAGTCAAGTTTTAAATAGGACAAATATCAAAACTCTTTGGTCATTTTTGAACGCGATGCTACTGGTCTAATAGGATTCAATGATCTATGCTAAGCTATGCTAAAAGTGCTATCGCCAGACCCGGAGATCGGCTGAATGGATTCAAAAACGGTAAAACTCAACTTATTAACTCTGGGGGAGTTGGAGAATGAGCCTATTTCCAAAAAAAGTGGAGTGTTCCTTTAAGCTCAAAGATAGTATTTTTATATCAGTTAAAAGTTCGGGACGGTATGATTTTTATCACGGTATGCTCACCAAGGCTGCATTTATTTGATGAGATAAACAGGAAAAACAGTAAGCATACTCCAGTCTTCAGTGTCACATGATCCTTCAGAAATCATTCTTGTTGAAATCAGTTGTGCTGATTAATATGTTTTGGAAATTATGATACATTTTTTCTTGATACTTTGATGAATAAAAAGTTCAACAGAAAAGCATTTAAGTGAATAAAAATGGTTTGTAATATAAATGCCTTTACCTTCACTTTTCTGCAATTTAATGCATCCTTGTTGAATAAAATATTAATTTCTTTAAAAAAAAGCAAAAAAAAAAAAAACAATCATACTGACCCCAAACAGTAGTGTATGCGGAAGTAGTCTGCCATTTAGATTTTTCTCATGAGAAAACAACCACAGTAATCTCACATGTGTCCTTTAATATCAATCTTTGCTTAGATTTTGTGCAAAGTCCAAACCATTCTCATAAATACTTCCAAAATCTATTCTACCCATGTTCATATTTTATAGCTTCTGACAATATGTCAGAATAATCAAATTTGTTTCTATTTTTATTTATCCTCAGGAATTAACTGAAATAAATCAAAAATGAAAACTAATTCTCTGAACTATGAACGAGTAACCTCTGAATAATATTTTCCCCTCTGAGTTTGTATCGTCGTAGCATTCATATTTAAAGCATTCTGGGTTGTACTTGATTACATGCACAATTGTGCATAGAACTGACACAAGGCATCATGTTATGCTTCTCTTTCACACTTCTGTTGTTGCCCTGCAGCTATAAATGTCCTGTGCGCAGATGAACGTGTGTGTAGTTTTGTCTGCATACAGTATGTGCATGTGAGAATCGCTGTTTCAGTGATGCAATATTAACTGCTTGTGTGTTGCTCCAGTTTCATGGAGTGGTCCGTTGGGCAATAAGCTATTATCACGCTGCTGTGGTTAAATGAATGTAAAACGCAAGACAGGGTGTAGAAAAGAAGTGTATTTGTGAATGTAATATGACTCATTTATGAGTGTGTGAGCTTGTGTTTTACTGATCTCAAATCACTTGTTATGTGCAACCATCTTTTTAAACCTCATTGAGCACATTCCCTTAGAGTGTGCATAAATGTGTGCATAAATTTACATAAATTACATTAATTAGAGGAATCTTTAAAGCAATAGTTCCCCTCAAAATTGTAAGTACTTTCAATGCAATTACGGTACAATGAATGAAGATTTAGGGGTCATTTAAAGCCACGTGGAGCTTTGAATTTAAAGGAATTGTTGCCCTAGAAATTAAAATGTACTGAAAATATACTCATCCTCAGGCCATTCAAGATGTAGATATGTTTGTTTCTTCATCAGAACAGCTTTGGAGAAATTTAGCATTACATGACTTGCTCTGCAATGGATCCTCTGCAGTGAATGGGTGCCGTGAGAATGAGAGTCCAAACAGCTGATAAAAACATCACAATAATCCACAAATAATCCATGCAACTCCATTCATTCAATAACTGTCTTGTGAAGTGAAAATCTGCATATTTGTAAGAAACAAATCCATCATTAATGTGTTTTAACTCTACACTGTTGCTTTTGGACAAAAATACTAACCAAAAGTCCATAATCCATAAAAATTCCTGTTATCCTCTCACATCAAAATTATAGTTATTACATACATAAATACATAGTTATTTAGAACTGTATTGAACTGTTTTCATTTTTGATCTGTGACCTGTGCATATTTCTCTCCTGATTCAGAAAGCAGTATTATGGATACTTTATTATTTAAAACATCTTTATGTTGGATTTGTTTATTGCAAACATGCAGATTTTTGCTTCACAAGCTGTTAATTGATGAAATGGAGTTGTGTTGTTTACTTGTGGATTATTGTGATGTTTTTGTCAGCTGTTTGTCCTCTTATTCTGACGGCACCCATTCAAGTGATGTAATGCTACATTTGTCCAAATCTGATCTAATAAAGATACAAACTCATCTACATCTTGGATGGCCTGAGAATGAGTGCATTTTTTAGCAAATTTTCTTTTTTTTTTCTTTTTTTTTTGGTCAACTATTCCTTTATTTTTTTATTTGTTATTCACTGAAGCCTTACATCTTTACATGTGGAATGATGGCACAGTTTTCATTTTAGGTGAACTTCTCCTTTAAGATCTTTATAATTAGCTTGCAAAGATGTTATTCTTAATATTTCTTCTTTTTTTTCTGTAGGATGCTGTAACGATCTGCACTTTGGGAGTGGGGACAGCATTTGGGGAGTCAATTCTTGATAACACTCCTCGACATGCCACGATTGTCAGCCGAGAGAACAGTGAACTTCTGCGCATCGAACAGAGGGAGTTCAAAACCCTGTGGGAGGTTTGTTTGTGTACAAATCTTACTGAACATTTTCATTACTGCTGCTGTAAGTGATAAAATGTCCCTGCTGGCTGACAGGTACAACTGAAATGAAAAATCTGTCTGTGGGCCTCTAACATAGAGTTTCCAGTTTTTTGAGGGCAGGGTTTTGGAAAGAGGCTGCGCGAAGTTGATTTAATTCAGGAAGTGTGTTAGAAATGAACAATATGACAAATATTGGCATCTTAAATTTGTCATGGCCTTGAGATGCTATATTGAGGGAACGACATATTTTTTCTCGTGGCCATCAGTTCAACCCGGTATTATCAGAGATGGATTCATTAATATTTTATTTAGAATTAAGAAATTATTATATTAATTATTATAGAAATTACATTATTAAATTATTACCATGGCTACCGGACTGTATTATGTGCCATAGTCAGCATTCAAATGAAGTTTGTCATGAAATGTTACATAAAGTGCATAAAATAAAATAGGCCCACAAGAAAACATTTTTATCCATCCCAGTCTTTTCCCCGTAATATTTGTATATTATTATTATTAGCCTATTATTGGTTATATTTTGTTTATATTCGTTTTTTCCCTGCATTTCGATCTCTTTACGTAACGTTCTGAATTGTAAATAACAGCCGACTGTAAATGCTCAACATGCCAATAAAGCTTTGATTATGCTGACTGGAATTTTTACTGGAATGCAGTTTAAATTTAACATAGGCTATTTCATTTTATTTCTGCTAAGTAATAGACCATAATTACAAATACTATATACTGTTTCATTGAGGAATTAATCGTTCACGAAATTTCATTTGTAAATGAAAACACAACACGCTCATTTATCATCACACACGGGCATAGATACAATCATAAAGTCAAAACTTTATTGGCATAATTGTCAAGCGTTTACAGTATTTGCTAAATATATGGTAGGCTAGCAAATATAGCATAATTACACAAAACGTTAACTAGGTAAAGCAATAACCAAATTGAAAGGGGAAATATAAGCATATATAACAAATATAAAAATATAACCCTATAAGTTAATGTAATAATAATAATAATAGCTTATACAAATATTAAATTAAATGTTTAATGTTAATAAAAATGTTTTATGATAATATCTGATAATCCCGGGTTGCTATGAAGTAAAATTGGACTAAATGCAAACTTAGAAAAAAAAAATGTTGCATGCTATTGTTTATCATTGCATGCTGCATACTGTTCTTTTTTTCTTTTTTTTTTAACAGTCAATATACAGTACATAAAGTCCTGTCAGCAGTATGCCTCTATTCCATTCTGGTCATAGCCAGTGTGTCTGTAACAAGACACTTTTTCATTAGTAATCACTGAGGATCAGTAACACTGGGGGGCGCTCTCTGATCTGCTAATGGCTCAGTCAGTTCCTTTGGGCTGTTCTGCACAGTCATAGGCCAAATCTCAGGCTTTAACAGGCTTTCATAGTGTGTGTGAATGTGTGTGTGTTGTAAATGTAAGCCAGTGGTGTCAGTGATAATCGATTCAGAAGTCATGTGTTGGTCTTTGAAGTTTGTCTCATTAACTTAGCAGAGAATTAGGAGAAAATGCATTGGGATATTGTAAAAAAAAAAAAAGAAAAAAAAAAAAAAGGCAAGATATCTGGATGCATTGTCTTAAAGGGATTTAACATAGTTATTAATTCCCAGCATGGGACTGTATGAATGCAACGCATTACACAGACACTTTGATATAGTCTTTTTTGCATGCTTTCATGCTTGAATCTTGAGGGAGAAAGGCTGAAATTGCATCAAAAATAAATAAATAAATAGGGTTTCAATCCCCATCTCATAAAGCCTTTTCGCCTTTTCTTGATATGAATGAGATCTTATATCTTGCAGCATTCAATAATGCCTCAGAGGAGTAAGGTTTTAACCTGAATTATAAGAAAGCAACATGATAGTATAAGTGACGTATATAAATATTTATCAGCCTTTGTGAATATAAAAGTGAACATTCATTTACCTCATATATCATTCCAAACACTTTTCTTTAAATATTTTGCTGAACATACAGTAGCTGCTCTTTTTCCATTCAATAATTGTATGCAGACAGAGGCTCCTTGGGGTTCAAAAAATGACAAAAAATCACAGTAAAATTACCTTAATGTAGTCCATGATTCATAAGCTATATTTCTGAGGCCATACAAAGAACATTTAAACTGGTATTTCATTTCAATTCTCATTTAAAGTGGATATAAAAATTCTACACACCCCTGTTAAAATGCCAGGTTTCTGTGATGTAAAAAAATGAGACCAAGATAAATCATTTCAGAACTTTTTTTCCACCTTTAATGTAAACTATAACCTGTACAACTCAATTAAAAATCAAACTGAAATATTTTAGAAAAGGGTGAGTAAAAATAAAAAACTAAAATAATGTGGTTGCATAAGTGTGCACACCCTTAAACTAATACTTTGTTAAAGCACCTTTTGATTTTATTACACCACTCAGTCTTTTTGGGTATGAGTCTATCAGCATGGCACATCTTGACTTCGCAGTATTCCCACTCTTCTTTGCAAAAATGCTCCAAATCTGTCAGACTGCGAGGGCATCTCCTGTGCACAGCCCTCTTCAGATCACCCCACAGATTTTCAATCAGATTCAGGTCTGGGCTCTGGCTGGGCCATTCCAAAACTTTATCTTCTTTTTTTTTGATTTGGATATGCTTTGGGTTGTTGTCGTGCTGAAAGATGAAGTTCCTCTTCATCTTCAGCTTTCACAAGAGCCTGAAGGTTTTGTGCCAATATTGACTAGTGTTTGGAACTGTTCATAATTCCCTCCACCTTGACTAAAGCCCCAGTGAAGAAAAACAGCCCCAAAACGTGATGTTGCCACCACCATGCTTCACTTTTAGAATTATGACCAAAAAGTTGGTCCTTGGTTTCATCAGAACATAACACATTTTCCCACATGCTTTTGGGAGACTTAAAATGTGTTTTCGCAAAATTTAGCCAGGCTTGGAAGTTTTTCTTGCCACCCTACCCCATAGCCCAAATATATGAAGAATATGGGAGATTGTTGTCACATGTACTACACAGCTAGTACTTGCCGTAAATTCCTGCAGCTCCTTTAATGTTGCTGAAGGCCTCTTGGCAGCCTCCCTGACCAGTTTTCTTATCTTTTTATAAATTTTGGAGGGATTTCCAGTGCTTGGTAATATCACTGTTATGCCATATTTTCTCCACTTGATGATGACTGTCTTCACTGTGTTCTATGGTATATCTAATGCCTTGGAAATTCTCCTGTCTGATACCTTTAACAATGAGATCCATCTGATGCTTTGGAAGATGTCTGTGGACCATGGCTTTTGCTGTAAGATGTGACTAAGAAAATGTCAGGAAAAGCCTACTAGAACAGCTAAACTTTATTTGGGTTTAATCAGAGGCACTTTAAATGATGGCAGGTGTGTACTGACTCCGATTAAACATGAGTTTGAATGTGATTGCTTAATTCTGAACACAGCCACATCCTTAGTTATAAGAGGGTGTGCACACTTATGCAACCACATTATTTTAGTTTTTTATTTTTACTCCCCCTTTCCTAAAAGATTTCAGTTTGTTTTTTAATTGAGTTGTACAGGTTACAGTTTACATTAAAGGTGGAAAAAGTTCTGAAATGATTTATCATGGTCTCATTTTTTTACATCACAGAAACCTGGCATTTTAACAGGGGTGTGTAGACAGTTTATATCCACTGTATGTTAATATGCATTTAAATAAAAGGCAACGTCCTGGGTCAAACTTATCATGACACCATATTTGAACATAATTAGACTACTTAATGTATAGTTAATATATAATATGTTGCAAAAAAACTCTATTTTAAGTTCTTTTGAACTTTCTATTCATTAAAGGATGAAATGTATCATGTTTCCCACATATCTATTAAGCAGTACAAATGTTTTCAACATTGATAATAATAATAATAATAATAATAAGCAATGATTATCAGCATATTAGAATGATTTCTGAAGGATCATGTGACTCTGAAAACTGGAGTAATGATGCTGAAAAGTCACAGTTAGTGCCGTCTTCAGTGCTTTTATGACTTTAATGTACTGATCATTTCTGATCCTAAACATTAAACATGAAGAGAGTGTGACTCAGTGTGTGTGAGAGACACAGAGGCTGTTGGGCTTCTGTCATTAGCACTGTGTGCAGATAGTATCACCCGTGTCTCACAGCTCGCTACTGACCATATGTGCCTTATTTTTGTTTCATCTCTCGTGGAATAGCATGAATTATGTATCAGTCTCTGCTGCGTCAGTGGAACAATGTGGGTGAAGATCTCTGTCTCTCTACAATTTTCCTCCTCCCTCTCTCATAAACCTCCTCTCATTCAGGCGAGTGCTCATGACACAGAGTGTTTTTGTTTGTACATGAGTGGCGTGTGTGTGTGTGTGTGTGTGTGTGTGTGTGTGTGTGTGTGTGTGTGTGTGTGTGTGTGTGTGTGTGTGTGTGTGTGTGTGTGTGTGTGTGTGTGTGTGTGTGTGTGTGTGTGTGTGTGTGTGTGTGTGATTGAGGGAAAGGGTGACAGAGTTTATATTTGTGTATTTGCGTGTGTTGTCCACCATTTCAAACCCTTTCAAACTCATCAGCCTCAATTACAATATGGGTACTGAACTCTAAACAATATAAATGGCATAAAATGTTCTTGGCTAACAATACAGCCCTTCTGCAAATAGTCTACAGACTTTACACCTCATTAAAAGCTGAAAAGTGTATGCCAAGTAAACTATTTTAGTAGTTTATTAGTGCAACAAATATAATACAATTTAAAAACAAATATAATATAATAATGTAACAAACTTTGAAAAAGATGATTCAGAGTTAAATAATAATTAAATATCTGTTTTTAACAAATGTCAAGAGAAATCATATACAATTTTAAGGCTCTAATATAGGCTCTAGAATCATTGCATAAAAGTATCTAACTAAAGTAACTTATTGACTGCTTGCTTCAAGAGTCTGTTTTGTATTTTTTTTGTTGTTGTTGCAAGATTCCTGACTATTGTCTGACCAACAAAGCTGATCACATGATGCTTATTGATTAGATTTACAGTGTTGTTATTGTTAACTAAAACTAAACTATTTAAAACCCTTTTTGTAATTAAAATAAAATAAAATTGATGAAAAAGTTAAAAACCAAATTCAAATGGACAGTAGAAATGTTGCCTTGCCAAAATTAAACAAATAAGTTCAAATTAAAATGACAAACTATAACTGAAATAAAAATTAAATAGAATAAAAAAAAAACATAACGATATAAATATTTCAAAAAATTATAAAAACGACATAACTACATTTCTAAGCACATACAAAATCAAAATGACTAAAAGTTCAATTGAAATTAAAATGAAAACTGAAAAAAGCTGATCAACATTTTTAAAAAATATTATAAAATAACACTGGAATTGAATGAACTGGTCTTGACCTGTAATATGCAGCAAAACAGGGTCCTCTTAATATCATAAAACTATATTAGTGTATACCTGACTGGAAAAGGGCTGAACTGATTCTCAAAGACAGACTACCCTCCTCTCTAATGTGATAACGGTGATTTCACTACAGCTGCAGGGCACACACACACACTCACACACTCACACAGCTGTCTGTTCAGTGTAAATACAATTTAATACCCTTAATAATTGATGAAGCCACAAGCTTTTGAGAGCCTTTTAGCAGCCCATAGTTCCCTCTCTCTCACTCATGTGTAATGCTGTGGTACAGGGTGAATTGAGTGAATGCGGCTCTCTGATTGGCTGCAGCTATTGCCTGGCAACGGCAACTGAAGTCCAGTCAGATGCTCAGCCAGCAAGATCCAAAAAGCAGACACTGGATCACATTATCCATACGTGTGTAACTGGAGCGTCAGGGTGTGCAGGTTTGATTTCATGTCTTTGTGTATCTGACTGGAAACCATAGGAGCGTTTGCTGGATAATTCTGGGAAGTTGGCAGGGTTTAGGAAGTAGCCAAGTGTCACGTCCCTGTCGGACTACACTCCACAAACTCTTACCAGGGTGAGTCCCACTGGCTCATTGTCTTTAATGCACAAAGATTTGATGCTGTTTTCGTAGTTTATAATCAAGAAACCGCAGTTATAGATATATTACAACCAGCACTGGGTTCAGAGCCACATCAATATCAATGTGGTTTTTGAGGTTAATGATGTCAGAGTTTTTTTTTTTTTTAGCAAACGGTATTGATTGTTACTGGTGCAAATCGTGGTTCTGCTTTTTGATACATAACAGCTGATGTTTGAGGATGTAGTATTTCTGATAAGACGGTCATGACTTGATAAAGAGGCCCTGTCCTTGTGGTGGCGGTGTGAGGTGAATATCAGCTGCTGAAAGCCGAGGATGTGCGCTGAATGTTGAGGGGCTTCTGTCTCTCCGGGTCAGTTCTGTGCCAGGCTGCAGGGGGCACCGCCTGACCGGGCAATGAGGGAGGAAGTACTCTTGTTTTGTGCGCTTATGTGCTGTTAATTGCATAATCCTGGCTGAATTACTTAACCTATGTGAAGGCAGCCAGCTGGAAAGAGCAACAATGTATTATGTGTCTGGGGGATGGGAAAAGTTAAGAAAAGTTAGCTTTTGTTTCAGCTTCAGGAAGCAGGAAGGAAACAGGATATACAAAGTGCATTTGTGTGAATGGGACAAAGCCTGTTTGAAGACTTCAAATCAGTGGCCAAAGAAAACCTAGTGCTCCGGTTGTAACCCTCTGTGTTTTCTCTTTAACTCTAAACATTCAGGTCACTTTATTATACAGAATGTCCTCTGGATTCTCTGTCACTTCTGCTTAATAGAAACACAACGCCTCAGAGTTGCATGGGCTGTAGTGCTGCGTTTGAATTAATGAAGGCTCAGTGCATCTGTATTACATCAGTTCACTCAGAGACCCGTAATCTCACAGCGTGTGGTGAAGGATCCTGTGAAGTTACAAAAACATACACGTCCCTGCCTGACAGCGTTTATTTTCACTCTTTCAGATGCTTTTAAATATTATGGCTCAGTTTGTTTTCTGGAAAAGTTCAGAAATGCATTCTGTTATATTGCTTAACAAGCATTGTAGCAGTAACTTTTTAAATCATATTTACAGGGTAACTAAACCCTAAAAAAAACTTTTTTTGAGTTAATGATCTGTAAGACTGTGTCTTTATTAGTGCTGTGCATTGATTCGAGTAAATGTTTTGACATTTGGTTATAAAGTATTTTAATTCTACGCTATATGGTGTAAAAATGTCTTGAGTGCTGCCCTCTTCAGGTTGAACGGTGGCTACTGCAGTTGAATTTTCCTATTGGACGTTGCATACCCCTGTGACTATGATGGCACTTACTAACCACGCCCCTGCATGAGCTGACCACGCCCTTGGCCGTCAAAACCACTGTAGCGAGTCAGGAGTCAGTTCGTCCCTTTTTCTCCGCTGGGCTCTGCCCACTTTTCCAGCATTTTTCAAATATTGCCAGTGGGTGGAGTTACCCTTTAAAATCCTATTCCATTCTATTCTATTCTATTCTATTCTATTCTATTCTATTCTATTCCATTCTATTGTATTCTATTCTGTTGCTTAACAATAGTATTGTGGTAGCAACTTTTTTCTTCACATTTTAATCATTTTAAAAATCATATTCTATTGTATTCTGTTCGACTCTATTCTATTGCTTAACAATAGCATTGTGAGTGTGACAGCAACTTTTTTCTTTGCATTTTAATATATATGTAGTATATACAGTATACTAGTGTTCAAAGGTTTGGGGTCAGTAAGTTTGATTTATTTATTATTTTTAAAGAAATTAACACTATTATTCAGCAAGAATGCAGTAAACTGATAGAAAAATATTGTATGCAATATGCAAGTATTGTCTTTTGAACTTGCTATTCAAATTTAAATTCATATAGAATTTAAAATAGTAACAGTAGTTCATAATATTACTATTTTTACTGCATTTTTACAAAATTACTAAAACTCAAAACATTAAAAAACTCTTTTCAACCCAAACTTTTGAATGGCAGTGTATGTGAATGTGGTATTAGATACATAGTTTTGTAAGATTTGTGCTTTCATTCATATTTATGCAGAATTGTGTAGATGGTGTGAAAGAACCCTTTAGACTGATGATTAAATAGGAACCTACTTTGTAGTTGAAGACTGGAGAGAGACAAATCAATTGCTAAAAAATTTGGAGAAACCGGTAATTAAGCTTGTAGTAATTAAACACTTTCCTGATCATTTAAATTAATCAGTATTTTTGTCCTGTATTCTAGTTAAAATATCAACAAAAAAAAAAAAATTGGTAAAAACAAGATAAGTTTACATTTTTAAGTTTACAAGACAAGTTTACAAATTGTATAAAACAATATTACAGTCATATATAGAATGAAGTGTATCTTGAATCAAGATTTTTTTACCCCATTGAATAGTTTTTTCTTTTCTTTTCTTGTTTTAAGAAGCGCACAAAATTTCACAAAAAAAAAATCACAAAATTTTGTTTAGATTTAGTTTCATTTTTTCCTTCATTTTTAATGGATGTTTAGATCATTTTCTGAAAAACAACAAAAATACTGATTAAGAAATATATTTTTGCAATGTTTTGCTGTAATCACACAGGCCAAATAGATCAACTTCTCAGCCATTTTGACAACGTCTAAACAGATTTCCAGCAGGTGCAGTATATTGTGTGTTTGAACTCTAGGTGAGTTTGGGCCGGTATCAGAGTCTCATTCACTGCCTGCTATTCCTCAGCTGCATGTGCCACCTCATCACTCATCACCATGGCGATAGGGAGAGGAAAAGAATGAAAACATCTGAATATTCATAGTGATCGTTGCCAAGCCACAGAAGGCTTCTATCTGATTGGTGGAGCTCTATGTTCTTACTACAGAGCTTTCAGTTTAATAATGTAAAGGCAGTTCACCTGTTTGAAAATGAGGATTTGAGGCTTAGAATACATTTTCATTGTGTTATTCTGTGTCTTGCAGAAATACAGGCAGTGCATGGCAGGGCTTCTCGCCCCGCCGTATGGAGTGATGGACAGCGGGGCAACAAATGATAGTGAGTTTCACACGCACGCAAACATACACACTCACATAACACATCAGTGATTATTTCTCAGCAATTTTCCGTTTGATGCAGGAATGCCGGACAAAGAGAATCTCAACAGTGACCCTCTCAATTTTATGTCAAAAAACCTGAATAAGGTATGATTGGTTTCATTTCTATTTTGACTTGCACCCCATATAGTAAAGGTTGCAACATATCCCCGTTCATCATCTTTACAGTTTAATGGCTTGTATAGATAATACAGTATAGATAATAATAAAAATACAATTAATACAAATAACTATTTTCTATTATAATGCATTTTAAAATGCAATTCATTCCTGTGATGCAAAGCTGAATTTTCAGCATCATTACTCCACTCTTGTTTCTTATTATTAGCAATGTTGAACACTGTTGTACTGCTCAATATTTTTCTGGAAAATGTAATGCAGTTTTATTTTGATTTTAATTCTTCGATGAATAGAAAAGCATTTATTTTAAACATATATATTTGTAACATAATAAATGTCTTTACTGTCATTTTTGATCAATTTAATGTGTGTGATGAATAAAAGTATTCATTTCTTTAAAAAAAAAAATATCTTACTGACCCCATACAAGTGAATGGTCATATATTTTTATGTTGGTTACAATCCCTGTATTTTGGACTTGCAGTTGTCAGAAATCAATATTTTAATTATGTCATTTTTGATTTATCTTCATTTTTCTGGCACAGCTTCCTGAGAGTGACTCAGAAACAGTTTTTGATGATTAATTTGACAGTAATTCCCATTTCCATGCGCATAACTCAAGACCGCAGGCACCTCTTTTACACAGTTCTATGCTAATTATGTATAATTAATTGAATTTAAAACACACCATCTGCTAACAGAAGGTCTTTTATGTCATTTACACTAGCAAATTGAGCGCAGGCCATTGAATCCAAATAAATGTGCTGTTATAGATCAGAAAATAGGCTGCGCAGGAGTGTTTTTCTGTGCCTCACTCTCAACTTCCTCTCTCTCTGTCCCGGATTTGGCTTCAGGTCCCGTCAGAGAAGATTTTGAGGGCAGAAAAAGTCTTACGTAATGCTATACTGGCCAGAGCTCCCCACATGATCAGAGATAGAAAATATCATCTGAAAACCTACAGGTGTGTGATGCTATTTGGCACAGCATATGCAAGGTTTATTGCTTTAGGTCATGTCTAGTGTATGTAGAACACACAGTGCATGTGCTGAGCGTGATCTGTGTGTGTGTTTCCAGGCAGTGTTGCGTCGGCACTGAGCTGGTCGACTGGCTGCTTCAGCAGAGCTCGTGTGTTCACAGTCGGGCTCACGCTGTGGGAATGTGGCAGGTGCTGCTGGAGGAAGGGGTCCTGAATCACGGTACACCTGTGCCATTTGCTGTAGTGACAGCCAGGTTAACAGCTGGGTCAATCCTACTATGCAGCACCTTTTCACATCTTTGTCTTAATGCCTTGGTAAAAAAATATACTGATTTTTCTTTTGTGATTATTAAAGGATCATATTCATTTTTAAAAGTTGTTTCACTACACTGGTTTGAGTGAATTTTGCCATTTTAAGCATTGCAGATGTTTCTTAATTTTATTTTCTATGATTTTCAATTTTATTAGGAATGTTATTTTAAGCATAAAAAATATGATATATTTATATTTGTATATAGTTTTAGTTTTCATTGTAATATTAGTTTAAGTTGTAGTAATTTTATTGTGTGATTTTGTCATTTTAAGTTTCATTTATTTGTATTTCAATTTTTTGTCATTTTTGTTTTGTTGTTCATTTATTATTTTAAAGTTTTTTTATCTAATATTTATATTTTATTTTATTTCATTTTGTTTACTTTATGTCAATAGCTGAACACAATTTTTAATCGTTTTAAGTCTTTGTTAACACTGATTTTGACAAGGAATCATTTAGGTTTTTTCAGTGACCTCAAAATCACTTTCCATCATGTATTTGCAAGAAGGTGTTTGTGCACGTGTTCAGCTTTCGCAGCTCTACACAGCATTAAAGAAATGACCCAGCTAGTTAAACCAAGTAATGGCTTGACAAAATAAAAATAATCCCTCATGCTTTTCAAAATGACTCTAATTAGAGCATCAAATTTTGTTTTGTCAACAGTCGACCATGAGCTGAACTTTCAAGATAAGTACCTCTTTTACCGTTTCCTTGATGATGAGGAGGAGGATGCGGTGTTGCCTAGCGACGATGAGAAACGTGAAGCTGAGGAAGAGCTGCAGGAGACCCTCCTCTTCCTCTCCCAGATCGGCCCTGACGCACACATGCGAATGATCCTCAGGAAACCGTGAGTGACCAACAGCGCCCTCTGTAGTGTTTATTCACGTGAAATTTGCATTTGGTTCCATTAGGATATGAGTGCACGAATGCGTTCGTATGCCCACAAATTCTGCTGTTGTCCTCTTTTACTCTTCCTGAACTACTCTACCCGTCTTTCTTTGTCCCTTGTTCTCTTTATAGGCCAGGTCAAAGAACAGCTGAAGACCTGGAGATTATTTATGATGAACTGCTGCATATCAAAGCTCTCTCTCATCTATCTAACACTGTAAGTCCTCCATTGAGACCTCTGTGCCTCATTTCCACAGTAATGCCTGATATCAGCACTGGTATGAGCAGACCAACATGAGCTGTGCTGTGCTGCTCTCTGCAGGTGAAGCGAGAGCTCGCCGGTGTCCTCATCTTTGAGTCGCATGCCAAAGCAGGCACTGTCTGTGAGTCTTTACTGCTCTTTAAATTCTGATAATTACAGTGTTGCGGATTACTTTTTCAAGTACCAAGTAAAGTAATGCATTTCTTTTAAATTTACATGAAAATATCATTGAAAATATTATTTATTTATTGACACCTCTCCTATCCCTGTGTTAAGAGAAATTAGGAGTGAGGTGTAGAGGCAGTTCTTTTAGCCTGTGGCTTATTCATAACACTTTTGGTGTGAAAGGGCCTTTAGAGCTGCCAAAAATATAGATTTTTTTAGTTTTTTCATTATTAAAAAAATAATAAGCAAGCCCATCTCAGCTGAAAAAAAGTAACGCAAAAGTAACATAATGCATTACTTTTCATAAAAAGTAACTAAGTAATGCAATTAGTTAATTTTTCATGGAGTAATGCAATATTGTAATGCTTTACTTTTAAAAGTATCTTTCAGCAACACTCGTAATTAACTTATACACACTTAAATGCTGTTGGTATCGTAGTAATTTTTGAGGTCAGTACAATTTTTAAAATATTTTTAAAAGCTCACCAAGGCTGCATTTATTTGATCAAAAACTACAGTAAAAACAGTAATATTGTGAAATTAATTAATTTAAAATAACTACAGTATATTCTATTTTTATATATTACTCCAGTCCTCAGTGTCAAATTGTCTTTCAGAAATCATTATAATATGCTTTAATAATAAACATTTATTATTGAAAACATACTTGCTACCTTAAATTTTTTGGAAATCATGATACATTTTTTTCAGGATTATTTGATGAATAGAATGTTCAAAATAATAGCATTTATTTGAAACAGACTTTTTGTAACATTATAAATATTATTATTATAGTCACATTTGCGAATACAATGCGTCCTTGCTTAAAAAAAATAATTCTTTACAAATATATAAATAAATATAAATAAATAAAAGTAAATTTTTGTCTATTTTGGTTACAACCCCTGTATTTAGGACACAAAGTAGTAATATATCAAATAATTTTGTTTTTAACCTTCATTTTTCTGGCACATACTGACTCCAGACTTTTGAACAGTAGTGTGCTAGGTTGGCTCAGTAATATTCTATGTATGTTTTCTTTTCTTATTTTAGTGTTTAATCAAGGGGAGGAAGGCACTTCTTGGTATATTATCCAGAAGGGATCAGTAAATGTTGTTATCTATGGCAAGGTAATGTCACGTCATGTTATTTCTGTTTATTTATTGTATGTCAGTGTTAAATGACTACATACGTTTCCATTTATTTATGTTGAGTGTTTCTAGTGACAAACACTCTTAGATATTTCAGACTGACTCCTGTGTGTGTTTAGGGTGTGGTGTGTACGCTACATGAAGGAGATGATTTTGGCAAACTGGCCTTGGTGAACGATGCCCCCCGCGCTGCTTCCATCGTACTCAGAGAGGATAACTGCCACTTCCTGAGAGTGGACAAAGAGGACTTCAACCGGATACTAAGGGTACACAAACATCAATTACTGCTAACACACGAGCATCAGGAGAACGAGTAGTTAGTGAATCTTGTACTGGCAAAATTAACCCTTGATTGCATGTATTTTGGTTTGTGTATGTGTGTGTGTGTGTGTGTGTGTGTGTGTGTGTGTGTGTGTGTGTGTGTGTGTGTGTGTGTGTGTGTGTGTAGGATGTTGAAGCAAACACCGTGCGTCTAAAAGAGCATGACCAGGATGTTCTGGTACTACAGAAGAGTCTCCGGCCCTCCAGCCATGGAAACATCCCAGCCCACTTCAAGTATGTGATCACAACCATCAGTCTGCTCAGTTTATCCATACATTTCTTGATACATCAGCAATAAATGAATTGACCCATGCATTTATTTAAACAAACTACATTTGCTGTGTCTGGTTTTGCTGGACAGATACACTGTGATGTCAGGTAGCCCAGAAAAGATTCTGGAGCATCTGCTGGAGACAATGCGGCTGGACATTCATTTCTCTGACCCAGGTACTGCAGCTTCTCATTCATAAATAAATAAATAAATAAGATTAATCAAACTAATTAAACTTTGTGTGAAAGGAATAGTTCACCCAAAAATGTAAATTTGCTGAGAATTTACTCAGGCCGTCCAAGATGTAGATGTTTATTTTTGTTTTTGTTTCTGTTTTTGTAGAAAATTAGCAGTACATCACTTGCTCATGGGTGCCGTCAGAATGAGAGACCAAACATAAAAACGTCAAAATAATCCACACACCACTCCAGCCATCAATTAACATCCTATGAAGCCAAAAGTTGCGTGTTTGTATAAGAAACAAATCCATCATTACGGCATTTTAACTTTAAACCATTGCTTCTGGTCAAACTACGAGTCCATGATCTACAATAACACTTCCTCCAGTGAAAAAAAGTCCATCCACTATTTGTTTAGAACTGTTTTTGCTTGTAAATATTGCTTGATCTCTGCATATTTCTCTCCTTATTCAGACAACACAACTTTTTTTTTATGGGTGAAAGCAGTATTATGAATGGAGATAGAGGACAGTTTGAAATTCAAAAAATTTAAGGATGGATTTGTTTCTTACAAACATGCCACATTTTGGCTTCAATAAGAGGTTAATTGATGGACTGGAGTTGTGTGGATTACTTGTGGATTTCTCCAAATCTGTTTTGATAAAGAAACAAACTCATCTACATCTTGGATGACCTTAGGATGAGTAAATACTCAGCAAATTTCTTCAATGCATTTTTTATTAATTCTGCAATATTTTTCTTCCAAAGATCCAGCTCTGGATGATTTTGTGCTCATGCACTGCGTCTTCATGCCCAACAGCCAGCTGTGCCCTGCCCTTCTGGCCCAATATCCTTCTAGTGAAATCAATCAACCAATCAGCCGTGTCTACCTATCTATCTATTTTTCTGTAAGACCAGCACACTGTTTTTGTAAGAATGCATATGTTCCTTAGCGTGTGTGTGTACCTATCACTCTCAGGCCTCTCAGGGCTCGGAGCAGGAGCGTCTAGACTACTCTGTTGCCAGCAAGAGACGGGTGCTCAGCTTGGCTCTGCGCTGGGCTGCCCTGCAGGGCCACCATCTGCTGGAGGATGACACTGCGCTCAGCTTTATGGAGGTTACAAACATACACAAACACACACATGCTGGCATAGAATCGCTTGCCACCAGTCTGCCTGGAGATATGATCGTAGTCAGATGAAACCAAACTGACTATTATGCATGCTAAATGTGTTTTGTGTGTATTCAGGAGCTGCATGGGTTTGTATCTAATGATGCAAGAGTTTTGCGTCCACTGAAGGAGCTACTGCCTGAGCTGGAGAGGATCATCAAGCAGTAGTAGGTTTTTAGTGTGTTTTGTATGCCTTTCGGGCTGTTATTATTAGCTTAATCTGAATGGTTAATGTTACTGATGTCCACATGTGTTTGTTTATTTCATGTTCTCAGTCCAGATGATGCACGAACTTCTCAAAAAAAGGTAATGTAGATCTGCTTTCTTTTACTTTATGTTTATTGTTTATAGATCTACTGTATATCTGTGGTCTAAATTTGATTGTTTAAAAAATTATAAATATTTTGCCATGTTCATATGCATTCGGTTTTTGTCCTCTCAGCTTAAAGTCCTCCTGCGACAGTTCAGCTCTGGAGAGGAGAGGCTTGCAAAAAAGCAGCCAATAAGGATCTTTGATGACAGTGAGTATCTGTATGTATATACAGTATGTCTATATGAACAGTATAGAATTTTGGGGAGAAAAAAACATTTAAACAAAGGAAATTCATGAGTGTAAAAATAAATGAACATGAAATATGTGTCCCTATTTCTGTGTCACTAAATACTCTGCTTGATTACATAATCACCAGGTTTTGCACAACCTTGCTGCTGATTTCAGCTTAAGTACTGCTGTCAATTAAAGCAAAAAGGGGACCAAATACTAAAAAGATATTCTGACATGCATGTTAATTTTAAACTTTTAAACTTCTAAACTTTTATTTATTTAAACATTTTACTTTTCCTTCTGACAATTTTTCATGGGAAAATAATCTTTTTTTAAGCATGTCTGCAAGTAGCCTCAGAGCTTTGGACAATCCCAGCTAACAAAAAAATATGTACTAAGAACGTTTTGCTAAAGTTTCCATTAAGTTCTGAAAATGTTATTTCTTAATATTCTCTGAACATTCATAACATCCATGTTTTTAAATGTTCTAAAAATGAAATGTGTTCTAAGAATGTTAAGGGAACCTTCTGTGTTTCTATCATTTTTATCATTATGGGAAAGTTACTTTTGAATGTTCTCTGAAGGTTGTGAAACAAGTAGTAAAATTAAAAAGAAATCTGAAAATCCAACTAAAGTTTTTCAGATAAAACATTCCATGAACGATGTATAAATAATGTTTTGAAAACATTATTAAAGACCAGATAACTGTGAAAGAGCGTTCTGTTGATGTTGCTGGAAGAATCTGACTTTGAGAACCTTTACAGAGCATTTGCCAAATTTCTGAGAAAGTTTCCCATTAGCTGGGATATAGAATATATCTGTTGAATTTTTTGAATGTATGAATGAATGAATTGGATAATCACTCAATCAGTCAAATTTCCTCTCTCTCTTCATCTTTGTCTTTCCATGTGTGTCTAGTTCTCCTGAAGGTGTACTGCAGCGATCACACTTACACCACTATTCGTGTTCCTGTGCTGGCCACGGGGAGAGAGGTGACCGCAGCTGTAGCGGATAAACTGGGATCCACTGAAGAGCTGCTTTTGATAAACCTCAGCGCATCTGGAGGTGATCCACACACACTCACAAACTCATGAAGAAATATTAGTTGCCCTTAGAGATGTGACAAACAAATACACACAAACTTTGTAGATATTCAGCCCGTTTGTTGCTCTAGCAACATTGTGTATTGAAGCACTCTGTTTCTGTATTATATAATCCACTTCCAGATCCGTTTCAAACCAAACCTTTCAGAAAGTACCAGCAGAACTGTAAATCCTGTAATAGGTTGAAGTTTACGTGGTAGTGTAAATATTAATGATAGTAAATAAAGTCCATAAAATCTATCATAAAAGGTGTTGATCTTGTACAGCTGAAAAAGTGTTCAGAATGTGATTTGTGGTTTGGCTAATTCTGGGCTTTATTTCTGTGCAGAAAAGCAGATTTTAAAGCCCAATGATGTATCGGTGTTCCAGTCACTAGGAGTGAACGGCCGATTGTTTGTCTGCTCCAGAGAACAGCTTGATTCACTGGTGAGACCATTTAAAGGAATATAGTTCACCCAAAAATGAAAATTTGCTGAAAATATACTCACCTTCAGGCCATCCAAGATGTAGATGAGTTGGTTTCTTCATTAGAGCAGATTTGGAAAATTTTGCATTTCATCCCTTGCTCACCAATGGATCCTCTGCAGTGAATGGGTGCCGTCAGAATGAGAGTCCAAACAGCAGATAAAAACATCACAATAATTCACAAGTAATCCACACCACTCCAGTCCATCAGTTAATGTCTTGACGCAAAAAGCTGTGTATTTGTAAGAAACAAATACAGCATTATGGCATTTTAGACGTTAAACTGTCAATATAAATATAACTACAAATACAAGTCCATGATTTATAATAACACTTCCTCCAGTCTAAAGTCCATCCACTGTTGTCCTTGCGCATCGAAATCCACCGAAATATTTGTTTGGAAATATTTTTGACTGTTTTTGTTTGTAAACAGTGCTTGATCTGTACATATGTCTCTCCTGATTCAGACAAGATGACTTTTTCACTGGTTAAACGATTGTTAATAATGTATTTGTTTGCTATAAACACATAGCCTCTCACTTCACAAGTCGTGTGGATTACTTGTGGATTGTTGTGATGTTTTTATCAGCTATTAGGATTCTCATTCTGACGGCACCCATTCACTGCAGAGGATCCATTGGTGAGCAAATGTTCTAAGGCTAAATTTTTTTATTAGTTTCTTCATCGGAAATATGTTCTGATAGAAGAAAAACTCCTTTACAACTTGGATGGTCAAAGGTTGAATACATTTTCAGCAGATTTTCATTGTAAATGCAGCTTTGGTGAGCATAATAGACTTCTTACAAGTGTACAAATATTTTTGTTAATAATTGTGGAGATTGTGCTTGTGTGTTTTAGTAATGACTGTGTATGTGCGTGTAGAATCCTCTTCCGGAGCAGGAAGGTCCCTCCACAGGCTCTATGTCCAGTTTTGAGCTGATGAGCTCTAAAGACCTGGCCTTCCAGATGACCCAATATGACTGGGAGCTTTTCAGCTGTGTACATGAGGTAAAGATGCACATACAGTGATACGCACAGACAAATGGCATTTTTAACCTACAAAATGTGTAGTTTGACTGTGCGTGTGTGTGTGTGTGTGTGTGTGTGTGTGTGCAGTATGAGCTGGTGTATAATACATTCGGACGGCAGGCATACAGACGCTCTACAGCCAATCTGGAGCTGTTTCTGAAGCGCTTTAATCAGGTGCAGCTGTGGGTGGTCACAGAGGTCTGTCTGTGCGGGACGCTCAGCAAACGGGTACAGCTACTCAAGAAGTTCATCAAGATTGCCGCCCAGTGAGTTCTCCAGCACACATAATATAATTTCTCCAGAACTCTTGATGAATTTGCACTGGATTTGAGGCATTGCATGTTATATTGACTTGATAAGCACTTTATATATGTGTGCTGTGCATTTATTCCCACAGCTGTAGAGAGTTTAAGAATCTGAACTCTTTCTTCGCCATTATTATGGGCATGTGCAACCCAGCCGTCAGCAGACTCAACCAGACATGGGAGGTCAGAATATTATAAGTCTAATTTAATATTAACATATAATAAGTCAATTTTAAAATGTGCCATATTCTTAAAATTGGAGTCTTTGTATTCATCTTTTCATATTTTGAAAAGTGTCTAATAAACAAAAAAAAATCCCCCTTTTTTAGAAACTGCCTAGTAAATTCAAGAAGTTCTACGCGGAGTTTGAGAGTTTACTAGTGAGTTTATTTCAAACATTTTAAATTCTAGCTCTCTTTCTAAAAAATATTATTTTGTGATTGAGACGTATTGCTCATTAAAGTATGATTTATCTGTTGCTCTCAGGATCCATCCAGGAATCACCGTGCGTACCGCCTCACTGTGGCTAAGATGGAGCCGCCAATCATTCCCTTTATGCCCCTCCTCATTAAAGGTATGGGTGGGGCCTAGCCCTAATATTCTTAATATTTAATATTGATTGTCACAAATATTATTTCAGTTCAGTTCTACAGCATAAAATATTTCTTCTCTTTTCAGACATGACTTTCACTCACGAAGGGAATAAGACTTTTATTGATGGACTGGTGAACTTTGAGAAGATGGTGAGTCTCTTATTGTCATCTCTGCAGTGTTGTAGTATTATATGTGACCCTGGACCACAAAACCAGTCTTAAGTCGCTGGGGTATATTTGTAGAAATAGCCAGAAATACATTGTATGGGTCAAAATGATCGATTTTTCTTTTATGCCAAAAATCATTAGGATATTAAGTAAAGATCATGTTCCATGAAGATATTTTGTAAATTTCTTACCGTAAATGTATCAAAACTTCATTTTTGATTTGTAATATTCTTTGTTAAGAACTTCATTTGGACAATTTTAAAGGCAATTTTCTCAATATTTAGATTTTTTTTGCACCCTCAGATTTTCAAATAGTTGTATCTCAGCCAAATATTGTCCGATCCGAACAAACCATACATCAATGGAAAGCTTATATACATTATTCACATGTAAGACTGGTTCAGGGTCACATATACTTATAGTGTTTACTATAAGTACATAGACGTTTTCTTATTATTTTTGATATTTCTAGTAGGTGTAGTAATTGTAGTAATTTTGTTTCGGTTAGTTAGCATTGAAACATTTCTCATTTTAATTTGATTTTTGAAGTTTTTAATGTAATTAGTTAACAATATCAACACTGAATCCATAACCAGCTAGAGCATATGTATTCATACTTTTTTTGTTTGTTTGTTTTTGCAGCGGCTGATTGCTAACACAATCCGGGCGGTGAGGCATTGCAGGAGCCAGCCGTTCAGTGAGTCATCTACACACTAACACTCTTTTTCATTTCTCTTTATGCTTATGTGCTGCCTAGTTAAAAAGCTACATCCCAGAGATCAGTCAATCACGTCATATTCATAACAATCTGAGTTTAGGTAATCTAGAAGGCATAACTGGCTGTGTCTAGAGGTAAAAAGAATGGATTGCCATTAAATCACAATTGTAAAAAATATCTAAATGTATGTATAAAAATATTGTAAATAAAGTCCCATAAATTTTATGGTCAAAACTGGCAGCTGTGGTTGCCAGAAATTCAAAATACTGTGACAATGTTTACGTTATGGGATTAAATGGCATACTGGTATCTAGAAAAAAAAAGAGAGGTATTTAGCATTCAGTATTGTGTTTGTTTTTTTATAATCAGTCTGCTAAAAAATAAAAAAAAGTAGTAAAGAGAAAAAATAGCAGATGCAATCACACCAGGTTAATTATTAAAAGGTGGTTCAGCAATTACTAAAAGAAGTTTGACTCTGTTCCGTGCTTCATCAGATGCTGAAGTGTCTCCAGCTAGCAAGAACCCACAGGAAGTGAGGAATTACGTGCGTCAATTGAATGTGATTGACAACCAGAGAACCTTATCCCAGCTGTCCTTCAGACTGGAGCCGAGGCGGAGCTAAAGACCAATGCTCAGACTTTTTCTCTTTTTCTCTTTCCCTCCCTCTCTCTCTTTGAAATACAACCACTGTATATCCAGTTTACAACAGTACAAGTCAATTTTACATCGATCAGCTGCAAGAGCAGTTGAACGCCGACTGTATGTGCTATCACTGCCAACTGAACAACGTGTACAAGATGCATTCTCATACGAATGATTGTTGTGCGCGTGTGCGAGTTGCATGTTAATGACTTCAGTCAAAAGAGCTATCTTGGTTGACAGTGTGTGTTTGTGTGTGTGTAAGCAGAATGCACTTGGTAAAAGTGTTCATCCCTAGATTCGGTCATGTGAGGCCCTTGTTCATTCCCATGATACAACAGTGTAAACCTGCTGCCTGTGCTCAAGCCTGCATTTTTATGATCCTACGAAACCTTCAGAACAATCCTAAAGATAAAAATCTAGTACAAGCTACATATCATGCATACAAATAACAGTGACACTATGACCGTACGCCGGCCACAGAAAATGAATCATTGGTACTCCATAAAACCTTCCAGGCCTCAATGTCTTGTGGTATGTTGTTTTAAGTCATATAAATGTCAGTATTCTGGCTCAAGGACTATTTTTTACCACTGGTTAAATTGTGTGCTAGTAACTTACCTCTCGCCATAGCCTGTAGCATTATTGATGTCATTTTGTACATTGAGTTATATTTGTATATTTTTGGGTTGGACCCATTTTGCTAAGTTATCATAATCGGTCTGACAAGGCCTTCGTTTGTTCTCATCCTGCCTTTTGGAAAGTGAGACACTGTGTGTGTAGGGCACTTATTTTCTTTTAGGAAAATGTCTACGCCTACCTTGTAAATAGTATAATCTAAATAAATGTATCATTGAACGCTTTGAGTTGGTCTGAATGGACTCCAAACAAGGGATTTCCTCTGTTTTATGTCTTCTGTCTCTGCTCTGTTTTGCGCTTATTTGTTCTTTGGGACAATAAAGGGGTAGTTCACCCAAAATGAAAATCCTGTCATCATTTACTCGCCTTCTTGTTTCAAAACTTTATTTCATCAGAGGAACCCAAAAATAGTTAAATGAGTTAGAAGATTTTCATTTTTGGGTGAACTAACTTAGAACAACATACAAGTACATTACAATTCTAAATTGAATAGAACAGACTATTGCCATAAATGAACAAGTATGCACTACTGTGTGCTGGTATGCATTACTGTTATATATATATATATATATATATATATATATATATATATATATATATATATATATATATATATATATATATACCATACAAAACAATTTGCAATATCCAATACAGTATTGCAACTGAAGAGTACAGATAAAGATTTCAATGCAGTATTTAAAATATTTCTAGACTTAGCTGATGCATATGTGCATGTTAACATGGGTCAGATGTATTATTTTCTATTATTTTTCATTACATTTCTGAACGTACATAAACTGATACATTAAGTGCTTAATTATTTAATGAATATAATTATTAACATACCCTTTCGATGCCTGTCTGTGTCCGTGTAGAGGCGCTATTGTCATTGTCATTTAAGCTGTGACACCGTTATCTGTGCTCAAGAGCGGACGGATTCTACTATGGCGAATGTTTGGCTAATACATATTAATTACGTAACATGACGTCTGCCTATTACGTCCATCTCATTGGCTGAAATGCTGCCGCTGGAAGGTGGGCGCTGGCGAATCATGAATATTAATTAGGTTACGGACTCTCCCGTGTGGTTGCCGCTTAACGTCTGTTTGTCGTAATTAATATTCATAAGACGAGCCTTTACCGTAGTAGGATTCATAATTTGTCCAGCGGTACCGTCCCAAGCGAGTGTCCTCTTATGGAAGTGCGGTAACACGAGACAATGAGGCTCCGCATATTATCTTATGACTGGGATTGTTCAGAGAGCGACAGGCCAACGCGTTTCACCGGACCGCACGGAAAACACGACTAACAGGTAGGAAAGCATGCTTTCAAAAGTTAATCAGAACACACATTATGCCATGTATGTGTTAATAGTAACATTATTTGCTATATTATCATTGCGTGGGATGAGTTTTAACTCTGCAGCTGATTTTGCGCTTGGCGACTTCAGGAGAGTGACATACATTAATGTTTGTCCTTTATGTTTTTGCGTTACAGAATCTCCATAAGTATTCCAAAAAGTATTTGTATTTGTATTTTGAAGTATTTCAAACTCTTTCAAAGTATTTAACAAGAAACGGAGGGGAGTTGAAATTAATAAACCATAAAGAACAAAAACAACAATGTTTACAATTCCTTCTCATTCAACATAAATATGTGCACATATATGGACACAAATGATGTGGAAAGAGCTTACTACATATAGCCTACTTCTTATTTGCTGTTTATTTGCAATAATTAGTGATGATATCATATAAATGTTAGGATGTTTTTTTGGCAATGAATCAGTCAGAGGTATGAATGAGCTGTTTGTAGTTAAGAATAGTTGAAGGTGTGACACATTTGCCTCCTGTTGGCCCCTGATGTCACAAGCCAAAGGGCCACAGTGATGATATGCGGGTTGTTTTTAGAGACCGAGCGCTCTTTATGTGATAGACTGAGTACGGGACATAGGTTGGTCACTCTAAACCGGGGAAGCCAGTCTGAGGTGAGGTCATAGATTTCAGGGAAGAGTGACGCATGTGCTAGTAATGTATAAGAAACCAGACCCCATTAACACCAAATACAACAACATCAGCGTTTACTACATTAGAGGTGAAAGCTAATATGAGCCTGGTTTGGAAGTGAAGTACTCAGCAGTGCACTCTTCTTAGATTGGAAAAAACTGGCAAATTCAACCAGTGTTTGTTGCAACCGGTTGCGTCACACTTGACAGTATGGTTAGTTGATGTTAAGGAGTAACAGCAATATCCTGCAGTGTGGCTAAGTTATACTTCATTTATAACAACATTTTTCTATTTTTTTCTAATTCTTGTACATGCATTTTCATAACCTCGTAGAGAGACAAGGAACATAAAAATACATAAAAAAAATATCTTAATTGTTAATTATAGAAATATATGATGATATTAATAATACATTTGTCACATGGCAGGACTTTTACGTTAAATGCAAAAGGCTAAAACACACTTTTTTATGTAATTTAAAAAAAAAAAAATTCCAGTTTGTGACAATAGCAGAACCCTTTTTGGTGCTGAACCCTTTTATAAAATTCTATAAAGAAACATGATTTGAAATTGAACACATTGATGGTGTTATAAAGAACCCTTTTCAAAGTTGTAAATAAAGTTAAATTCAAAATATCTAATATAATTCAATGTGTGTAATTGCCATTTCACAATATAATTGTGAAACTGACTAACATTTTCAGTTTTTAAGTAAATCCTACACCATATTTTTCAGTATATATATCGCAGACTATATAACATCAGCCATATCTAGGTGGCAGAATATGCTAGAGATATATAGGTGCGCTCTTTTGAGGCAGTGTACTGAACCCCGTGCGGGGCCCCCAGCCATATCAGAATATCATAGAGACCTGGGAAATCATGGAAAAATAATCAAGCCAACATTGTGACAGCACGTTCTGGTTAAGCAAGAGACAGGTTATAAATATCCGGTTTATTGTCTCGCTAGTTCTTCATGGCTGCAGCTGTAAGTGCAAACAAACACATTAACAAGTGTATAGTCATATCAGTGTTTAACTCCGTTTATTCCTCTGCGCCGAGTTCAATAAACCATAATTAGTTCAGAGTTAAAATCAGATGGTTACATACACCCTAATTATAATGATCTCTCCTGCTGTATATTTAAAAGCTGTTTTTAGTTTATTTTGTGTAAACAGAAATTTCTAATCTCTGTTTCAACAGCAATCCAAAACATTAAAGTTGTTGTTTAGCCCCCTCTCTCATTTGTCTATCCTTGTGTTCTCATGATGCCTGTAAAATAAGACTGAGGTTTAGTGTAGACAAAAGTGGCAGGAGTCCAATAGCAGATGTAGCAGAGAACACCGAAAGCAAATACATGGCAAGTGGTTTTGCAGTTATGTGAACATGGTAAAGGATCACACTGTAAATCACACGCAGGGGGTAGACATTTCACACAGACCTCCGCTCAACACAACTCCTCTCATGCTCTGATTGCATAAGAATCATAGTGATTCATCTTCAGTACAGCAGTTTTCTATGCATGACTGTAGCATTCTGCTTCTGAGATGTTACAAATCTTTCTACATAGCACAGTTCTGCAGGAATGAGACCTATGCTTGGAAATGAGTCTAACACTTCTGGTTCTATCGTTCCGAAGTCACTTTTTTAATGCCTGAAATGCTTGAAAGTAAAGTTGACAGAAATGCAGGCTATTTTTAATTTAATCCACAACGTTAAAATACAGTAATACCCCACTTGTGATTTTTATAAGCTTTTACTACAGAGGTTGTCGGGGACATTGAACGTCATCATGACGAACAGGAAAACTCAGTCTTGTTGCGTTTATACGGACACTCTTGCAAACTATTCTAATTCAACTTGTACAGATTAAATAAAAATAGAGTTTAAATAAAGATTGGTGACCCTGGTGTAGTATATAGCATTTATTGCTTGACTATTTTGAATTACCTTTTATTTTTATATTTTCAGTGTTCATTTTAAGAGTAGTCGTTTTGTTATGTGCATTTTTATGATTTTTAAAAAATAAATATTTCAATTTAGCTTTTATATATTTTTGTTCGGTGTTGGGTTTTAATATTTTTAGTTGTACAGCTTGACAAAGCAACATTACTAACTCTGAAAGTTTTTTATCTAATATTTATAGTTTATTTAAGTTTTATTTTGGCCCTACAGCAATCTGTTTTGTTAATGTTATTCAAAGTATTGGAGGAAAATTCAAGACTTGAACAAAAATACAAAACACACACACACACACACACACACACACACACACACACACAATTAAACAGTCTACTTTAAAGGGGTCAAGAAACTGTCATTAATCAATAAGAACCTTTCCCTGTAAGGCCCGCCCACACAAGAGGTTTGTATCAACAAAACCAAAAAAAGAAAGCTTCGAAGTGTAAATGAAAACTGGCTGCACAAATCCTGATCAGCAAAACTGAGACATTGCACACTGTGCAAACTGTGGATGTTGTTTAATTGAAGATCAAGTCAAAAGTTTTGACTTGAAAGTATTTTGAAAGTTTGAAAATACTGTTATTCTCTCTCAGTTTATATTTTTATTCAGTTTTTTATTATAAAATCATAAAAAAAATAATTTGTCACATTGTCCTGATCACTTCGTTGGCCAAATATGTTTATATATATTAAGCTGCTTTGTCTCTGTCTGTCTTCAGCCACAGTGAATGTCAGTATGAGATGTCGTCCCTCAGCTCTAGCTTCGTTCAGATCCGTTTCGATGACATCCGCTTCCATGAGAACTGCGGCGGTGGGAGTTTTGGGAGCGTGTACCGGGCACACTGGATCTCACAGGACAAAGAAGTGGCTGTCAAAAAACTGCTGAAGATTGACGCTGAGGTTCGTCAGACTCACAGTTTGTGTTTTTGAATAAGTCAAATCAATTTTATTTGATAGTACACATTGTTTCAGAGCAGCTTTACAGAAATTAATATTTAATTCATGCATTATAGTCACGTTTAACAGATTAGAGCTGGACGATAAAATAGTTTAAACAGTATAAACAATCAAGCAATTTAGATTAGCTATATTGCTTTAGTACATACATACATATATGTTATTGTCAGGCCTGTTTGAAGTGCTAAACACAGCTGTGTCATGCACAGTTTGTTTTAAAAGTGTAAATAAGCATTCTATGCAAAAGAATAAGAAAAAAGCAGTACATCAAATCAGCACGTCTCAGTATTCGCTATGCATGTAGGCAAACAATACTGAGATGACGTACTACATCCTTTGAGATACTGGTAAGTTATTAATCAAATTCAGTACATAATCTAAATGTTGAGAAAGCTGGACACAGTATGTGTGTACATAGCCAGTGTTACATCATTTCCTGTATTCCATCCATCCATCCATCCATCAGACTTGTTTATTGTCATGAGACAGGGTAAGGATGTACAGTTTTCCATGACCATCGCTCCTTTTCTCTTCATCTCTCCCCCGCCTTTCTCTGTTTCTCTTTGTCTAAAGCAAATTTGATATACTGTAAGTGTAAAATGTAGCATCTTAATGTGGCTCTGCAGGCGGTGTGTGTTAATGCACGCTCAGCAGCACTGACAGAGTCTGTTCCACTGTTTACCGGAGTTTAGCAGCTTTCCTGGCTGAAGCCATTCAGTTTGAGTCCCAGCGGACATGTCCCACAATACTGCTAATGGCTCCATGTTCACGCACATTTCTAGCGTAATATTTGACCTCGACATACTGTAATGAAAAAATAGTTTTATGACATTGATGCAGCACTCATTTGAGCCTGAGTGTTTGACCGCAGTCTGTGACTTTCACCTCTGCATCTGTTTGTTTTTTTTCCTTCACCTCATCCAGGCTGAGATTCTGAGTGTCCTGAGCCACAAAAATATTATTCAGTTCTATGGAGCCATTCTGGAAGCACCCAACTATGGCATTGTCACAGGTAATAATAAAATGTGGTCTCTTTTTTTTCATAACCAGTTTGTCAGAGGTTTCTCTTTAAGTGCTCATAAGACAAAAAAAGTTCATAGGTATTCTAGGCTCTGGCATTGTTCAGATCTCTAAAACCAAGGTTCCTCTATAGTATGGAAAAGAATGGAATTTGATTCATTTCCAGGTCTGGATAAATATGGAAAAATGAAAAAAGAGTATGGAAAAATATTTGTCTATGGAAGCCTGACTTTTTATCTCATATTACTTTTTTCTCACAATTTGGAATTTTTTTGAATTCTGAGAAATTTTTCTGAATTGTGAGATATTTCATTTCAGAAACAAAAAACAGAATGTGTGGGATGTAAGCTCAGAATTCAGAAAAAAGTCAGAACTGTGAGATATAAAGAAACAAAGTCAGAATTTTGAGTTTATATCTTGCAATTCTTGTGAGAAAATCGCCCCTTCCATAATTGTCCCTATTCTGTTTTCTAAAATATCTCAAATTAAGAATTTCTATGCCTGAATGAACTCGAGGCACATAGAAAAAAAAATGCTAATTATAAAAATGCAAAATTATATATATGTATTAGTTTTTTTTTTAATCAAACTGCTTATTGAACTTTGGTCTGAAATTTAAACTGTTATTTCATCTGCAGTATACAATAAGAGCATAGCCAGCATGTAACATACATGTTAACAGCTGGATTTTAAAACAATTATCAGATGTTAAAAATCATCTGAAGAAGTCTGAAAAGTTTTGAAATGGAAAATGTGTATCTCATTGCTGATAATCATTTCTTTGTGATTATTTTATTCCTAAGCAATGCTATGATACCCCTGTTGTACCCCTCTCCCAAAAATTTCACTACTGCCTATTGCCATGTTGTTGAACTTGTGACTTTAAAAAGCTTTGTGAGTTATCAGAGTGTGAGGATAATTCATCAACAGGACAGATGCACACTTACACTGTTGTCTTGCCATTTTTTTAAGCATCCTATTGTGATCTTTGTCTCCAGGGATGTAAATGCGCTTATGACCAGATTTATGTGGCCTAATCATTTCTCGAGAGCATGTCTTTCAGTAGCTTTGTCAGCTGGGTATTCAGTAAATCTAATGGTTGTGCATGCTGTCATCCTCTGACTCCTGCTGCCAGCATCTGCTCCCTGTGTGTCTGTGGATGTGTGTGTGTGTGTAAATGGGAAACGCTGAGTGTGCTAAGCTGTGTTTGACTTCACTCGAGCGTTGGTGATAGATGATCTCATGTGTTGATTGACATCTTGACATGAGACAAGCTTTTTGCTCTCTCTCCGCTTCTCTGTATGTAAAACTGGTTATAATGACACACAAATTAGTGCTTTTTGTTCGACAAGGATGTATTAAATGAAGTGATAGTAAAGACTTTTATAATATTACTAAATTTGTATTTCAAATAAATGCTGTTCATTTGAACTTTCTATTCATCCAAGAATGGGGGGTGGGGGGGAAATGGTTCCCAAAGATATTATGGGAACACATGCAACACATTTGTTTTCAACATGTTCTTTGAGCAGCAAATCAGCATATTAGAATGATTTCTGAAGGATCATGTGACACTGGAGTAATGATGCTGAAAATTCAGCTTTGCATCACAGAATAGAAAAAAGTTATTTTAAATTGTAATAATATTTCGCAACATTACTGTTTTTACTGTATCAATTAAATGCAGCCTTGGCAAACATAAGAGACTTTTAAAAAAACATTAAAAAATCTTACCGACCCCAAAATTTTGTGGTTCAAAAAATGAAGCTATCATCTACAGTATATATCAGCTCCACAACATTTAGTTGACACATGTGGTGATATGTATATGGTTTGCGTGTTTGTATTGTAGAATACGCCAGCAGAGGATCACTGTATGAATATTTGTCCAGTGCTGACAGTGAGGAGATGGATATGGATCAAGTAATGACCTGGGCGATGGAGATTGCTAAAGGTATGTGCCTGTATGAATACGTGTGTTTATGTAATGAGCTCAGTCACATTTTCCTTCTGAGATAATGGCTGGTTCTCTGATTTGTTTCTCTGTAGGAATGCATTATTTACATGCCGAAGCCCCTGTGAAAGTCATTCATAGAGACCTGAAATCAAGAAATGGTGAGTTCTTAGCTGTCCTCTGAGCAATTTCACATGCAAAAAATGCAAACATGAAGATTATACACAAAAAACTGTTTTCTTTTCTCTCCATTAGTTGTTCTAACTGCAGACAATGTATTAAAGGTATGCTTCCTGTTTTTTTATTCACATCCAAATATTCTTAATAAAATCTTAGTATTTAAACTGTGCTCAAAATATCAATATGACTGTCCCTGCATAATGCATTGTGTCTGTGTCAGATCTGTGATTTTGGAGCATCAAAGTTGGTTTCTCACACAACGCACATGTCTCTGGTGGGCACCTTCCCTTGGATGGCCCCTGAAGTGATCCAGAGTCTGCCAGTCTCAGAAACATGTGACACCTACTCATATGGCGTGGTCAGTACTTATATCTGTTGTATGAATGTGCTGTGATCATGTTTTTCTATCTCTGTGTCCCTGTAATGAAAAAAAAAAAGTTCATAAAATGGGATACTGTAAGAATTTCAATTCTGTAAGATTCAAATTACTTCTTTTTTCATGTAACACAAAGGAACTTTTGAAGAATTTTATTTGGCAAGGATGCATTATAATTAATCAACAGTGACACCAAAACAGACTTTCACATTGTTACAAAAAATTATTTTTCAATTCATCAAGTAATGCTAAAAAGAAATTATCATGGTTTAACTTTCATTTTATGGCAAAGAGCAGCCAGGACATTTCACTAAATATCTTCTATTGTATTCTGTGGAAAAAAAGAAAAACAAATGTGAGGCTTGTATTTAAGAGTTTATATATATTAGTGCTCTCAAACGATTAAACACATCCAAAATAAATGTTTTTGTTTACATAATATATGTGTGTGTATTGTGTATATTTATTATGTGGGTAACACTTTACAATAAGGTTCATTAGTTAACATTAGTTAACAACATTAGTTAACATGAACTAAGAATGAACAATACAGCATTTATTAATCTTAGTTAATGTTAATGTCAGCATTTACTAATGCATTATTAAAATCACAAGTTGTGTTTGTTAACATTAATTAATGCACTGTAAACTAACATGAACTAACAATGAACAACTCTATTTTTATTAAGTAACGTTAACAAAGATGGATAAACAGTGTAATAAATGTACTGGTCTTTGTTTGTTCATGTTAGTTAATACATTAACTAATGTTAACAAATGACACCTTATTGTAGAGTGTTACCATTATGTGTATATAAATACATACACATACAGCATATATTTTGAAAACGTTTACATGTATTTACATGTATATATTTATGTTCATATAATTCATATCATATATAAATATATTTCATATATAAACATAACATATTTTCTTAAATATATACATGCATGTGTGTGTGTGTGTATTTATATATTCATAATAAATATACACAGTACATACACATATATTATGTAAACAAAAACTTTTATTTTGGATATGATTGATCGTTATTAATCATTTGACAGCAATAATATATATATATATATATATATATATATATATATATATATGTATGTATGTACAGTATATACACACACACACACACACACACACACACACACACACACACATGGCTGTTGTGTATGTATGCTTGACTGTCTGAATCAATTGTTATTTCAAACACAGTCTTCATAAACTGCATTCCAAGTGTTGTTCAACCCATATATGTTTTTGTTTGTGAAATATGCCAGTTTTGTTGTAGAGAGCAATGCCAGGACATATGTACATTTATTGTTTGATTTGTGGTTGGTCTTGCAGGTATTGTGGGAGATGTTGACCAGAGAAGTGCCATTTAAAGGGTTTGAGGGTTTGCAGGTGGCCTGGTTGGTGGTGGAAAAACATGAGGTACTGCACAGTATCCCACAATCCCTCTGTGTTCTTTAGAGAGGAATGTTATTACTGTACAACCACCACATGAATGTAATGTTAGTATAGTTACATTACTGTTAAAGTTTTAAAGTCAGTTTTGCTATGAATATGTTTGTCATACATTGTCAGTACTTGTAGTAGTTAACTGTGGCTGACTCTTTTCCTGGCTTTGCTCCAGAACCTAGTGAACTGCCTTCTTTCCTACATAGACAGCTGCATCCTCACTAGATTGAAACCTCTATTTTAACCTCTGTTTCCCGCATGGAATCTGTGCCCACAGAACTCATTAGCATTTTGGTGAATTTTATCATGCTTTCAGCTACAAATAAGAATTGGTGTGATCCTGTGACATTCATAGGCAGCAAATAGTTTTGCAAACAATGGTTTTCACTGGAGTTTACTGTAAGAATGGTGTTGTTAAGCATAAAAATACATACAACACATAAATAGTATACAAAATAGCCAACCTTAATTAGACTGAACTATTTGAAGTAATACTTTTAATTACTGAATGAATTTGTAGTACATTTAGAATGACTAATTATCTCACTAGCTATGTTTACATGCACTAATTTTCTTCAGTTTGACTGAATCCGCTTCAATTTCATATTCTGAAAGTCGAACTCAGAACTTTACAGTCCAATTTACATATTTTTTTACATGTACATTACATGTATTCTGACCAAAACGCGTGCGTAGTGCTTAGTTGCCACGATCAGAACTGGAGAAAGTCACCAAGATAATGTCACCACAACTACCACAAGTATAATTTTTGCCTTGATGACATATCTAAAAAGAATGGTGATGTCAAAAGCAAATATTTAGTAAAGATTCAGTCTCCTCATCTTACTAGTTTCAAACTAGTTCACTAGTAGTTTGTGAGATGTAAACAAACATATGCATATTTCTAAGATGTAAAATACATGCATCATGGGACTGCGTACATGTTCAAGCCATTCTCGAGTCCGATTGAGAAAATAGTCCATTTCCAGTTTTTACATGCTCATTTTTTGCCTATTAATCAGATTATCTCAGGTCTACACCAGCTCTTCAGACCCGATCGAAATATCATTTGGATCACCTTCAGTCAGATTGATTTTCAAGTGTTTACATGAAGGCTTTACAGTCCGACTGAGCCATTTACTATCATATTATTTGGCTGCGTGTACATGTGGCTACTTTGTCTGCTGTCTTTGGATTGTCACAGTGCATTATGGGATTGCAGAATTATATATATATGCAATTCTTCCTAAGAATTTGACCTAAAGAAGGTATTTTAGAATTAAAAGCAATAATGCTGATAATGAACTTTCGGAACAGACTTTGCATTGATCCAGAGACACCTAATGATAATGATTTGGAACTGTACGTTTCCTGTTCTTCCTGTGGGTAACAGAACAGTATGATCACAGATTCCATTGCTTGCTTTAGTTGGTTATTTATAGTGGGCTGATCCAGAGGCTTGGCTCTGTATGTGTACAAGAACCCCTGCAACTTTTATTGAGCTCTAGCATACATTACAGAAAGTTAAGGTATATTGTGGTTCTCTTTATGTGTTTGCAGAGAAGCCATCAGTTGAAGATCGGATCAGACCACAGTGGTTTTAGTGCTGTAGGGGGTATTCAGGAAACCTTTTTAGATAAACATCCCGGCCTGAGACAGAGAAAAGGGAGCAAGTACTTATAAGAGAAAATGTTGGCGAGGGGGAGTGGGAGAGGTCAAAAGATGGATGAAAAGATATTTTGGTTTATGTTAAATTCCCAGTGGGAAGGAGCAGTTTCCATTCTCTCGTGGGCTCATGATTATGTGGTGTGCCAGTGCTGTTTGTCAGATCTAATACTGTGCAGCTATTGCTATTGGACGAGCCACTTGGACAGTATTAGATTCCTACATGTGTGGCTTATCAAATGGGATTCGACAAGTCTCCATTACAGCATCTCTCCTCACATGCTCTTAAAGTTCCATTATCTTGAGTGAGAACTCAGTTTTATCACTTAGCAGTGTAAACAGCGGCCATGTAAAAGCTCTTTGTTAATCCTTATATACTGGTTATTATATATCAGACTCTTTGAAAATGGAGATATACGCTCCATTTGAGTTGTGATGTAAACTTAGCCCAGAGGAACGCTTGCAGCAGTTGCTTTTGGGAGCTTAAACGGGACTCGTGCTAAAATTAGAATTTGATGTAATGGCTGCTATAATGGGTTTTTGAAATGGATTCTAATGTGTGTGCATGTGTCTGTGGTATTTGTGTGGGTTATGTGTTCCAGAGGCCGACCATTCCCAGCAGCTGCCCCGCCAGCTTTGCAGACCTGATGAGACGCTGCTGGATTGCAGAGCCCAAGGTACGAGCCGAAATTCAGCTCATATGATGATCAGGCTCTCTGGAATCCTATAAACTGTTTACATTTAGTCATTCAGCAGATGATTTTATTCAAAGAGACTTGCAAACTAAGGAACATCACAAGCAGCTGTTCCTTGAAATGAAGTCTTAGTGAAAACAAGTCGTGAACATCTTCACACTGAGCCTGAAATAACATACTGCAAGAAGCATTCTACATTGTACTCTTTTTTCAGCAAGTGGAGAATTAGTGTTTATTTTTCCCAGAGAGGGGTGATTCATAATTAAATTTTATGTGAAAGATTTATGTGCAAATTATGCCATTTATTCTTGCTGACCTCAGTGTGACCTCAGATTTCTTAAATTTTTAATTGTGAATAGGTATGTGTGTCAAAGGTTTATGACCTAACATTTTAAGAGCTAAGTGAGAAAGTGACCAAAAAAAGGAGAGTGGGTGAGGTTTAATGAACGCTTGAACTCAAACTTTGATTTAGTTGGTGCATTACATTGTGCTGAAGAATGGCCAAAATAAACACGCTCTTTCATCTCCAGGAAAGGCCACAGTTCAAACAGGTCCTGAGCACCCTAGAGACCATGAAAAACGACAGCAAATTGCCGGGCCAGTGCAATTCCTTCTTACATAACAAAGCAGAGTGGAGGTACGTCCAACTTTTTTTGTATAGTTTTGAAGTGCTAAATTAAAAAAAAAAAGATTATAAGCATGTTCTTTGAAAAGAAAAAAACCCCAAAATATTTGTATTCATTTTTGCAAATGACAAGCGTGATTCATATGGACCCATAATCTAATTATAAAAAGTGTATACTTTGGAAACAATTAATCAATAGCCAGTTTCACACAACTTACAAGAATTAAAATAAGTTAAAAACCCAAATATGAAACAGGAAGTAACTGTCTGTAAGAGCCAAGAACAATGTAGAAATTATTTCAGTTTGTCTACTGATTCGTAAAAACTAGCAAAACATATGTGTGCCTTAATGTACACCTGAATGTTAATGTAATGGACAACTATGGGGTCTTTTGGAGAGTATAAAAGCTAAAATATTAAGCTTTTTTAATGCTTTTAAGTATGTTTGTTATTTGAGGTCAAATTGTCTACATTTTATTAGCTGACTACTGCACTTTTCAGTCATATGAAATTACAATGTATAAACTTGCTGGCATAATTCTGAAATGATCCAAATAGTTTTTGTGAAATTTAACTTGTATTCAACTTTCGTGAGTATCACGTTTTTGAGGAGCTATAGTATAATCATTTACAGTATGTAAAAAAGTAGACTAGGATTTATCTAGGGGTATGAGTTGTAAGAGCAAAAACACGAATAGAGGAAACAAACACAATAAATGCATGACTTCAGCAGCGCTGCAATGCATGAAGGGAGATATGTCAGAAATGAACTGAGTGGAATGGAAAAAGAGAGTGAGGAGCAGAAGGGGGAGGAAGAGGGAGGGTGAGACATTCTGGAAACGCTCCTCATGAGAGTGGTAGAGAAATCAATTCTAGCAGGAGGGAAGTTTTGAGAGTGTGTGTGGAGAGATTTTGGCAGGGGCTGATATGGCTTTGAGGGCAGAGGGGTTGAGGAGGGGGGCATTCTGGCCTTCCTTCACATACCTGCTTATAAATAGCCACACTAAAGGCTTTGTGTGGGGGTTGTATTGTTTAGCATACAGTACCACCTGCTGGCACAGGTAGGAATTGCAGACAGCTGGGGGTTTAGGTCAAAGAGCATTTTGAATTGGGATAATGATTATTCCATGTTTTTTGTACATGATGTAAGTGTGTTGCTCAAACTTCCTGTGCCTTCTGTCTGTAAGGTGTGAGATAGAGGAGACGCTGGAACGCTTGAAGCAGCTGGAGAGGGAGTTGAGCTGTAAGGAGCAAGAGCTGGCGGAAAGAGAAAGGCGACTGACAGAGTGGGAAAACAGACTTATGGAAAGATCCAGATCCTGCACTCCTGTGGGTCCTCATCCTTCTGTACTCAAAATAACAACTCATTTTGCAACCACGCTTCTGCATACTGTGTGCTACATAGTACATTCATTATTATATTATATTATGAATTGGTTTGATGCCACCTTTATGGAGTGTGTCATTTTTGCACCATTTGTGGTATCAAACAGAATTGTAATATTATAACAATAATGAGGATTCTCAAATTTGCCTCGTCTGAGATTGGACAGACGTAACAGACAAACAGTCTTACCCAAAACTCTGATTGTGTGCTGTGTTGGGCTGGTCTGGATGTTTTGATAGTGTCACAGTGTTTATAATTATAATCCACACACTATGGGCTTCATTCATGAAACATGAGCAGAATGATTCTTTTGTTTTTGTGTGTGTGTGTGTGTGTGTGTGTGTGTGTGTGTGTGTGTGTGTGTGTGTGTGTGTGTGTGTGTGTGTGTACGCGTTTTTGTGAAAAGTCAGGACATAGATTTGTATAATGACAAAGGTATGACAGGTATTACAAGGTGAAGGTGACATCTCAGGACATTGACCCATGTCCCCACTTATCAAAACGCTTATAAATCACTCAGAATTAGTTTTTTTTGGAGAAAGTTGAAATGCACAGTCTCCTGTAAGGGGTAGGTTTAGGTGTAGGGTTGGTGTAGGGCAATAGCACATACAGTAAGTACAGTATAAAAACCATTACGCCTATGGGATGTCCCCACTTTTCACAAAAACGAACATGTGTGTGTGTGTGTGTGTGTGTGTGTGTGTGTGTGTGTGTGTGTGTGTGTGCACTCGCCTGTATGTCTGTGCCTGTGTGTGTGTGTGTGTGTGTGTGTGTGTGTAAATCGGTCTTTAAGTCACTGGACTGGTTTTTAAATGCACAGGTTTAAAAGTTGTAGTATGCTGACATTGTTGTGTTTTCACGTGATCTGCAGCAGTCTGATAATGTAGGAAGTTGCACAAAGGAGTAGTGAAACTTCAGCAAAGTCTGGGCTAAAACAAAACTTTAAATGTGCGGTGCAAATTTTGGCACACATAGTAGGTCATCTACATAGAGAAAATCTGCATAATACAGTATACACAGTAACATAGTCTTGTGAGAAACAAGTATACTTTGTAATTAATTAATTTGTAATTGCATATTTTCAATGAAGTTTGAAGTTTAGTATATTTAAAATATATTCACTTTAAATGTAATATTGAATACCACTCTACAGTACTTTACTATAATAATACTTTAATAAAGTACCTTGCATGCACTGTAGTGTTATTCAACACTTCTTTAAAGTGCAACTTTTGATTTAATATTATTACATACTTTATATATATTATATACTTATTAAGTGTACATACGTGTTAAAAAGCAGTCATGAAAGTGTACTTTCTTTAAGTACACTTACAATGCCTTTATTTCATTATTATATAGTCTAAAAGTTTTTTTGTACGTTTTTTAAAAATATACTTTTAATACATGAAGTACACTACAAGTGCACGTTAAATACAATTAAGTGCGATTTTAATTATGCCTCGTTATTAACCTTATAATGCATTGTATGATCTCACAAATAACTGTAACCACAGTTGTAATACATTATAATACTCATCTATTCATTGTTACACCTTTAGAAAGTATAATGCATTAAAACACAACAAACAAACCTTCAAATATTATAATGCATTTTAACTTTGTTACAAAATTATTTATGAAAAGATATAATGCATTACACTGTACATTATGAATAACTTTATTATGCATTATACATCAAGGCTTATGTAAAGTGTTACCAAAGTATTTTTAAAAATCATAGAAAAATGATAGAAATTTGTAGGCCAGTTTCCATTGAACTTGTAAAAGTACATTTCCACCTTTAATTCCAATGACTACTTACAAACTGTTAATTGACTTCATGTCCTTTTCGCAGCTGTTTTCACATATTTCCCCCTTGGCGGCCACTCTCAGTGCCGAGTCCTTCTATGAGTCTCACATGGAGGAGAGCAAAAGCTCGGAGGTCAGCTGTCAGATTTCATCAACCTGCAGTAATGGGGATCTGGGCCAGGCCAGCCTACAGAAGCTCATGCTGGGGTTCGGGGGCGTCTTTGACCTGGATATGAACATTCCCGGCGGTAACCTCGTCAGCCAATCAGGGATGCAGTTGAACATGCAAGCAAAGAAGAATTCCTCCAAGTCCTGCAGTGTCCGTGAGGGACGCAAACTAAACATGGCCATCACCATGGACGACTTTGGCTGGTCTGACGATGACAGCGATTAGTGGAGGGCAGCTCGGTACAATAGGGCAGGGTTAGATGGGGTCAGAGGTCAAATGTCGAGAGTCAGATCTAGCAAAATCAGGAATTAATAGTTTAAACTGTAACGATTCATCTGAATATTTTAAAAGATTGTTGCACCCATGTGTGGTATGTTTCAGTGCAAAAAAAACATGCATTACTTGATGCAGAGCAGAATATTACGCTACCCTGTTAGCAGTAGGGCTGCTGTTCTGAATATACCGGCTAACCAGCATAAATAAATAGCAAGCGGATGAATGATACTGCGTAATTGGGAAGATACAGGGTACTGCATAAATGCCCATAAATGGCAGGATTTACCATTGGTAGGAGGGATTTACCTCTGCCTTCTCTGAGCGAGACAGCAGATCATACTGAGATTTCCCCTGTGAGATAGTCACATTTACAGTATTTATAAAGTGTGATGCGAGATTTAATGGGATTTCTGAAGCTGTGTTTTTGTAAAGCTCTGAAGTTTTTATAAAATAAAGGAAATACTGAACAACCTATGTGAAATGGGTCAAACTACAAGGGAACATTTCCAATATATGTTTAAAAAAATAGATGTAGAATAAACTATTATAATTCACTGCGTTGTTTGTGGCACAGGCATAAATTATACATTGTATTATGTGACAGATGATTAAATAGATGAAAATAATGCTTAGACCTATTTAAGGACCACAATATAAAATAAGAAACTTATAAAGTATGAAAGAAGCACAGAAGAAGATATTCTGAAGGTTAAACAACCTAACTGTTGATGTTGACTTCCATAGTATGAAAAGAAAAAAAAAAAATACTATGGTTAATGGCTACTGTCAACTTTTTGGTTACCGACGTTCTTCAAAATATCTTCTTTTGTGCTCAAGAAGAAAGAAACCTAACGAAGTACCTCTTTAGATGAGGGAACACATATTCACTATCAACTGTGTTTTCCCTCAATAAACTCCTAATTTGATGCTATATAATAGTTAGTGAGGTGGCTAAGTTCAGGTATTGGGTCAGATTAAGAGATCTTGGTCATGGAGAATAAGGCCTAATAAGTAATAATAAACAGCCAATATGATAGTGACGTGCATGCTAATAAGCAACTAGTTATTAGTGAGAATTGGACCTTTAAATGAAGTGTTATCATTGTATTATTTAATATATTCATTTGAATATTTTGTGAAAATTTGATTAATAAAGTCATCTTGCACACTCTTGAGGGTTCATATGCAGTAAAAAGCAAAGAACAATCGCAAAGCAACTCTCTGGCATTGTGGCTGTAACATCTGCATTCAAACTTGTGCTCAAATCTCACATATAACCGCACATGCTTGTCATGGGCCCACGTGATTTGTTTAGCAAATTTCTGGAGTCATGTGACAAGCATAACCAGTGCTTTCACTTGTTTCTTTATCATTTGCGCGGGATTTGTATGGCTGTTTCAGCCTCTTCACTGGACTGTGCGTGACAGATAAGCTGAGTGCCAACTGGAGTCAGAGCAGAGGCCCACTTTGTACCATACACTCCACGAGCGTTTAACCCACGTCTGCACTCTATCCACATGTTCAACAGGCACAGGAAAAAAATAGGCTTACAAGCTTACAAAAAGTCATATTTTGTCTGCCAGTTCTCCAAGTTATTACTCTCATATATTGTATAAACAATACTTGCTCTGGTAGCACACAGTTGTAGGTTGTGTATACAGAGGCTCATGTGTGAGTGTGTGATTCACTGGAGGTTTGGGTGTGTTTGTTCCCAGCACAGAGATCCGGATCTCCTGTTTCACATGCAAGACAAACACATAACCCTATTCATCGTTAGTGCGTTTAATCTGTAAACTATATCCAAAGCAGGAGACTGGATAAGAAGATTAGCCTGACTGCATCAAGAATATTATGTAGTTTGGTTCCATGGCATTGAATATAGAGCAATAGGAGTCGAACATTTCCAAGTTTGACTGGATGTAGTTTTTGCATTATCTTGAAGATTACTTTAAAGGATTTGGTTTGAATGCTTCATTTTAGTGTTGCAGACAAATATAATTGTGGGAAGACCGTATTGAATATTTTGTGAACTTTCTACCATTATCAAAACTTAATTTTTCATTAGTTCATTAGGACAACTTTAAAGGCTTAGACTCTTCACAATCGTGTGTAGATACGTGTCATTTAAAAACAAACTCTGGAGTGGTTTTATAATAATGCTGACACCCCATTTTTGCATACATGTGAAAACCCTTCTTCCCTTTTCTCTTAGCAACACTGTAGACATAACATGGTTGCTAACTTGCCACATCAGCTACTTTAAGCTGTGAAGTTTTGGCAAGGCTCAGTCTCTCAATCATACTCAAATATACATGGAGACAAAAAAAAAAAAAAAAAGACAATGGCAGCAGATTAATTAAGCATTTTTATTGAAAAGGTTGACCGAATAACAGGAACAATTTTATTTCATGGAATGTGGGTTTTTAACAGAACATTTTCTATATTTTTAAGTCGGGCATGTGTTCTCTTGCTAGCTTGTGCAAGGGTCAGCAAGCCTTCAATTTAATACTCCTCTCCTTCTTCATCCTCTTCCCCGACGCTGTCTGTTCCCACCTCTTCATAATCCTTCTCCAGGGCAGCCATGTCTTCTCTGGCCTCTGAGAACTCACCCTCCTCCATTCCTTCACCCACATACCAATGAACAAAAGCTCTCTTGGCGTACATCAGATCAAACTTGTGATCCAGACGAGCCCAGGCTTCAGCGATGGCTGTGGTGTTGCTCAGCATACACACAGCTCGCTGCACCTTAGCCAGATCTCCTCCAGGAACCACGGTTGGAGGCTGGTAGTTGATGCCAACCTTGAATCCAGTGGGACACCAGTCCACAAACTGGATGCTACGCTTGGTCTTGATGGTGGCGATGGCAGAGTTGACATCTTTGGGAACCACATCTCCACGGTACAGCAGACAGCAGGCCATGTACTTGCCATGACGAGGGTCGCATTTCACCATCTGATTGGCTGGCTCGAAGCAAGCGTTGGTGATGTCAGCAACAGACAACTGCTCATGGTAGGCTTTCTCTGCGGAGATCACTGGGGCGTAGGTGGCCAGAGGGAAGTGGATACGTGGATAGGGCACCAGGTTGGTTTGGAACTCGGTCAGATCTACATTCAGGGCTCCATCGAAACGCAGGGATGCTGTGATGGAGGAAACGATCTGCCCAATCAGCCTGTTGAGGTTTGTGTAGGTGGGGCGCTCGATATCGAGGTTTCTACGGCAGATGTCGTAGATGGCCTCGTTGTCCACCATGAAGGCACAGTCGGAGTGCTCGAGGGTGGTGTGGGTGGTAAGGATGGAGTTGTAGGGCTCCACCACCGCAGTGGACACTTGAGGAGCTGGATAGACAGCAAACTCAAGTTTTGACTTCTTCCCGTAGTCGACAGAGAGCCTTTCCATTAGGAGAGAGGTGAACCCAGAGCCGGTGCCACCACCAAAACTGTGGAAGATCAGGAATCCCTGGAGCCCGGTGCACTGATCAGCCTACAAACAAAATAGTGAATGTTAAGATGAGAAATATATCAATTAATTCACTGATATTTTATTACCTAGTCACTAGTATGTTTTGGAGTGAACGTGTATGTTCTGTGAACTTCCCAACTAATGTCTACAGTTTATAGAGAAGATGGTGGCATAAGAGGCATCTTACCAGTTTGCGAGTCCTGTCCAGCACCAGGTCAATGATCTCCTTGCCAATGGTGTAGTGCCCACGGGCGTAATTGTTGGCAGCGTCTTCCTTACCAGTGATCAACTGCTCAGGGTGGAACAGCTGGCGGTAGGTACCTGTGCGCACCTCATCTGAAAAAAAGAGGAGGAGAAACTTCTTTTAACTGCAGGCTAACCAAAACACCTAAAGTTGCTCTGAAGGTCAAAATTTTACAGCTGGGAACAAAAAAAAAAATAATAATAATAATATTATTGTTTATATATATATATATATATATATATATATATATATATATATATATATATATATATATATATATATATATATATATACACACATATATACACACACACACATTTTTTTTTTTTAATAAGAAATAATTACCAATGACGGTGGGCTCCAGATCGACAAAGACTGCTCTTGGGACATGTTTTCCAGCTCCAGTCTCACTGAAGAAGGTGTTGAAGGAGTCGTCACCTCCTCCAATGGTTTTGTCACTGGGCATCTGGCCGTCTGGCTGGATCCCATGCTCCAGGCAATACAACTCCCAGCATGCATTGCCCATCTGGGCTCCGGCTTGGCCGACGTGCATGGAAATACATTCACGCTGTAGAAAGAGAGGGGGGAAAAAATTAAATAAAAATATATGGTTAGCAACAGCAACTTGGAAAATGCTTGGAAGAAAAATTATGCAAGATCACGTCAATTAAATATTTCTTTACATGTATCAAATAAACAGGTATCATTAAAGAAAGCAAAGTCACTGCACAGATTTCTGTTAACCCCCTGGAAAAAAAAGAGGCCACAGCAGGTATCCACACAAACACACAATGTCCATAAAGGAAATGGGGCAGACTGCTAGGGCAGGATGTTTATTCTTTTCATATGGAAAGCTGTTGGATGGTGCCTTTGTTTGAATGAAGTGATGTATACCTTGTTTTCACTGTAACACTGCACATTCCTAACATTACAAACATAGTTAAAGTTAGAGACTTTCCTTTAACTGAAAATATGTCATGTCTGAAACATGCTCAGTGCCCAGATTGTCTTTTTACTAACTAACGTTAATATTAACACAGATTAATAAATGTATTTTTCCATGTTCGTTTGTAAACAGCGCGCAAGGTTTATGTGCATTGTCCAAGTCTTCTCCGTTTTTAGGGTCTCTCTGTGGCAGAGTTACAGTGCCACATCCTGGTCTGGCGTGTATACTACATCGTAGTGTGTAGGTTGTGTGTGTACGCAGATATTTCTTGAGACAAAGAGAAAAAAAAAGATCGGATAGGGAAAGCTCCGGCTTCGTGTGGATGTGGCCTAAGATGACCGGTTTCCGAAGATTAATTGGTCAGCATGTGGATCAATACCCATTACCAGCTCCCAACCAGCCACACTGCAGCTGTTCCAGTCGTTTTTATCTGCATGAACGCATGCAGGCTTAAAATGCTGACTAGGCCCAAAGGATAGGGAGAGTGTAAAATACAGCCATTTTGCTTTCATTCTCATTCTTACTCTTTGAATGCCAAGTACTCATTTTGAAATATGAAACACAGAATTTAAGCATTTATCGAGTCAGACGGTGACTTATAACTGTAGTGTAGGGAAGAGGCCTAAAGGGCAGGGCAGGGCCGGTCCCATCCCCCACCCAACGTGTACCACCCAGTTTTCTGTATTATTCAGCGAGAAGAAACGAGTAACGTTAGAAGAAAAAGGCGCGATATCTGATCGCGCGCCTTAACTGGAGACTTTTATCCGCGGCTTTGAAATTCTGACGTGTCTGCTACTCCACCCTCTTGCGCATCTAACAAAAACCCAAGCTATAACATTTATATCTTTAATACCGTTTCTAAATATTAATATGTGTATCTTACAAGGACGTTTATCAATTTTCTACATAAATTGTTTTGGGTTTTGCTGATTTTTCTTTGTTCTGCGTGTTTTTAGAAAGTGCGCCAGACTTCCCAAAGCTCCAGCCGTTAAGCGTGCGCGCGCACATTTGTCTCGCGACCGCCCAAAGCCTTTAAATACTATTAAATATCAGTAAACACCAAGATTAAACGAATTAACATAGCTTCTGTCTTATATTTAAAACAGAGATGTGCTTTAAATTTTATACAAAACTCACTGAAGTGATTTCGTTCAAAACACGTACATCTCAAACTGTAAAAGAACGGTTTCCACACAGAAAATAATCGTTTGTGCTATTTACTGAAAACAGACGTGAAGTTAAATCTTACCATTTTTTCAGATTTCCTTCAGACCGACGTTAAGGACTCGGAGAGAGAAGGCAGGATTGCTGCGGAAGGGGTCGGGCTACGTTTATATAGTGGCGCGCGACCGGATGGAGGAGAGGCGGGGCTTTGGCTGCACTCTGGCGGGAGCGGCAGTTAGCGGACACCAGAGCCAGAGAGAGAGAGAGTTGCGACAACTCTCCACCAATGGACCGTTTTTTTTTTACAGCAATGGCGGGAGCCGCTCAATAGTTCCCGGAAGTTAGCGCTCATACTATCAGCGCCATAGAGATGCAGCTGACTGTATCCACTGTCCAGCCTCTTATGAAGACTTCAGATGACCCAGCACCTGTGAGGAGATGACGCCCTTGAGAGGACTTCAGATGAAGCTGACTCAGACTCTGAAGAAACATACAAAACCACTAAATTGTTCTTGCATTGTAATCAACGTGATCAAATCATGTAACCATTGCTTTAATGGCATTACTTAACTGCATGATGTGTATAGCCTAATTTTAGAACATTTCTGCCATATGAACATTACTTTGACACAGTTACACTTGTTAACACAACTCTTATAAACATTCATTTTCTGTAAAGCTGCTTTGAAACAATATGTATAATAAAAAGTGCTATACAAATAAATGTGAATTGAACAAAACGTGATGCATCATTTTTTTTCTCCTCTCCATGTCAGTAAGGAAACCATACATTCACACTCCTTTCTGTGAGAGACTGCAGCACTCCCATGCAGCCCAGCAAACTATAGTGGAGACTTCAAGGACAGCATGCTTTATAGTATGTAAATAAGTGCATAGCAAATGTCAACATACATAAAAATGTATGATTAAATGTGTAAAAATGTTTTAAGTTACTTTAAATTTGAATATACTACAAATATATTAATAATCGAGGAGTGCACAAGAATCAAAAACATTAAACGAGATTAATTCCCACTTAATTTTTAAAATATATTCACTTATTTGGAATGAATTTTCAAAGACAACAAACTTATTCACCATGAGATTAATAAAACGACAATTAACATTAAGATGTGATTGCACTTGACTAACATACAAGTTGTTAGAAACACACACACATAATTATATTTATACAGAGAGGCTGAAGTTACCTTGGTAAAAGGCCACGATGTCGTTTATATATCAAACATGGACTTTTAGCATGGCAACATCAACCTAAAATATGTTAACATGGCAGGTAAGGATAGCTGACCACATTAATCCTCAAATATTAGCGGATTTTATCTTTTAAAAACAACAGTGATACAACTACACGTGTATACCACGTATACATTTATATATTATTTATATAAATAATGTAAATAAGTTACTTTATAGTCTACTAATTACCAAAAATCTCAGTTCTGTCTCACTAACTCAATGTATTCTAATAGCCCGCTATGCACTTCCTGGAACTATTTGAGGCCTACGTGAATCACGTGACGACCGAGCGTTCCGAACTTCCGTTGTCGCAACTCTGTCCGTTTCTCAAAGGGAAGGCTGCATCCTCCAGAGGTCGCATTTGTAGGCTGTCTCTCTTGGCTCTGGCGGACACGAAGAAGAAGAAGAAGAGGAGGAGGGAACGTTTGGGCGGAACTTGATGAAGCGAACCATTCAGAGGGGATGGAAAATGCTTAGTAAGACAAGGGAGGTTGTTGTTTTTATTATTTAAACTGAAAAATAAATAACAATTATTAAAAGTAATAATAATGATTTACACCCTACGCAAATATTGTACACTAAATGAGGCCGTTTTTAATGATACATATTTGATAATATCCATTATAAACCCTTATCACCACACCGAACAAAGACAGATGTTAGGTTCCATTTCAGTCAGACTTACAAAGGTTTTAATGTAATTTTGTGAACAGTTTACTTAAAGAAATAGTTCACTAAAAACTGAAAACTGTCATTATTTAACTCTTATATTGTCCCAAACCATTATTTCATCTGTGGAACACAAACAGTGGATTTTGGTAAAGTTATTTTCAATATAATGTGAATGAGGACTAATGTACAGGGAATGTAAAGTAAATGCTTGCTGTGAAAAAAAAAACAAAACAACTAAGTAAGCACCACAATAAATCAGGTTTTCAAACTCAGGGGAGTGCTAAGGGGTGGTCAACAAGTTTAGAGAAAAACACTGTTAAAAATGTAATATTAAATAATAAGATTAAAAGTGAGTTGGAAAGAACATAATATAAAGTAAATATGTCAGAAATAATATTTAATTAATTTTAATGTAATTTTTTTCACAGTATAAATGGGGCCTTTACACACACACAATATATATATATATATATATATATATATATATATACAGCTGCATTTTAAATTTTAGGATAGGGTCCCTCACACAAGAATCATTGAAGCCTGAAATTGCCTGCTACATTCTTTTCTCTTAGCTTAGCTTTTTTGTTACGTCACATTGTAAGCAAGCACAATATTGTTAAAAACATTTCATGTTTCATCAACATTCACAAAACCTATTGCTTTCACATAATAATATAAAATGCATTTCCAGATGTTGCTTTCAAAAAATAGGCTTAATCTTTGGATGACACCTAAAGGACGGATCATTTCTGAAACTTGATATCTTCCAAGTTACTAAAAGACCAGAACATATTTAATCAGGTCTGAAAACATGTTGCAACCTCACGTTTATCTGTCATAAACTTTGCACTTTGAAATATGTCACGTATCCAGATCTGCTCTGCAGGAAACCTCATCAGATATTCTCTGGAAGACAGTATTGTAATTGTACAGTATGTTCACATCAAACACTTGTGACTGCAGTAATGCTTTCTCACTCTTTCCCCAGATGAGATTTTGTGGCTTAGATAAGTCTAAATGTTTAGAGAAGGACTCAGTGGGGAATGTCTGGAATGCCTGGTAGGGCCATTGTGTTTTTAAGTGGAGGGCAGTACATTTGTATCAGCATAAGAGAGGAAAGAAGCTATGAAAGGGTCAAGTTCAGATTATATTATTATTATGCACCTGAATGTGAGAGACCATAAAAAGTCAGTTGGCTTTAGAGGAAAACTGTGTCAGACAGGGTGGGGGCAGATTTATTTAAAAAATTTAAATAAAAAGAGCTGTATGTGTTATGAGCTGCTAAGTGCTTGCTTTGTATCCAAATAGATTATCTTCAATGTAAATTAGACCATTGTTTGTGGAATTTACCTTGTCTGGAACTATTTGCAATCTCACCTCGCATTGAAAAAACCTTAAAAAGGATGTGCTACAAATATTTCAAATATATTAAAATTAAAAATAAATCTAGACAGAAAGTCCAAGTCCCTTTTTACCAATTTCATAATTTTCTATATGAGCAGAAAGTCATGGCAATTATGTTTTACATAAACTCATCAAAATAAGTTGAGCAATTTACATTTTTTTGGGATGTTATATGAAATCCAACTTGATTTTTAAGTTGGTTTAATGTAATTAATTCGTACAAGCAAGCTGATTAAACTTAAAAATTTAAGATGGCAAATGAAGTGAAGTTTTTATGTTGATATAGGTGGACATTTTTACAGCTTAAAGTGTTTCTGCTTAAGATTTAGTGTTAAACCTTAGTCTTGAAAGACTGTTGTCTAGAAATGATCTTAAAGTGACATTTATGTAATTTAATTCAACGACTGATATGTTTCAAATTTCAATTTGGTATAATATGATTTTAAACTTCAAGTCTGTGCAAGGGCTTCTCAGGCATGCTGAAACAGACTTGACTGACTCATGATCTAAAGGCATGCAAATTGTAATAGAATGTAAAACTTTTGTTAATTGCTTCCTTTCAGTGCGTTCCCCATTTGCATTCTCTTAGTCTTCAGGCAGTTGAATTACAAAGACATTACACAAGCCGTCTTCAGGTGGCATAGAACCGCCCAATCTTTTATTCTTACCCCAGAGCGCTTAAACCAAGAAAACAAACGCTGTTAGCGTGGTAATATTTAAACCTTTTAGTCACTAGGAACTGTTGTTAGCAACTGGTTGTCTTATTTGCTGATGAACTGAGTTTCATGACAGCCAACTCAGTGAAATAAACAAACAACTAAAAAGTCAATATGAAGTCTTTAAAAGATATCACCTTAACCTTTATGGTCTGTCACATGCACTTGGTGGTTGGCCTTATGAGTCATGTGGATGATTTGCTCTTACACTGAACACAGACAAACAAAAACAGACTGACAACTTCCAATATCAATAACCAATATCAGTAAAATATGAGGGGAAAAAGGCACATAAACTACATATCAAATACAGCTTTCAAATGAGCATAGGAAACATAAAACAATATTTTGTTACAGTGAAAATACTGTTGTGAAAGCTATCTGTGATGTTTCTTGACAAGATTGTGTAGGGATTCCTTTAATACTCCTCTCCTTCTTCCTCTCCCTCTTCTCCGACGCTGTCTGTTCCCACCTCTTCATAATCCTTCTCCAGGGCAGCCATGTCTTCTCTGGCCTCTGAGAACTCACCCTCCTCCATTCCTTCACCCACATACCAATGAACAAAAGCTCTCTTGGCGTACATCAGATCAAACTTGTGATCCAGACGAGCCCAGGCTTCAGCGATGGCTGTGGTGTTGCTCAGCATACACACAGCTCGCTGCACCTTAGCCAGATCTCCTCCAGGAACCACGGTTGGGGGCTGGTAGTTGATGCCAACCTTGAATCCAGTGGGACACCAGTCCACAAACTGGATGGTACGTTTGGTCTTGATGGTGGCGATGGCAGAGTTGACATCTTTGGGAACCACATCTCCACGGTACAGCAGACAGCAGGCCATGTACTTGCCGTGACGAGGGTCGCATTTCACCATCTGATTGGCTGGCTCGAAGCAAGCGTTGGTGATTTCTGCAACAGACAACTGCTCATGGTAGGCTTTCTCTGCGGAGATCACTGGGGCGTAGGTGGCCAGAGGGAAGTGGATACGTGGATAGGGCACCAGGTTGGTTTGGAACTCGGTCAGATCTACATTCAGGGCTCCATCGAAACGCAGGGATGCTGTGATGGAGGAAACGATCTGCCCAATCAGCCTGTTGAGGTTTGTGTAGGTGGGGCGCTCGATATCGAGGTTTCTACGGCAGATGTCGTAGATGGCCTCGTTGTCCACCATGAAGGCACAGTCGGAGTGCTCGAGGGTGGTGTGGGTGGTAAGGATGGAGTTGTAGGGCTCCACTACCGCAGTGGACACTTGAGGAGCTGGATAAATGGCAAATTCCAGTTTTGACTTCTTCCCGTAGTCGACAGAGAGCCTTTCCATTAGGAGAGAGGTGAACCCAGAGCCGGTGCCACCACCAAAACTGTGGAAGATCAGGAATCCCTGGAGCCCGGTGCACTGATCAGCCTGCAGGATTACATGAGTTATTCTACAATCACTGGCCAGGATTGTTCTACTTTATCTCTGCTGTAGACCCTAATGCAACACCCAAGATAAAGCCAACTTTTGACCCCAAGATTGTCTTACCAGTTTGCGAGTCCTGTCCAGCACCAGGTCAATGATCTCCTTGCCAATGGTGTAGTGCCCACGGGCGTAATTGTTGGCAGCGTCTTCCTTACCAGTGATCAACTGCTCAGGGTGGAACAGCTGGCGGTAGGTACCAGTGCGCACCTCGTCTGGAAAATCAAATTTCGTCATATATTCACATCAGATTACACTTGATTCGATGCATGCTAAATTGAGGGAAAAAACGCAGACACTTCACTGTAGAATTGAATTATACAAAGAGAATCAGTTTCATTACCAATGACAGTGGGCTCCAGGTCAACAAAGACAGCTCTAGGAACATGTTTTCCAGCCCCGGTCTCACTGAAGAAGGTGTTAAAGGAATCGTCGCCCCCGCCGATCGTTTTATCACTTGGCATCTGACCATCTGGCTGGATCCCATGCTCTAGGCAATACAGCTCCCAGCATGCATTGCCCATTTGCACACCTGCCTGGCCGACATGGACTGAGATGCACTCACGCTAGGGTGTAAATGAGAAGCATGTTTAAACCTACTAAAAGTAAAAGTGTCTTGTAGCTTTCTATTTTAATTTTCATAACACAAACCTAAAACCAAAAACCAAGACAATCAAAATCGGGACAAATTAATTGTTGACAAAAATATACATGAAGACTAAGATCATTCATTAAAAATCAAGTACATTTGTTCAGTATTATAAATAATGCATCAGACAAATAAATCATTGAAAACATCCTACCATTGTAGAACTTTCCTCTGGCCGACGTCAAGAGTCCGGTTGAGAAATGTTGTGAATGTTCTCTGTGACGATATCATCACTATATAAAGAGCAAGCTGATGCCACGGTAACATGGTTTGTTGTTGGCAACTTAAAGGGTTAAGAGCAATTATGTGAATGCCAATCATAAATGACCGCGGTGAACTGAACAAACAGGCCTAGTCACATCCCAGTGCTTCTTGTTTCCTGCAAAAACACACTCTAACAGGCCAACACTCGTCCGCTCACCCAGACGTTAATATTTAACCCTGCACTGATGGATCACATCTTTGGTGTGGTTTATTATATCACCAACATAAGAGCAATCTAAAAGCTTAGAGGAGAAAGGAGTGTAAACTTAATCTTTGTTCCAACAGCATTGAACATTTGACACACACTGGGATCAAACCTTTAACTCTAAAAGCCTGTTCACAGCTAATGATAACTATACAAGCATCCGTGCCAAAAGTACCATTATGTTTATTCTAAATGCATTCAAAAGTTGAATGGATCTTCGTTGGTTCTCATTGTTTTCAATTAGCTGGAAAAAATCACTCTGAAAGTGATTCCAGTGATATTGAATGTCTGTGTTATTATACTTGTAGTGTGGACTCTATTCTCTTGGAATTAGAGCAATTTTTAAAGCATTGTGGTTATACTTGAAAAGTGGCATGTAAATGGCCTGCACTGTTTTTGATACGGCATGTTTTTTTTACCATTGTGTTTCAGCAATTGGTGCATTTATTCAGTTACACTCAAAGTATATAACAGCCAAACCTACTTCTCTAAAAGCTCTTTCTCTTTGTTTCTGTCTCTAGGTAAGTGGTACAAACTGTCCCCAACTCACCCGAAGCACTTGCTATGTCATATCTGTACACTAATTAAGTCTAAACTATTGTTAACAGGCTGGGTGGCCATGGAGCCCAGGAACAAACATTTCTCATCTGTTCCCAGACTGTTCCCATGACAATAAATGCACATGAAACATGTAATCAAGTCAGACTGGTGAGGCTGGAGCTTTGTTTAAATTGTTAGTAGCTGTTATAACCTGTGTTATGCATTCTGAAGTTCATAGACTTACATTTCTGTAAGCCAATGAATAAGGTTATTAAAGTGCTGTCAGTTTACTACTATTTTGGTTGGTAATATCACATATATCCCATAACAAACATGGATTTATGATGTGAAATGAACAAGACGACGCTATATAAGTTCAGTATGATTTTAATTTTAATATGCTTTTTGAAGGCTTCTTGACAGGGTGTTTCTTACAGAAAACTGCATGTTAAGACAGAACATCCTAAGCTACCAAAATGCTGCAGGACATTTTCCCTTTATGATGAAATGTATATATAGTTCATGTGAAACATCTCTGTTTTAAATATCAGAACCTTCACCATTCAGGAGTCGCTTTCAACATTCACACATTTTTCATTCACGTGAATAGACTAGACCTCTTGCAGCTGTTTGCTCAAAGGCCTGATAAGTCTTTCAATATTCAAAACTGATTCAAATATAGAGCCTACCAGGTAAGAAAATTACAGCTCTGATATGTAAACAGGTCAGAGAGAGATATTATATAAACTCTAGATTTACACAGTACACACTGACAATGCCAGAGTCAACAATACATAAGAGTTCACAAAATAGCAGCTAATTTACTCTACTTGGGAGATTCTACACTGTTTTGGCAAAAGCAGATTCCCTGTGTATTTGATAACGGATTAAGCATTAAAACTGGCCCGATTTTGTAGCATTTCAACCAATCCATTTTAACCAGGTGCTAAATGTGCTGAATACTGACTATAAGTCATTACCATTTCTCAACAATGCAATGTCATTATTTATCCTGATTTAATTAACATAGAAACAGAGATTAACATAGAAAACTGAATTTTAAAAAGAGACGTTAGTGTACATGGCAGTGGTAATTCATCAAATGACAGAGAAGCGTGTTATAACCAGGCATATAACCAGATGCGGGTGCAGATGAGCACAATTTTGCCTTTTTAAATTAAAAATTCGGCCCAGATTACAGTGGTGGAGTGATACTGTACTGTAAATCTTGCTCAGTTCATTCAATGTTGTATCAGTGCATCACAGGCTACATTTTCCCAGATCAATATGAAAATCCAAAAATCTATATTTTTGACGTGATTTTCTATTTTAAATATTAGTAAGATCATGAAAATGAGATATGTCTGATCTTCTCCAGTTCTGTAAGAATAAAGCTTTTGTGCACCCGTCTAAAATATTCATGCAACCATGACAAATGTTTAAATTGTTTAAAGATTTTAAAATACATTGCAAAATGCGTTTCAAGCAAACAGTTGTTCATACAGTACAACACAGTGGTTTGTCCCATTGTATAATTTTCATAATCTTTGGTGGCATATACCTGAAGACCTTTATAACAGAACAAAGAAAAACATAAATATTATGAAGTTGTTGGATCACAAAAGCATTGAGATGAACCCCTCACATGCAGTGCAGTGCTGGAAACCCTATCTAGGGAACAACATGTTAAACTATTGTAAAGGCTGAAGGGGCTCTACATGTACAGGAGACTCTAGAGACAATAAAACCAGCAAAAGAGTCCGTTGTCCCTGATTTTAAAGTCAACAAGAAATGGAGTTTGCACTTTTCCCAAAATATGGCATATTTCTGAATAAAACAGAATATACTGTATACTGGACTTCAGGACTTGATTGGTTTGGGAAATACTGTGGCATCAGCAGGCTATGCAGGAAGCCAACCTTTTTTCCCACCATCGATATTTTACCTTTAGTACAAATAGTGTATACATCTATTTACACTTTGTGTGAAGAGCATCTGTCACTCTTTGCACTTGTATACAAGATGCTATTTGTTTCTATTTATACTTGGTGGAAACAGTATCTAACACTTTTTTTTTTTTTTTTACATTATGTGGAACAAGCACTGAAGAATTATGCACAGTAATTTCATGTTGACTTTAAGAAAAAGAGTAAAAGATTTCACTAAAATACATTGATTGATGTGTGTGATATTCAGTTTAGAGCAAAAAAATCTGATGCTTTATATCTTCTCAAAATGGCCCAATGACAAAAACCAATCAAATCGGCTCCAGTTTTCATCCTTATTATGGATTTTTTAATTGTGTCCATGGCCACGTTCACACTGTAAAGCTTCAGGAGTGACAACCCATTCAAATATGTGACTGAATCCCCCAAAATGATCAATTCATGCGTGTACTGAGCAGAACTGAAATTGCAAAGCTGAAATTGCAACGACTGACACCATGGTAATCATAACGTTCTGGAGTCTTACTACAGCAACCAAATACTCATTACGTTCAACAATTTTAACAAAATCATTGTTGTTGACAGAGGCGTTGTTTATTTTTGAAAGTCTGCTTCACGGAGCATGTTCTTGAAGTGTTGCCATGTCCACTTATCAGCGTATTTGGGCTTATGGTTTCGCTCATAAAGCGATCCACTTCATGTAGGCAGGTGCAAGTTGCAATATTTTGTCTTATTTCCAATATAAATCATTTGGATTTATTTAGGTTTATTTTTAGGCTTGTTCTTGTTTGTAGTTTTTTTCTAGCAAGACCTGGCAACATATGTAAGTCAAGGCTCGTATCTCCTTCCCTGTGACTTTATTGCACTGTGCGTAAAGCAGAGCGACATATCTAGTTTAAATACATCATTAACATAGTTGTTCTCTTCAGTTGTATACAAACTGCGAAAAAGTTTTGTAAATGTGGTTGTCACTCCCGTAAATTACTGAAATGTGTGTACAGATCAGGATTAGGCTTTAAAGGATGAACTGACAAGCGAGTTTGGCTGCAGTGTGCACGTGGCCCATATTCATGAAGTTGTGTAAAGCATGCTGCTGCAGATATCATCTATTGCCTTTTACTGTTTATTCTTATACACCAGTTCTACAAGTGACCACAGTATATAGATTAGGGCTTTTTTAATTTTTTTTTTTTTTTTGCTTGAGAAGCCCTTATTTTTGAAGATGTTTTATAAAAAATGTTATCACAGTAAAGTGGTGAGAAAACGAAGTATAAGAACAGGTGATTCTGAGAGGGCTGTTCCGCTCACAGTTTCTGGGTGAAGTTTTCAGGGAAGACTCCTTTAACGAGGAGGTTTTTATTCTGAAGCCAGTGTGACTCTTTTACGCCCATTAACCAGCCTTCATCCTGCGCACACAAACAAAAGACAACGAGTCATTGTCCGATTGTATGCGAGTGTGTATGCATGTATAAACATGGGTGCCATGACTGACCTGTTCATCTGGGTTGGCAAAGGGAAGCACAAGCACAATGTCACCAGCCTTCAGATCAAGTTCATCGTTGTCTGTTGCTCCATAGTCATGCACCACTTTCACCTACCAAAAATCATATAAGTAAATTCTCTCTCTCTCCCTCTCTCTCTCTCTCTCTCTCTCTCTATTATATATATATATATATATATAAAGGTTGCATTTATTTGATCAAAAAACAGTAAAATACAGTGATATTGTACAATATAATAATATAATATAATATAATATAATATAAATACTGCCATTGTAAACCTGTGGGATCTTGGGTTTTCAGTGCATCTCACCTTATAGAGAACAGATGGAGGAAGCTCTGCATCTGATGAGCCATTTGTCACTGTTGGCGCTTCATTCTAAATACAAAGAATCAGGAGAAACACCTTAATTACACCCGAGTAACTCAACAGAATAAAACAAACTTGCTATATATAGAAATGTAGACAAAAACGGGGATTTCACCACAGTGGAAACCTGCCACACCCACAGAACAACATGATCTACTTCTGATCCATCCTAACTCTATGACATTACACCACAATACAACCAAAATTATTCTTGTTCCTCTTACACTTTGAAGCTCCTCCCACTGAGGCGGCTCTGACTCCGCCTCCCAAGCCTGAGCCTCACCACTGCCCCAGTTTGTATCTGCGTCTTGCTTTTGCCCTACCTGGGAGCCTTCCTCGCCATCATCCTCCCAGTCTGGCTGCGCAGGCGCAGCTGTTTCACTGCCCCAGCCTGACTGCGCAGACACAGTGTCCTGCTCATCCCAGCTGGGAGGTTCATACGGCTGTACGGCAGGAGCGACCTGATCCTCCCACTGAGGAGCCTCATATGGCTGCTGGCCGTAAGGCTGGGCGGCAGCTTCGTCATCCGAGTCCCACTGCTGGGAGGGGTCTGCAGCTGGGGTCTGATCAGGCTGGGATGGGGAGGAAGGGTCGCCAGGATTGTTTGGATTTTGGGAGGTAAAACAGATGGCGGGAGAAATGGCCAGGCAATACGGCAAAAGGCGCAAGTAATTTGCAAGAAAAAGGGAATAAATGAAGGAAAATATGAAGAAGAGATGAATTACTGTTTATTCTAAACTCCCAAAATGGTTATTTTAGAATTATTTGTAGTTTTTTATTAATATTTTGAATTAGCTCCTATTCTTAGACTTTCAGTTTCAATTTTAGTTACATTTTTAGACATTTTGTTATGTCAATTTTATTCATTTTTGTTTATTTAGGCTTCATTTATTTTGATTTCAGTTTTAGTTTTTACTTCACTTCCAGTTTTACCGTTTAAACTTAAACTTAGCAAAAATGAGAAATGTTGCCTTGCAACTAACTGAAATAAATTTAGGCTTTTCATCTAAATGTATATTTTATTTCAGCTTTATTTCTATTAACAAAAATGGTAATAACTTTAGCTTTATTTTTAGTTAGGGTTAATACGCTGACAATTACAGTACAGTATTTATTTCATTTAACTGATTAAATTTTTTTTACAGTATAAATCCTGTAAGTCCAAATATATTTGCCGAAAAGCGAGTGAAATCTGTTATTATATAATTCACCAGATAGCAAGATTCACACACACAAACCTAAATAGAGGTGCATGTAAACCCCTGGGCAAAGCAAACTGTGCATAATATTTTTTTCTTGTCTACATTAAGATACTTTTTTTTTTTATTGGGTCTGTAATGGACGTCTGTTTTCAGCTCACAAATGAGCTGACTTGAGCTGAGCTTACCTGACTGAACATGAGACATACTGTGACTATTAAAACTATTGGATATGGCTAAACTTTTCTGAAACGTCTGTTTGTTTTGCGTGTGGTTTTGTTTCTAATTTATCAATTCAAAGACTGTAGAAGAATTTCATCCAAAAGCCCCATCAAATGGTTCTTTCTGGCTCTTTGAGTGCAACCCGCTGCCATGATCAATCAGACCACAAGAATCACAAAGATTACGTCAAGAGCGATCTGATCCATCACAAGAGTGCCAGCACAGCACAAGGTCTTACCTCCCATGAATCCCATGAAGCCTCCTTCCATGAGGCAGCACAAAATGAAAGAGTGAGATAAATGAGGGTCATAATAAGAGTGCAAAGTACGGCTATCACCATGACAATAGTAAGATGAGAGCTCTCATAAACCCCACCGACAGAAGCTTATGCTCACAATAGTGTTCAGAGCTTTCTATTCCAGCAAACATGAGAGAAAAGCATCCGTTAAAGGTGAAGTGATCTAATAGTGGATACTGGAACACCATGTACAGGAGTAAGAAAAAAAATAATATACAGTAATATTTACAATGAACAAGCCCACACAGAATCTATAGACTGCATTTTTGCTGAGATTTTAGGGGAAAATCTATGGGATTCTGTGCAGTGAATATAATCATGGTAAAATGTGTCAAACAGAGCTGAGTTATCCAAAATTATCCAAAATATTTGTTCATACACTACCATTGAAATGTTTGGGGGTTGTACGTTTTTGTACTCTTCTGCTCACCAAGGCTGCATATTTTTGATCAAAAATAGAGTATAACTTTAATATTTTGAATACTATTAATATTTTAAACTACTCTTTTCCATGTGAATATATTTGAAATGTAATTTATTTATTCCTGTGATGCAAAGCTGAATTTTCAGCATCATTACTCTAGTCTTCAGTGTCACATGATCCTTCAGAAATCATTCTAATTTGCTGCTCAAGAAACATTCCTCATTATCATCAATGTTGAAAACAGTTGACCTGCATAATATTTTTTTGGAAACTGTGACATTTTTCAGGAATCTATGAATAGAAATTTCTGTTCAATTTCAAATAAATTGTACTGACCCCACACTTTTGAATTGTAGTGCATGTTTTATTTATTTTTATTTCCCTGGACCTTGTTTTGGGAACTAGTAGAAAGCAAGTTAACATGCATCACATGCAAGCAGTTAATGCATTACATGCTAAACCAAAGTGGCATTTCAGTTCCCCAAAACTAAAAGGGGAAACATGCAGAAATTTCATTCTACTTCAAAACTCAAGTGGCCAAGCTGTTGCATGCATCGTAGATGGCAGCATGTGCTGAATTCAGAACTGCATATAATAGCATACTACTCATACTACTTTTACCATATATGTGACCCTGGATGACAAAACCAGTCTTAAGTGTCAATTGGACAATATTTGTCCGAGATACAACTACTTGAAAATCTGGAATCTGAGGTTGCAAAAAAAATCAAAATATTGAGCAAAACGCCTTTAAAGTTGTCCAAATGAAGTTCTTAGCAATACATATTACTAATCAAAAACGAAGTTTTGATACATTTACGGTAAGAAATTTACAAAATATCTTCATGGAACATGATCTTTACTTAATATCCTAATGATTTTTGACATAAAAGAAAAATGGATCATTTTGACCCATACAATGTATTTTTGGCTATTGCTACAAATATACCCCAGCGACTTAAGACTAGTTTTGTGATCCAAGGTCACATATTTCTATATCAGAAATAGTAAGAGTAGTGTGTGGTTCCAAATTCAGCAATGGTTTTGCTTGACTGTGAACCCTGATTTTTACCCATTGCCATCCTGACCCTTCCTGTCCTCTGACCCACAGCTGGTGGGCTGGAGCAGCGCTGACTGCTTGCCAAGCATCCAGATCTAAATCCAGCAGACTACACACTACTGGACCATTACACTGCAGTGCACAGCACAAAACACCAGCTTTACTACAGCAGTGACAGTAATTAGTGGATTCACTGGTTTGTAGAAACAGAAGATGGTAATGCTGACAAACTCAAGAGCCAGTAATTCTTCAGTTGAGAGTTAATAATAAGATGACAACAGTCACTTTTAGGGTGAAAATAGAGGATGATTGTGCTAATTAAGGATGGAGATGATGATACATAAATGAAATGGAGATGAAGCCAGAAAGAGACTGGCGAGAGTGCTTAGATGAGCAGGGGAGGGAATCATTTGGCCTCTGACCTGTGGCTGGGTTGAATTGTTAATGTCAGGCACCACTGCATCTTCAAGCAGGTTAATGATGTTGTCCTGTTTCACCTCCTGAGATGAAGCCGGCCTGGGCGGCCGTGACACTGGCGGTCCTTCTCTGGACTGCCACACCAACACACACATGCAGATACACACAAGCAGGAGGAAAATACATAACACACTGACAGTTAAAACACCAAATCAGAACCGCTTATGGTTAGTTCTTTTATCTGTGTAACATGCTTTAAGTTTTCTTAAACACACTCATGTTTACCTAATTATCTACAAATCACTCTATTGTAAGACAGTGTTGTTATTCTTAACTAAAACTACTAATAATAATATAATATAATATAATAATATGAAAAACTTAACTAAAAAAATAAATAAATGAAAGCTAAATAATTATTTGAATATTAATAAATTCTATAATAGTTTACAAAAATAAATAGCTCAAATAAAAAAAGCTGAAATAAAATAATGAATATCAGCTGAAAAACCTAAACTTTTTATAAATGTCTTGACAATGAAACAAATATGTTTGAGCAACAGAATCAAAAATAAATGAAAGCTAAACAGAACTATTAAAAAGAATGAAAATGACAAAATTCCTAAAACTTAAACTAAAATTAAAATAACTGACATTTAAAAATATGAATAAATACTATAATAGTAAATAAATAATACTAGAATAACACTGTTGTAAGGTTAATTATAAATACTGGTCAAACACTGCCACTTAAAGAAAACTTTTATCATATCAAGGTATTCACAAGGTTACGTCCAGTTTTTTATGAGCAAAAAAAAAAAAAAAATCAACAGGAGATCCATCACTTATTTAAAAATGCATTTAAACCCCATTGCAATGTCTGATCTATAAATGTATATAAAAAGGGCTTGGTTTTATTTCTGCTTCTTTAGTTTCATTCATACTGTAAGATATAAACAAACAAAGCACATAAAAACATCAGCTCTCTCACAGTACCTTTGCTGGTGATTTAGGGGCGTCTGACCCGGACTCTGAGAGGTTGTGATTGGCGGCTTCATCACTGTATGAAAAACACACACTGATAAATAAATACTACGCTTGGCATTACACAAAACGGATCACTAGGTGGCAGCAGAGATCAGTGTTAATACTGCAGGCAGATTGGTTTAAATCACTACCATGCACAATTACTGCATTTCAAAGACATTCCAGACATGCAGTTATATATATGTTTTGTGTCAGCATGTACACACAGCAAGCAGTAATTTTCCACAGCAAAAAAGTGATTTTTTTATATTTTAGCTGTAATTTGGTTTGTTTTATTTTACAAATGGAGGAAAAACATACACTTCTCAAGTGAAAACAAAACTTCTTCAGAAGAAGGCCTGAGAGCCAAAACATTGGTCTTTCTTCCATGTAAAAAATAAAACAGCTGAATTTCTGAAGTCATTAAAAAGATTTACACACCAAAACAAGATATTATATGAGATGAGAGAGCATGGTTTAAAGAATCTTGTTGAAGTGCATCTTTAATGCAATAAATGTTGCATAAACACACATAAAACACGGGAGCTGTTACCTCTTCCCAGTGCTTGCTGTCGTGACACCTTTTCTGTGGGTTATTTGGGGAGCGTTATTTTAATTTACAAGGAAAACAAGAACTCGCACATCTGTGTGCTAAACTACAGGAAACCAGAAGTGTCTATACAGACAGGAAATATCCCAGGATAAAAGCACTCACTTGGCTAGACGCTGCTCATCCAGTTTGGTCATAATATCAGTCAGATTCTGGTTCAGCTGTGTGTGAGAGAGTGCAACATAACTAACAACATATAACATAACATATTCCTACACTAACAACAACAATATCATTTATCTCTTGTTAATAAGACTCTTATTATTGGCTCACTTTGCCCATGTCCCTGTGAAAGTTTTTCTCCAGGCCGGCAACGCTCTGGAATGTGTTAACATAGATGCCAACACGACTGCAGAGAGAGAAAGTCCAAATCAGTTCATTTAAAGAAAAAAAAAAATGTTTTAGTTTACAAAAAATGTATATTCTGTTATGTACTTGTCATGATGTTATTCAAATCTGTTTCAAATGCTGCTGTTTTTTCTGTGGAACACAAAAGAAGAATATTTGCACAGTTTTTCATTTAAAGACAGTTCATTATGATCTCTTAAGCTCAATAAACGATGTCTTAAACCATACAGGTCAACAGTTTAGGGTCAATAAGACACTATTTATTGAACAAATAATTTTTCTTTTAATTAGCAAGAATGCATTAAATAAAAAAGTGACAGTAAAGACTTTAATAATGTAAAAAAAAAAAAAATTTGATAGAATTCTTATAGATGATATATATATATATATATATATATATATATATATATATACATACACACACACACACACACACACACACACACACACAATATATATACATATCTTGAAAAAATGTATCATGGTTTCCACAAAAATATTTAACTGTTTTACATTTACATTTAGTCATTTAGCAGCTTACAAATAAATTTTCTACAAATTAATTATTTTGATAATAATAAGAAAATATAACAATGATTTCTAAAGGACCATGTGACTCTGAAGACTGAAGTAATGATGCTGAAAATTCAGCTTAAAATTACATTTCAAAACATAATAAAAACAAAAATAGTTAATTCAAATTGTAAAAATATTACACTTTTTAATCAAATAAAGGTAGCTTTGCGTGAGGAACAGAAATTTAGGGCATAAATGTAAGTCTTCCTCTCTGTTGTAGATATTGTATGGCTTTTATATTGCATTTTTGTCCTTTTCGCAGCTTGTCAGAGGTGATAGCTTCGAATTGTTATTATATGGAAAAGAGATGAAAATGCTACAAAATTATCCTTTTGTGTTCCACAGAAAAAACATTAACAGCAGCAAATAAAGTTTAGAACAATGTGATGGTTATTCATTTTTAAGTGAACTATTCCTTTAAGAAGACAGGAAGAGGGAAAGGAATAAGAGCGATAAACAGAGATCATGGCAGGATGAATAGCTGGTTATTACCTGTCCCACAAGGTGGGAAGTTCCTCCTGGAGATCATAATTGATCTCCTCAAAAACCTTCTGAGCTCTGCCCAACTCTTCCTCAGCCTAAACACACACAGACACATCAACACACGGTCATTAGGCTAAACACACTATAATTTATGAAAATACATATACAAAGAATTACGCATTCAACTCTGCATGAATAGACTGTGGACAAATGTATAACACAAAACAATCAACTCTACAGAACGTTTCTCCATACAATGAAAACAAATAGTTAGCAGGGGCTATCAAGCTCCAAAAAAGACCAAACAGCACCAAAAATACTATAAAAGCACTTCACACGACTTGTGTGCTATAGCCAAAGTCCTTTAAATAATGACACTGTTGTCATCGAGTTGCTTTTTGTAGGTATAGGTGAATTGTAGGTGAGTAAAATACATAAAGAATTTCATTAATTTTTTTATACTACTGTACTACTGTTTAAAAGTTTAGGGTCATCGTTTTATTTAGCAAAGATTCATTAAATCGATTAAAAGTGAAAGTAGAGACTGCAAAATAAATGCTATTGTTTTAAACTTTCAAAGAATCCTGAAACAAAAATCACAATTTCCACAAAACCAGAAAAACGGTTTTCAACACTAACAATAGTAAGAGATGTTTCTTAAGCAGCAAGTCAGCATTACAATGATTTCTGAAGGATCATGTGACACTGAAGACTGATAATGATGCATCACAAGAATAAAATGTAAAATATATTCAAATAGAAAATGGTTATTTAAAATTGTAATAATAGTTCACAATATTACTCAGTATTAAATAAATGCAGCTTTGGTGAGCATTATATCATTAAAAATCTTACTGACCCCAAACTTTTGGACAGGATTCTTTTAAACAAACGTAATTTAATTTTCATGTCATACATACAAAAGCATGAAGTAAATACACCTGAGGAAACAGATGCTACATGAGGAAGCCACGCTGTGAGTGGGTGGGTGGAGTTATGCAGATTAAGGGAGGGTTTACAGGCTGAGTGACAGATGAGTCACCTGGTTTCTCGAGAGGTTAGTTTGAGCGATTTGATGTGCTGTGATTATTCCCTGAGCCCAGCCGGGAGCAGCCTTCTCCACCAGAGCCAGAGGCTAGACGTGCAGCAAAGAGACAGCGTGACAGAGAGAACAGCGACAAACACACTCAAGTGCTGATGTTAGCTCACACAAATCTCATCAAGCAAATGCACACATACACTCACTCAAGCATATAAACTGACTGCAATACGCAATGAATTACGCATTGCTATAGCAATAAGTTGGTTAGTTAACAAGGTTTAAGGACAAAAAGCCAGACAGTACAGTATCAGCATAAATTAACAAGCTGGAACGAGCATCTGGTACCTTGGCAATTTTGGCCTCATCCTTTTTCTTGCTTTTCTGTATAGAGGCAAAATGATGTCTGGCACTGTCAAAATCTACCAGCTTCCTTTCGCGCTTAGCGATGCGAGCCTGCAGAGGGAGTCAGAGAGTCACAAGTTCATCTAACACAGTAGTAACTAACTACTGTAAAGAGGCGAGGGCTGTAAATGGTTGCCAGGGTGTTGTTATAAAGTTGTAAGTGTTGCTAGATGTTCTTGCAATGTGATGCAACAAATTCTGGCGTCTAGACGTAGCCGCAACAGTGTAAAGCCCTAGGCGGTCAGTAATTGCTTCTCATAGGAACATCTGTAAAAATAAATCTGCATGGCACATCTGTGATAAAAGTCATGCATTCGTATGGCGATTTATGCCATGATGCTGCAAATGAGCTGCTCACATCGTCAGTCACATGATTATCAGCTATAAACAAAATGTCTGTTATTGCTTGGATTGCTCATATTTAATTTAACGACAGGAAAATAATATCTGCATTTATTATTTACAGTCAAAAATTAGTATAATCAATGCATTTTAGATTAAATGGCTTTCTGTCTTGCATTTTATCTCTTAAATTGATGTTATTTTAAAAACGTGGAAATGAGCAAAAATAAGTTAAAGCAAACTCTTATTTACATAAGGTAAACATTTGACCCAACTACTTCTTTGACCTGTAAAATGATTAGGTGTGCAAGCCCTAATTTATACACTGTAAAAAAAATTATGATCAGTAAGGCATGACAACTTTTATTTGTTGAGTAATTTTAGTTTTTAGTTTTTAAATTGATAAAATTTTTAAGCCAGTTTAATATCATTTAAGTTGAAATGACAACCAAGACGATTGCTCTTAAGGATTTAAGGCAGCAACTGCGCTGAAGTTGAAATGTTTTTTTTTTTTTTCAGTGTATACATTTATTGCATGCCATAATGACCCATTTAAAAAATTATACACGATTTTGTCCTCTTTTTTTTTTCTTAACAGCTCCTTCTCAGTGTAGTGGAACTGTGACGAAATAAAATCCTTGTAAACATTTTCCAGCATTTCAGTAATAAAAGTGTCCATATTTAAAATGCGTGCACATTAGCACGAAGCACAACCATTACTATACGGTGCTTGGTCAAAAGACATTTACAAAACCACTTTTCGATTGTAAACTCAGAGATGTGGATTCACACAGCAATTAAATTACCACACAACCTTGGTGTTTGTCAAAAAACAGTAGGTAATTTAGCTGGGAATTTTTACGTGGTCGAAAAAAACAGACATTCTGAATTTGGACAGCAATAAAATCACTGACTAGTTCCTGTAAATGCTAAAATGCTTACATGTACCACTTATTAAAGCAAAAACAAACCTTTATGTCTGGAAACTGAGCCAAATACGTGTCCATGGAAATGAGGGCATTGTCCACAAGCTTCTGGTGAAAATCTTGCCACAGGAGGTCAGTGTCCTGTAAAACAAATGTGATCAGACACGTACAGCAAAACACATACTCTCACGCTGTCTCTCTCTCTCACACACACACACTGACAAACCACTGATGACAAAAGTCTAAATATACAGTATGTGTACAGAACTATTCTAAAATAGAGTTCACTGCAGTAGCACTACTCTAGCATCACTAGCACCAGCTCTAGACGAGACAGTCATGTTTACCTCCAGATTATTATCCATTTCCTTCTCTATCATCTCCTTTACTCACAGAAGGATGGGTGAGTGGAAGAAATCAAAGAAATGTAGAAAACAGAATCAATTTGCAGATTAATAAGTCAACAGAGATCTAAACATCAGTGTGGACAGCAGCGATCCTTCACTTTATACAGTCTTCAAGGAACAGTTCACCCAAAAATGGAAATTTACTGACTTTTTTTTTTTTTTTTTTTGGTGAATTTACTCACCTTCAGGTCATCCAAGATGTAGATGAGTTTGTTTCTTTATCGAAACAGATTTGGTGAAATGTTCACCATTGGATCCTCTGCAGTGAATGGGTGCCGTCAGAATGAGAGTCCAAACAGCTGATAAAAACAATAATCCACACTTTTGTTGTTTTTATCAGCTGTTTGAACTCTCATTCTGAAGAAACTCATCTTAGACGGACAGAGGGTGACTACATTTTTAGAAAGTTTTGGGGATTTAGAATTAAAATATATACTTCTGTTTGGGGTCAGTAAGATTTTTAAAAATGTTTTTGAAATCTCTTATGTTCACCAAGGCTGATTTATCTGATCAAAAATAACAGTAAAAACAGTAATATTGTGAAATATTTTTAGAATTTTAAATAACTGTTTTATATTTGAATACATTTAAAAATGTAATTAATTCGTGTGATGCAAAGCTGAATTTTCAGCATCATTACTCCAGTCTTCAGTGTCACATGATCCTTCAGAAATCATTCTAATATACTGATTTGCTGCTAAATAATTATTTTATTTTTATCAGTGTTTTGCTGCTTGATACATTTGTGTTAACTGTGATAATTCTTTTCTCTCCAAAAAATAAATAAATAACTAAAATTACTGGCCCTGACCTTTTGAATGGTATGTGTATATTCAAATGCTGGAAGATTTTGGTATCCTAGAACATCTGAGATAAGTATGAGACTTGATTAAATTGAATCTAGTCTCCTGTGATCATTAACATTTTCCTCTGGTTTGTGAGATTACTGAGATCTCTTCTGAAACTCTACAAGCGACACATTTGAGGTTACTGTGGCCCTTTTGCATATGTAAGAATCAAGATACCTAAGAAGAAACAACTGACATATTAAAGAGATTTTACTTTCCTATGAGATTTTTCACACTGAAAACACTAATGTCACACAATCCAGACAAAGTGTTTTGCTCTGCCAGTGACATCCTTACACACCTCTGCGATGGAGTCCACCTCCTCTTTGCCAAACCACTCAGGGTCGTACATTTCTGCCAGACAGTCATGCAGACGCTTCGAACACTCGTGCATGGCTGCGGAAACAAAAAACGGGTCAGCTAAGAGACAGTCATTGACACAGATCACTGCTCAGTCACTCAACCCAACCTACATCTTTCAGAGAAGTGATAACTGCTGTGGGCACGGGGGAGGAAGCTGAGGCGATGGGGTTGTGGATTAGGGCAGAACACTAGAGTCTGCTGTAAAAGGAAGAAGGCTGTCTGTTTACTTTGCATTTCTTTAATGTACTACCACTCACCAGTGGTTAAAATGAAAATGTTGCCTTAAAGATTTGGAATATAGTGTACCGACTGCTTTTATGGTGCTTTTTGTCATTTTTGGAGCTTGACAGATCTAGACACCCCCCCCCCCCCCCCCCCCCAAAAAAAAAACTGCACTAACATTTTGTCAAACTTGCATGTTCCAAAGAAGAAGAAAAACATGGGTTGAGTAAATGATGACTGAACGAGGGTAAGTAAATGATGACAGTGTTTAATTTTTAGGTGAACTATCCCTTTAAGAGCAAAATAGTGTGGCCAGACCTGAAAACACTTACCACATGTTTACAACCTAGAAAGAATTTGTGACTCCCTTATCTCTGTTACACATGGAGGCAGGTACAGCTATAGATGCAGGACTGAGTATGTTCAGTCACAGTCTTCTGTTTTGCATTTACAGAAGCTTGTGTATTTTATCTGAGAGAAGGCTGCATTTGAATAGAAAGGAGCATGATAGAGTGATTGCACATTTGCTTCTACTTTTGCCTTATGACCATACTGAACTGATGCTTTTTTAATGTTTTTGGACATGACTGTGTTTGCTTTTTCTTTCCAATTTACTAGATAAGCTTTCTCTAAATAATGTCATATGTCACTACAAAGGCATTTAAATCATAGTTCACCCCACCCCACCAAAAAAAGAAAACTATGTCATCATTTACTCGCCTTCGAGTCGTGTAAGAAAAATGTTATGACTTTTTTTCTTCTATGGAACATAAAAAATATATTTTGAATAATGTCAGTGGTTACCAAAATATATGATTATGAGTCATGATAATTGAATGTTAATTAAACTCCTGTTGATCTCGTTTATTAAAATATATACACAGACACACAATTAGAGTCTTACTGTTCACTGCCGTCATATATGCCTTCAAGTCTTTCTGCAATTTGGTGCCATCAGTCTGCAGATATAGATCAGAGAGAAGAAACCATCACTAGATATTTAAGAGCTATGAAGAGGGTCAGAGGTCAAATGTCAAGGCAAGGAGTATATTAAGGAGGGGGTCAGAGAGGGTGAAGGTTTAAGGCCTCTTACCAGCTGCTTGTTGAATTTGGCCACTTCCTCCTCAAATGCTGTGTCCTTTGTTTCATCCGCCTTTCCCAACTTCTGCAACACCTATCAGAGAGCAGCACAAAACAGCCAACATCATACATACACATACACATGCCCTATATAATATCATAATCTAACCATACCAAATGTAACAAGTGGTTTTTCTTTGTGAATGAAAGCGCTAAAAAAAATCACATTCTACATAACTTGGGTTAATGTAAAGAAACAACAAATGAAAAACTAAGTATAAAGGTGAGTAAAAAGTATGATGTATTTGTGAAAAGACTGGTTTAGTTGCATCATGCCCCTTAAATAAACTAATTAACATTGAACTTATCACACTGTATCAGGTTAGAACGTGTGAAAACCATAAACTGCCTACAGTCAATGTGTCCTAAACGGATGTGACGTGACAAAAGCGACAAGCAAAGAAAGTTATCTGTACTGTGTTTATCTGAATTTCTGTCAAACTAATGAACTTGTTTATGTGATTAGCAGTAAAAATAATAAATCAAATTATTTATTATTATTATTATACAATGGTGTCAGGTTTAACCACATCATGTAAAAAGCGCAGTCTTAAGAGTGTAGATGTGTATGTTTGTCTTAAAAAGGTGGCAAGAAACATGGTCTTAGATCCCCGGCCACCACAAATGGTGGTTTCAGTATCGGTTCCATGTTCCTCTTCCCCATGAAGAACGCTGACATACAGTAACGGTTCATAAAAAATGAAACTTATTCAAGGAGGCTTGCAATGAGTTCCCGAGAGTGTGTCATTTACTGAACTTTACGTTCTTGCCACGCACACATACAAACACCAGCCAAAAGTTCAAAGAACAATGTCCTTTTATTCCATTGGATGTTTCCATTATACAAGACATAACTATTTCCTAGCAGATTTAATTATGCACATTTCCTTTAGTTCAGATTGCCCTGCTTCCTGTCCAACATGTATGAGGTAGTGCTTGAATCCGGTTCTATTTATTCAGAGGTCATTTCCTTTTCCTTTTGCTCCCCCATATCAACCCCTAGCGGCATATTAAGCATGCCATGCCATTTGTGACCCAAAGAGATTGGTCTCCGTCAGCCTGTTATGCACATCCTATGACGTCCACTTCATAATAATGTCAAAAGAGTCAAGATGAAAGGATGAAGTTTCTCACATTTTTCTATTTTGAAATGCTTTCTAAAAAGTTTAATATGCAAAGACAACTATAAGTAAGCCATCTGAATGCTAGTATTAAAAAAATAAAACAGTTTGGGATGGGACTGTAACTAATGGAAGATTAGAATTTTCACTTCTCTACTACTAAAAACAACCTAGTTTCAATAAATTGCTACACATAACAGGAAACTTGGTGCATTCTGTTCATTTTTTGTAACAAATTTCAGATATAACTAAAAAGAAAAATACAGTAAGTTCCAGAGAAGTGCCTGGTCTAGTAGATCAAAGGAATTCAATAAAGCTGGAGGGGAAATCACAGTAACCTCTAATCTCCTGGCTTTCTCTTGGCCTATATTAATAAAGGCCGTGTCAGCTGTGCTCTTCTTGAAGAATGTATGAATGTATATTACTGTGCAGGGAGTGTTTGAAAGCTGATCCTGAATGCACTGCAGCAGGACCCCTCCCTCGAACCCCCTGACATCTTAAAATACAGCGGCCTGGATCTGTGTCATGATGACCTGTGCTCCCTGTGCAGTAGAGCAGATCTGGGATGAAGGCATCCTCTCTGACTCAGAGGTCTTCCAGGAACACTGGATATGACTGTACTCACTGAGCTAGTGGACGAACGACATGGATTTTTCAATAGCTGACGAGATATCTAGAGAGCAGGTGTGGTTGATGAACGGTTTGATAAAATAATACAGAATTTATAAGATAGAAGATGATTTATTTCACTCACTACTTACTTAAAATTCACTTTAAATTATCCACTAATAAGAGCAATAAAATGAGCAGTAAATTTTGTTAATACAGAGTTTTGTTTATGAGTCAAGCAGACATGGTTATTGGTCAATTTAAAAAAAAGATTCAATTAATCAGGCTGGCTAGTATATCAGTTATTTGGTCTGTATCTTTTTGTCTTGAAAGCTAATGGGAATTTGCTACTATTTGAAAATTGGGGGTTGATAAACATTTTTTAATGTTTTTGAAAGTTTTTTTATACTCACCAAGGCGCTATTTATTTGATCAAAAATACATTAAAAAAGTAATATTGTGAAATACTAATACAATTTACATTTACATTTAGATTTAGTCATTTAACAGACGCTCTCATTCAAATGAGGACAATGGAAGCAATCAAAATCAACAAAAGAGCAATGATGTGCAAATGCTATAACAAGTCTCAGTTAGCTTAACACAGTACACGTAGCAATGTTTTTTCTGCTGAAGCTGGTTGCCCTAAAATTTTAAGTTGGCTCAACTTTTTTTTTTTTTTTTTACAGTGTAGAGCAGGAATCCTCAAATATGGCCCACTCCTGCTGAGTTTAGCTCTAAGTTACCCTACTCAAACGCACCTGAGCATGCTAATCAGAGTCTTAAGATCATTAGAAAATCACAGGTAGGTGAGTTTGATCAGGATTGGAGCTAAACTCTGCAGCAGATTGGCCCTCCAGGGAAAGATTTGAGGAACCCTGGTGTAGAGGGTCAAATAAAGATGGAAGAGATGTGTTTTTAGCCGATTCTTGAAGATGGCTGAGGACTCAGCTTCTCGGATTGATTTAGGCAGGTCATTCCACCAGGAGAGAACATTTCATTTAAAAGTCCATTTAAAAAAAAAAGTTATTTTGTCCCTCTTTGGGATATTTTGGAATTTAAAATATTCTGTTTTAATATTCTATTAAATTCTATATTAATAATGTAAAATAGGCTATAATTTATTCCTGTGATGCAAAGCTGAATTTTCAGCATCATTACTCCAGTCTTCAGTGTCAAATGATCCTTCAGAAATGCTGATTTGCAGCTCAAAAACATTTCTTATTATTATCAATGTTGAAAATAGTTGTGCTGTTTAACATTTTTGTGAGCAAACCATTTTTTTTCCAGGATACTTTGATAAATACAATGTCATAAGAACAGAATTTATACACCACAACCACAAAACCAGCCATAAGGGTCCATTTTTTAAATTGAGATTCATACAATAAATAAGCTTTCCATTGATGTATGGTTTGTTAGGATCAGGCAATATTTGGCTGAGATACAACTATTTGAAAATCTGGAATCTGAGGGTGCAAAAAAATATAAATATTGAGAAAATCACCTTTAAATTTGACCGAATAAAGTTCTTAGCAATGCATATTACTAATCAAAAATTAAGTTTTGCTATATTTACGGTAGGAAATTTACAAAATACCTTCATGTAACATGATCTTTACTTAATATCCTAATGATTTCTGGCATAAAAGAAAAATAGATAATTTTGACCCATACAATATTGTTGGCTATTGCTACAAATATACCCCAGCGACTTAAGACTGGTTTTGTGGTCCAGGGTCACAAATGTCTTTGCTGCCACTCTTTTGATCAATTAAATGCAACCTTACTGAATAAAAATATTAATTTTGAACTTGCAAACATCGTTAGTGAATGATTTGAATCATGTTTTTTTTTTTTAATCTGTTTTCTTTCCAAAATCAAAACACAGGTGCTGATAATAATGGATGTTATGCAGCTAATTATACAAAAAATAAGTTTATACAAGTTGTGTTGTGTGCAACTTCACCCGAAAGCATCACTGATGGGAAGATCGCATCATTCTGCCAACTTCATTGTTGAATATCATGCAACTAAATTAACTAATTTATTCTTTTGAGAGATGGAAAAATATTTATTTTCAATATCCAAATTCCTTGAGCACATCCACATGCATTCTTTGATCATACTGCGCATAAGGAAATCATTATAATGCAGCCAAAGATAAATTATGAGAAACGATTAGTTCCTCCAAAGTCCAGAGTTTTTAATTCATTTGTCATGTAATAGACGCACAATGAAAACCGTTGATTGTTGACCCATCACAAGCGCAAACGGTTTTAAAAGCACCACAAGTTATACATTCTTTAGGAAGTTCTATTCCAAGAGCACTTAATACATTTATAACCGTAAACAAAGGCATTTCCTATGAAAAATACAAAAATATCCTGACTTTCTCAACTTTTGTGCAGTTACACTTCTGCTCTAGCTTCTGTATTCTTCTGATTTACAATCGAAACTAAGTATTGGAGTACTGCTAATTTTATCATCCTATATGTTTCCTCATTTGGAAGCTGCTTTGCATAATGTGTCCGTGTCCTAAAAATTGCTTAAATTACAGTCTGTTCATATGGCTTTAGAAGACTAACATAGTGCACAAGTCATATGAACTGCTTTTTTGTCCTTTTTAGAATCTCTGGACACTATATACTTCAATTGTATATGAGCAGCAGGAACGTTTTTCATGTTGTCTCCTTTTGTGTTTCACAGAAGAAAAGTCATCCGAGTTTTGAATGACATGAGTAAATGATGAGAAAGTTTTCATTTACAGGAGAACTATTTGTGAATCAGCATGTTTAATTTATACAGCTCTGATCAGACCAGCGCCAACCATTTGTCCGGCAGCTGAGAGATTCCTCCCAAGTGTGTGTGAGCGAAACATTCGAGCAACTGAAAGGCAAGTTTATACTAATTGATACAGTTATCCATATTAATACACCCTTAAAATCTGACACCATTTGCAAATTCATTCTCTCTTTCCTCTACAACAGCATAGACTTCTATTGATTTCTGTACTGTAAAAGAAAGATTTTTAACTTCAAAATGCCCTGAGAGGTTTTGTCAGAGCTGTATTTCTGGGACAAATCTGTCTAAAGTAAACACACACAGACACACACACACACACACACACACACACACACACACACACACACACGCTTCTGGTGTCTCATAGGAGTGGCAAGCGGATGGGCTTAATTAGTGTGTCTAGGAGGTTAAAGGAGCTTACAATGAGAGAGAGATTTAGCAGTAGCCTGTATGTGCTTGTGACTGCAAATTTATGACTGCATTCTCTCAAGTACAATCCAAATGTCACTTCATCTGTATTTTATAAAGGCCCCTGGACTTTACTTCTGGTCGATGTGTGCTGGTGTTCAGTTACAGCCCCAAAAATACCCCAGACCACAGCCGCTGGCATTCACACACACCACGGTTTGTTCGCACAAGGGGTTTCTGGGGATTAGCTCACAGCTACAGCCTGTCTGCTATTCATAGCTCAATCCACACACTGCTCTGTAGCTCTATGAGGAAGGACAGGTGTGTGGGTGGAGTGCGGAAGAGGGGTGTGGCTCATGCTTGAGCTTTTGATTGACAGGTCGCCTGTCCAATCAGAGCAGAGGTCAGGGGAATGCTGAGGACACTTCCTTTGGGTTTCTAATCTGAGAAAAGGAGGTGGCTGTAACTTTGCACCCATCTCTTGTCCTCCAGGGCCATTATGCGACTGGACACTTCTGGAATGTTTCTACAAAAAAAAAAAAGGATGGGTGACTCAAGAATAACCTGCCTTGATGTTCCAAATTAGTGACAAACATCATCTAATGACAGACAGGTGGATGTGAGAGAAGCGAAGAGTGAGAAAAGATAGAGGAGAGTGCAGAGATGTGGGCCATTTGCCACTAGAGGATCATGATTAACTCTCCTCTACCTGGCTGAGTTTCAGAGGGGAAGAGGAGACCGCGACCTTACCTCAACGCAATCACGCTGATGGCCAGTGTATCACTTAGAAGGAGTGTATACACACACACACACACACACACGAATACACACATACAGATACTTTTAGAGTGACTCCAGCTTTTCACACTCTAAAGAGGCAGAGACAGCTGAGGCCTTGAGCCACCATGAAGAACACTAAATGCAACTAAAACAAGTGCTGACAAATAATATGTAGGCCCATTGTAAAGCTTGCAGACAAAAGCAATCTGTCCAAAAACGTATTAAATGGATCGTTCATGCAAAGATTAAAATTCTGTCATAATTAAAGCAACATAACAAACAGTAGTCACTATACTCCAAGTCTTCTGAAGTTAGATACTAGCTAACTCCTCATGGTGAACAGAGCAAAATTTAAGTTGTAATTCCCTGAAAATGTAACTCTCACTCACTCTATCACATTCAGAGACATGGCAGGTTCGACAAAGTAGCTAGACAGCCAACATGAACATTCAGCAAAATCTATTCTGTGTTCTACCAAAGAAAGAAAGTCAGATAAATTGGGAATGATGAGAAGAGTTAATGATGACTGTTCATTTTTGGGTTAACTATTCCTTAAAGTCAGGTCACTCAGATTTATAAAGCGTCTTTTAAACTTTCTATACTTTTTCTCACGTTTTACTCAAAAAATATTAAGCAGCTTAACTGTTTTCAACATTGATTATAAGAAGAAATGTTTTTTGAGCATCACATCAGAATATTAGAATGATTTCTGAAAGATCATGTGACACTGAAGACATCATCATTGCATCACAGGAATAAATTACATTTTAAAACACATTCACATACATTACTTTCAATTGTAATAATACTTCACAGTATTACTGTTTTAACTGTATTTTGACCAGAATAACATTACAAATTGCTGGAAGTGTATTCCAGCTACAAATAAGTCTACCTGCACAAAGTTTATTTTAAGTAGGTTTTTTTCACAAATAAAGCGCAGTGCCTGTTGAAGGATGCCACTTTTTTGTTCCTCCATGACAACAAGGGATAATTTCATACTTTATTGATTGTTACAGATACTGTTTCTTAAATGCAGCACTTGATGATGATGTTGAGAATGATGAGAAACCTCAGAATTACACACAAGCAACTGAAAATAGGCACTATGAGTCTAGCATGCAGGACAGAAGAGCCCCTACTACAGGAAGAGGAACACAAACACAAAAGCAAACAATGATCCTAAATAACCTCTTAACTCTCCTTGTAAACACCTATATGATTACAAAGTAATGAGCCTGCTTAGTTTATAGGGACAGGAAACAATCAAACTATCTTTCCTAGAAATCTCCTATCCAAGATGTCTACGCCTCTTATGAAATACTAAAAGTGTGAAACAATATTTAGCATGAAACAAAAATGACCAGTATTCTAAAAGACTAAAATGTATTGATTTCTGATGTTTCTGTACTGATTCTAGTGATAGTTAAGATTATTAACTCATTGAAACAGTGTGCAAGTGTCAGACCCCTAAAATAAACTTAGAGACTGGCTGAATTTATGAAGTAGTTCCTATATATAACCCTGGTCTTACATCCTAAAATTACTCAAATCAAAAGCGTGCCACTTTTGCACGGTGCAAGGCTCTGGTGTCCAGCTGTGTGCTCTGGGAGGCCAGCGGTCATTTGGAGCGTTTAGCGTGGAAATGACACTTCCTGTGTACCTCCTGCTTTCAGCTGGGGGTCTGTTTTTGTTGATGCACCACTCATACACTGAGACTTAAACTGTGGCACAACATCGCCATGTTGACTCAACATGTTCAAGAGAGCCAGGGATTAATTTTGTAGTGGACATATGTTGTTTGTGAATGTCTCTGATTCCATTCTGTTTAAGTCCTAGTGTAATTCTGGGCTTTTCGGTGATACAAAATGTTGCAGGAGAGAGTGAGACTAGTTGGGGCATGAGGATGTTGTTGTAAGGGTTGAGTAATTATAAAGTGAGACAAATGCTTGTTTTCTCCAGCATTGGGTTTTATGAATCCAAACACCTTAAACAAGTGAACCCCACCAAAAAAATAAATAAATAAAATAAAGTAAAAATAAAAATACACTGCCACACATTCAGACAAGAGCCAACTATATAATGAGGGTAGACAACATTTTTTGTAATAGTTCAGCAAGGAGCAAGTTTAATTATAGTAATTAATATAATATAATAGTTAATAATTTTATAATTATTTATAATTTAGTCTGTTTTATGAATTGTTTCAGAATCATTTTACACTGTAAAAAGTGCTAAATTGACTTAACTTTAAAAAAATCGAGGAAACCCGTTGCCTTAAAATTTTTAAGTAAATGATCATTTAAAAAAATAAGTGAATTGTCAAGTTCACTTAACTTTTTTTTTGTTTGTTTTAATTATTATTTACTTAATTATTTACTTAATAATTTTTTGAGGCAACGGGTTTCCTATTTTTTTTTTAAGTTAAGTCAATTTAGCACTTTTTACAGTGTACTGTTTACATATAGTGGAGCCAACAATACATTTTACAAAGCAGACACTGAGTGAAGGTTTTTTTTTTACTTTAATTTTCATATTTTAAAAAAGGTGTTCTCAAATCAGTGTTAACAACAGCTCCCTAATGTGACAATTGAACAACTTACCCCATATGACAATTGAACTGTATTTTGTAAATGTTTATTTATTTATTTTTACTTGGGAAATGACAGTCGAAATTACATTTATTTATTTATTATTTATTTATTTATTTATTGTACTCAAGTCTTTAAGGTAGCCGATGTGCCTGACTTTCAAAATAAATTGAACTTAACCTGGCAAATATTACAAAAGAGTGACAAATAGGCCCCAGTCTCCATATAGTATAATATAATATAATATAATGAATGGTTGATTCAATGGCAAGAAAAACTCAAATGTCAAAAGAGCTTTGGTCACTAACAGCTGCTCTTTAATGCACTTCATCTCAAATGACCTCATCAGTTTCAAACATAACTTTAACAGGAACTGCTCTTGGAATGAGAAATAAAACCATCTTTTCAACGCATGGGGAGCATGAAAAACACATGAGCGAGTGTTGTATGAAGTGTTTCAGTGCTGGTCAGTCTCTTCCTACAGTAAACACAGTGTCAGCACCTATTGTACACGCAGTTGAATGTACGAACTAAGTAAAAACAAGAAAACACATAACTGTACAAAGAGATGTAAGCACACATACCTTCTCTTGTGCTCGGGTTATCCTCTTCTGTACATTACTGGCCAGTTTCCCGGCGTTGACTCCTTTCCCTACCTCTGCCATGTTTGAGCTTCAAGTTTCCAAAGTGAATGAATAAATAAATAAACCGTTATGAATGAAGTAAAGCGCAGAGCGACTGGTAGGAGATACAGAAGAACAGCAATGTATGGGGAAATACTGTCGGACCAACAGGAGGTCGGTGGGTAAACCCTCTTAAAGAGACAGTGCGCGAGTTCAGAGTCCTAAATGTGGACACGAAAAGTTATTATTAAACTAAACTCCTTCCGAACTACGCGATCAAAAAGTTTAAACTTAAAACTGTCAAACAATTTACGGTCTAACGGGTTCCGTTATTCGCCTCCGGTGACAAGCGACTGGAAAACAAGAGAGAGCGAGCGTGAGAGCGCGCGCGCGAGAGAGAGAGAGAGAGAGAGAGAGAGAGAGAGAGAGAGAGAGAGAGCGCTGGATTATGTTTCCACTTCTTATTATAGACGCTCTCTTAAAGCCAAAGGTAAACACGATCGCGATATTATAAGCATCTTTTTTTGTTGTTGTTTGTTTGTTTCTGGAAAGTTGCACAAAGTCTTATTGGATAATTATATCAGGGGTTTTCAAACTGGGGTCCTCCTAGGACCTCCTAGGAGTTGCAAGGAAATGCTAGGGGTCCTTGAAGGGTTTAGAAAAAATAAGTAAAATAAATAAAAACATGATTAAACAAAATAAATTGATAATAATATATAGAAGAAAAAATACGGGTCTCAAATAAATACATTTATAAAAATGGATCAATTAAAAATGGATTTAAATAAATAAGCAATATTTCTAACAGTACAGAACTAAATATTTATAATATAATAATAAAACCTAAATATTTTCCAAATAATACTTTACACATTTATTATATTGACTTTTTTTTCACAGTATAAATTAGGTCTTTATACATGAAAATATACAGTTGCTTTTTAAATTTTAGTATGGGGAGCCCTTGCAAAAGAATTATTATTTTGGGGGGTCCATGGCATCAGAATTCAAAACCCCTGCATTATACAACAGATAATCTAGTTATATTTACCATTGCTCTGCAAATTTTCACAGGTGAAATTCAGTCAATTCAATAAACATCAATGCAACCAGGATTTTTCCATTCCCAAAAAAAAAAACAAAAACAAAAAAAATGTCACGTCAGAGACGTGCTAATTGGCATTTACGTTTATTTATTTAGCAGATGCTTTTAATATAACATAAGAAGTTCATCGTGAAAAGTCAATAACTTTAAAGGTGTCGCAATAAAGCTTCCAAAATGTCATCCTTTTTAACCTAATGTTTCAGTCTCTTGAGAATTTGAAAGATGAGACCAGTCTAAATGCCATGTTTGCATGGTCTCATTAGTGAGAGGAGAGTTTATCTATTCAGTGGGGTCATATCACATGTTTGGTGGGATTCCTGTTACATTAAACCCATCTGACTCTCTTGCACACTGTACTGACTGTTTTCTGCCAGCAGGGAACAATTACATAGACCAGTGGTTCTAAACCAGTTTTATTACAACACCGGTACCAGAGGTAAAAATCAGCTTAGACAGGAGGGCCTTCCAGCATTGCTTTGGACAAATGGGGGATGTGGAGTCAAAAAGGCTGAGGACCACCGACACAGACAAACATCAAACAGATGACAAAAATAATGAATAAAAGAAATTGTAATAACCAGCAAAGAGCAAATATGAGGCAAAATAAATAATTTGTACAAAGTTTAATTTCAAAAATAGATTTTAAATACTTTACCCGAATACCTTATATTACCTTAATGATATTACAAAGCACTTGAAATAACATTTTTAAAATAGTTTAACAGACTGTCTTAAGACTAATGACAATCTAATGAGGAAAGAGACTGGATTATGGGAATAGCGAACAAATATAAGGCACAGACAATGTTTGGTCTCTCACAATTTCTGTAAGAAGCAAGACAAGAGGTCAGTTTGTAATCTGTTCTTTTTACAGTTAAAGGTGATGTGTGGAATTTTTTCAATGTGAAATACTTTTTTAATTTTAGCTTATACAGCTATAAGTATGATGATTCTCCCGAAAAGTGTAAACACTGACACTGTTCCATTTGTTTGAGCATCTTGACAAATGCGGCACAGCAACACTGACTCAACCCGATTGACCCTGTTTACAGACGGTGATGATGCTTTTCCCCAGTTATTATCATTGTAAGTGTGTAGAGCGCTGCAGTGATGACAGTTTTGTAGGACAACCTTAAAGTTCGCATCACACTGGTTCCATCAACAAAAAGCCAATAGGATTTTTCCACTGTGACCAACAAATGTTTATGATTCTTACAAGTTTTTTTCATTATTGCTTTAAATAAACAAACACCATGAGTCTTGCATGGTCAAGCATGATGGCCAACTCTTTCAGTCTTTATATAAAACATTTTACCTGAAAGTTTGTAAGAGATCACAAACACATGGAGGAAAGTGGGCTTGTGAGTAGATGAGTTTTCCTGTTTGCCATGATGATGTGTAATGTGAAAATATCTTGAGCTCGTGTTAACTACAGACCTAATTTCAGACATTTAACCAATAAACCCACTTAGAAAAACCCACTGACTTCTATAAGATGGAACTTTAAGTGTTAAAATGCTAATTCGTTTCCTGGTTTTGGCCTACAAAAACATATCATCCCAAGTTTACGTTTTCCAATTCTGAGAACCCTGGAAATTTGAAAAAGCGTCCATGGCATGAGTTTGGGGTTGGAATATCTGAGCATTCAAAATTATTTTTGCAGTTCTGCTTGGTGTCGCTTGTTGCACAGAAATTACACTCTTCACCTTTAGTCATTAAAAAGTCTGCTTTTGGTACATTTCGCCTAACTTAGCACAATCCCTTAAAGGGATAGTTCACCCAAAAATGAAAATTTTTCGTGTTGTTCCAAACCCGTAAGACCTTCATTCATCTTCAGAACACAAATTAAGATATTTTTGATGAAATCCAAGAGCTTTCTGACCCTCCATAGACAGCAAAACAACTGACACATTCAAGGCCCAGAAAGGTAGTGAGGACATTATTAAAATAGTCCATGTGACATAAGTGGTTCAACCTTAATTCAATGAAGCTACGAGAATAATGTTTGTGTGCAAAGAAAACAAAAATATTGACTTTGTTCAACAATTTCTTGCCTTTCGTGTCAGTCTCCGACGCGAGTACCACGATGCATGCTTGTGATGCTATTGATGTAGAACCCGGATGTGCTGCACCTTGTTTACAGGCAGAGGAAGATGCACGTTAAACATGAAACAGTCTTCGTAAACATGTCCGAAGATTTTGACAGAGAGGGTGGCTTGCAATTTTTTGCACAGCCTTATTATTCGAACCAGAATGCACAGACGATGAACGTTCTACATCAGAAAGCCGGCTCCTGCATCAGCAGCACCATATGTATGCATTATTTTTGTTTTCTTTGCGCACAAAAAGTATTCTCGTAGCTTCATAAAATTACAATTCAACTACACATGGACTATTTTAACAATGTCTTTACTACCTTTCTGGACCTAAAATGTGGTAGTTGCGTTGCTGTCTATGCAGGGTCAGAAAGCTCTCGGATTTCATCCAAAATATCTTAATTTGTGTTCCAAAGATGAACGATGGTCTTACAGATTTGGAACGATGTGGGTGAGTAAATAATGACAGAATCTTCATTTTTGGGTGATCTATCCCTTTAAGTCATAAACCCTGAGCATTCAATCATTTCCATGTCTGTCTTCCCACCACTCACTCAACTCTGAGTTCGTTTTCAACCCATCATCTTTCGTGATCTTCTAAGGCCCAAGGGTGGAAGAGTTCTGAGTCTAGCAGTAGTGTTCCCACACTGAGTAGGACCTGAGAGTACCAGTGTAAGCCGTTCTTAAGGATCCGATCCGGTCCGGTCCAGCTGTACAACAGGCGTAGAGGTGCAAATGCCCAGTGAGCTAGCCGTGGTTCATTCACCGCAGCGTAGCATGAGGTCATCACTCCATTCACCACCAAAGTCCCATGGGCAGTAAGTGGGGCGTAAGCCCCCCGGTCCTCCTGCACCTCCACTTGAGTGATCCGTGAAACACGCTTCCTGAGATCTCCTTCACCGACGATCAGCAAACACTGCCCTGGCTGGGCATCACTGGCAAATATCGTCCGGAGGGATCCAGGCATGGGCTGGGCCCCGCTGGAGCAGTTTCCAAACCAGACAAACAATAAATGAGCTGCCGTTAAGCGGACACTGGCCCCATCCTCAGTGCGGATCACATAAAAGTGCTTCTGGGCAATGGGGCTACGGTCCAGGAAGGTGAAGACTTTGCTGTAGACGAGCTCGCCAGTCCCATCACTTCCTGTCGAGGCCAGAACAAGGTCTCCTGCTCGTAGGTCTCGGATTGGTCTATGAGTGCCGTCCTCCATGGTCACCAGAGCCCCTCCAGGAAAACAGCCGCCCGTCTTTGCTGCTACTGAGTGCTCTGAAGAAAAGTGTGAGGAAGGAATGGAAGAGAAGAATGGAAAGAAATAAAGGAATAGAAATGTTTCATTAAGGAAATAAAGAATGGATTCAACGCCCATGCCCGTTTCTAATCTTCACTTCTGACTAGTTGATATACCTTTGGCCTTCAACCCCTTGTTCATTGGTTGGTCCTATGGTGTTTCCCTCAGTGATTGGTTGAGTTGGTATATAGGATCAGTGTGGCATCCTCAAAGTGGGACTTTTACTTCTTCTTCATTGGGACGTTGGTGTAGGAGTGCCTCCTAGTGGACTGATTCTGACTTGACTGGCACTGCCAGCAATCTTGCCTCTTTGGACTCTTAAATTTTTGTACAAATTGCAATATATACATAAAAATATACAATATATATATATATTTATATAAGATAGATTCTAAAACTCTGTTTTTCTTTCTGATCATGTCAGGGATAGCTGACTTGCATAACGATCTGGGCAGGAAAGACAGGAGAAAAAGGAATAAAGAGAAAGAAAATAGTGGGAAAAACAGAGAAACAGATAACGAATATTAGAGATTTTATTATGAAATTCAATGTATGTAAGAAACAAAATGGTAAAATCACATCTCTATGAGAGATGGGCCAAAAAACAACTATGCAATCTGCAGACTTTTTTCCCCATTTCTCAGTTGTTTTTGGAGGAAAATCTGCAGAATGCATTTAAACATGGTAAAATGCTTTAAACATACTTATAACTTAATTACTGGCCAAAATATTTAATAAACGACCATGCAGAAGTGGAAGTATCTGAATGAAAAATGTTCCAATTCTGCCAAATCTGTGGCATTTTCTGAGAGTTCTGTGCACAGATTATATTTACATTTATGCAGATGATTGTCTGTGGGCCTGCTAATGGCTAAGGCTAATGCATTTGCAATGAAGTCTTAAAGGGTGAATGAGAATGATTTTAGTCTTACCTTGTTGTTATATTGTTAGCTTACAGCAAAATTGCATAATATATAGGAAGAAGATACAGGAATATTAAATTGTCAAAGTGCTTCCCTGATTTTTGCCCCAGCTTGATTAATTCTTATCACTAGAAAAGATCAAATAGCATGTTGGCTATGGATGCTATGAAAGCTACATGAAGCCTATGTTGACTTGCATGGAAATAAGGATCAAGGTAAAGCATAGCTGGGAAAAGTAAGAAAGGTAAAGTAAATGTTAGAAATGGTGAAAAAAGAAGTGTGCATTCATCAGACAGCCCAGTGCTGCAAGATTGTGCCATTTTAATATAATCATATGAAGCAAAGAAATTACATATGATACCGAAGGTGACTCAAACATGGCTCTTTACATTATATAGCTTATTAATCCACAGTGTGTGTATCTCTTGCCCTTGTCTTCTCACATTACATGTCTGTGGGAAGCTTTGTTAGTTATGGTTAGATTTTAAAATAAAAATTATGAATAAAATAAAATAAAATTGCATTTATTGATAAAGTAAAACGGTTTAAAAAATAAATATAAATAAAAAATAATATTGTGAAATGTTATTTCAGTTTAAAATAACTCATTTAAATATTTTAGTTTTTTTATGTAATTTATTACTCTAGTCTTCAGTGTCACATGATCCTTCAGAAATCATTCTAATATGCTGATATTGTGCTCAAGAAACATTTATTTTTATTATCAATGCTTAATATTTTTTTTGAAACAGTGATCTTTTTAGGATTCTTTCAGAATATTTTGTAACATCGTAAATGTATTTACTGTAACTTTTGATCAATTTAATGCATTCTTGCTGAATAAAAGTATTAATTTTTATTACTTTTTTAATCTTACCCAAAATTTTTAACGGTAGTTTATGCCATGCCCACTTTTCTGAATTCAATTAATTCCCCAAAAATAAGTCCCACCCTACTGTTTTCTCATTGAATAGCCTGTTTCACACAGAAATACATCTGATTGCAGAAATAAAATGAGATGCAAATAGTGTTTCAAGGTGACTCAAAATGAACTTGCTAATATCCCACCATGTTTGTTTTCCTTTCCTTTCACACCTTTTATTTGCAAGGACTAGTCTGTTTCTCGCTTGACCTCTTTCCCCCTGCACAACCTCAGCACAAACACACACAGCTGCTCTCACCTGATTTGACACTGCAGTGTATGTGGCCTTTGGATTCGTAGTAGACCCAGTCGAAGCCGGCCTCCACTGCCAGACGGGCCAGCATGGCGTACTTGTTCCGGTCGCGGTCCGAGGTAGTGATGTCAACCGCCCTGCCCTCATAATGCAGAGACTCTTCGGAGTGATGGCCGTCTTCATCCCAGCCCTCCGTCACACGCAGACGCACACCAGGCCACAGGTTCATCACTGAGATGGCCAAGGAGTTCAGCTTATCCTTGCAGCGCTGCAAAAAATAACGCATGAGAATCACTTACTAGAATGCAGAAATGTGACATCGGCAACAAAATCAGTCATAAGGGTCCATTTGAGGGATTTACACATCATCTGGCAAAATGTACATCAAATATATTATATACTTATAAATTTATACAATTATACATCAAAGCTGAATAAATAATCTTTCCATTGATGTATGGTTTGTTAGGATAGAACAATATTTGGCTGAGATACAACTATTTGAAAACATGGAATCTATATATTATATACACACACACTGAGAAAATCGCCTTTAAAGTTGTCCAAATTAAGTTCTAGCAATGCATATTACTAATCAAAAATTTTATTAAATTATTAAATTTTAAGTTTTGATATATTTACGGTAGGAAATTTACAAATTATCTTTATGGAACATGATCTTTACTTAATATCCTAATGATTTTTGGCATAAAAGAAAAATGGATAATTTTGACCCATACAATGTATTGTTGGCTATTGGTACAAATATACCCCAGCGACTTAAGACTGGTTTTGTGGTCCAGGGTCACATATGTGAAAAGTGATTAAATGAATAACAAGTACTAGGGTTATTATTGTTAACTTAAACTAAAAGATTTTTTTTTTTTTTAAAGCATTGTTACACTGTAAAAACAAAGATTATTGGACTATATTTAACGAGAAAATACTTCATGTAAAATCAAAATTGTAAACAAAACAGATTATTGGAGTACGCTTTACAAGAAAATACTATTTCAGTCTTTCTACTTCAAAACTTCATGTTTAATTCAATGTGTTACTTGCTGCTTCTTTGTAATTACTTATGAAATTTACTAGCAATTTCTGAGTGAAAATCGTTTCAAAGTAAATCATATGCACATCACACCTACACATTTTTAGAGTACTTGAAATAAAATAAAACATTAACTGAAATATTGTAAAATAGAAAAAAAAAAAAATTTACTTAACTTTTTTATTTTAGCTAGTTGCCAAAGCAACATTTCTTATTTTCATTTAGTTAACTTGAAATACTAAAATAACAAATTTAAATTAAAAAATCTAAAAATATATAGACATTTTAAAAATGTCCAAAAACAGTCTAGCGCTGTCAAATGATTAATCGTGATTAATAACATCCAAAATAAGTTTTGTTTACATGATATATGTGTGTGTGTGTGTGTATATATATATATATATATATATATATATATATATATATATATGTATATATATATATATATTCAAGAAAAATATGTTGTTTATATATGAAATATATTTATATATAATACAAAATATAAGAGTATAAATGTATATACATGTAAATATTTTCAAAATATATACTGTATGTGTGTGTATTTATATATACACATAATAAATATACACAGTACACATACATATGTTATGTAAACAAAAACTTTTATTTTGGATGTTATTAAGGGCGATTAATCATTTGACAGCACTAAAAAACAAAAAAAAAACTAAATTAACAACTTCAAATAAAATTTAAATTAAATTAAAAAAAATCTAAATAAAACTAATGAAAACTATAATCGCATGTTGATGATACTAAAACAACATTGTCAGGTAGCTATAGCAGCAAGTGTCTCAGTATAAGTGTGTTTAATGATCTGTTGTTCTTCCAGGCTAATAATTAACATGCATTCAATGTGAACTAATAAGGAAATTAGTAATATAAAATATTACAGTAACCATGATTATAGTGAAATTTTTTTACATTGTCTGGGGACAAAGCAACTTAATGACATGAGTACAAAGCGAGCTCATAGATCAGTCACAATGTCTCACAATGAAATATATAAATATGTACTTCTGGTGGTTTATGTAGCGTAAACGACCAGTGTGACAGCATTTAAACCCAACTGAATGCTGAACTCTGATACATAAGTTACCAATTAAACAAACAGAAGGAGGCTTTGCGTGCCTGAGTGAGAAAGAACACAAAGCCATTGTCTCAACTTTGTGAATTTCCTGCAAGAAATATGGATTTTAGTACGCAAATGTCAAAAAGCCTGTGGCAAGCAGTTGCTAGGTGAGAAACGCGGTGAGCAATGGCAAATATAATCCTGACAGCCATTTGTAGAACTGACGCATTTGTGGTTAGCACAAACACACTCAGCCCATGGCCTGATAAATCCCTGTCTCAACCAGAGGCCACGAGACATGCAAGGTCACTGGATAACCACCAACTAAGTGGTCACAAATTGCTTACTGAGATTCTTTGATGTCGCCATCCTAAGTCCTCACTACATAGTTGTGCCATCAAACCATCTATTTCTGCTCTCCGAATTGGAGACCCACCTTTCCACTCAATAGCTACTCTATAAAGCTCTGCGGACTATCTGTTTGAGTCTAAGCTCAGTGATTCGATGTCTCTGTGCTATAAGGATCTATCTCTCAGAGCTGAGCTCGGTCTGTATGGATACCATCACTCCAGTCCAGAGGCTGGTATGGGAGAGGAAAGGAGATTTGAAAATACAGTGCCAGTGTGTTTGGTTTCTCTGTTGAGTCTCCAAGGTTCACTGAAACCAAAACATGTACAGCAAATGCTTAGACTACAGTCATAGTGTCAACAATGATAATACACTCTCCCACACTCAAATATGCTTACTTGTATGCAAACCTGTATCTATGCAAACCCTTGGCTTTCTTTTCTCCATGGAACCCAAATGGAGATGTTCTGAAGAATATTCACACTGCTCTTTCTCAAATAATAAATGAAAATGCAATGGTAGCAGATACCAGGGTCCTGTCAAGCTCAAAAGAAATGATTGAAACCTGAATCATAAATGTGGCCCATGCACTATTTTTCAAGTCCTCTAAAATGAAACCATAACTTTGTGTGAAGATCAAAATTTAAGTCGTTATTCACTGCAGAATCCTAAAACCTGGAAACGACTTTCCGGTTCCATTGCCCCAAGGTCAATGGGTTTTTGGTTAAATGCCTGGAATAAGGTCTGTGTTAAGGTATTTTCACATTTTTATCTACGACGTAAAATTCAGAAATACCCCCTGTGATTTTTACGTTTTTCTAAGTGGCTAAATGGGACTACAAAGGTTGTTGGGGATATTAAATGTTATCATGCGAAGCAGGAACACTCATTTACTCACTAGTCCACTTTTACAGCCTCATTGTGTTCATACTCGTGCTCTTGCTTACTTTTATAACTCAAACCTCCCAAATTGTAGATTTTAAATAAAGACTAAAAGAAGTGTTGGAAGCTTAATGGTGGTGCTGTTAAAGTCATGCGACTGTTGTGAGATCTTCTGGAGATTGTGTTTAGGTTTCAAATTCATCATTTATAAAGGTTATCTTGATTAATAAATGCTGTATAGATTAAAGAGCATAGATGCTATTGCCAGGATGAAGCTACTATAACTTCCGGCTTGGCCTACAAACGTACTTCTCTATAGATTTCATTTGCTTTTGAGCATATTTAAACTTGTAGGAGAAGACAAAGCACATCAGGTTTGAAACCAGATGCTGGTTCTAACATGTAAGTAAGTTTGAATATGCAGACAAGCAAATGAGATTTGCATTCTACGGCAAAGGCCAGGATTTCTTGTGAATGATTCCATTATATGGAATAGAGCAGTGTGAACTTTTTCAAATAGATCTCCTTTGAAAATCATACGGGTTTGGAACACCAGAATGACTGAAGTTTCATTTCTGGGTAAATTTTTCTTTAAAGAACAAAACCCTCACTGTCCCTTGTGAGATTTGGGGGACCGAATACCATTTTAGATGCATCTTGCCCACTCCACATATAAGAGAGTGGAGCTAACTGACATTTTAAAAATGTCAAGTCTTCCCCATTCCAAAAGTTAAAACAACGAACTCCTGAACCTTGAAGAGCTGCAGTGAATCTTAAAAAGACCAAGATCGATAAACTCCAAGACTGCAGAACCGGTTTATGGTGACCTGCAGAAGGAAATGGTAGTTTATGGTTAACTAGAAATATGTGCATTTGGCATGATGTCAGAAATTAAATCTGAGTGGGGGAAAAAAAAAAAAAAAGGTGTTTTTAGTTATAAGAATACAAATATAGATATTTATGAAGACGTTTTTCCGAGCACGTCTCCGGATTGGACGATAAGAATAGCGACTTGGCCAGCTGTAATAGATGCCTATTCACAAAGCGGTGTGGATTTCAGCTTTTTTCGTTGTGGTTGCAAAAGTGAACTGGACTTCATAAATCAGCCCGTGAACTCTGTTAGTTTTGCTTTCAAAGCAGAGATCGACGGGTTTTCAGGAGGAGAGCCTTCACACTAACCGCGGGCTACACAAACATTCACCCCGCGCGCTCTGACGGCGCGGGGCCCTGAACACTCGCGCCTGTATGAGAACGCCGGGGCCACTCGCCGCTGAATCAAAAATAAGGTGGAGAAAAATATGTGTGTAATTAAGGCTTAAATGCATGTGAAGCCGACTATTTTTACACACGTATGCCACAAAAACAAACAAAAAAATAACACAGAATAAAAAGGAAAAACAGACCAGAGGTTGTCTCCAGCAGTCGCCACAGTTTGGCCCTCATAAATCGCGCGAAGGTCAGGTAAACGAGCGCGGCGCTCGCCGGAGAGGTGACAGGTAAAGACGGGGTGAGATCTACGAGCCCCTCCTCAGTTCCCACGTGGCTCTCCTGGATATTAACATGTGGGCATTCAGAGGAAAAGAGCTGATATAAATACTTTTAGGTGAGGGGGAGATTGGAGTCAAATAAATTCCACTCGGTACCACATCAACGTCGTAAAAAATATCTGACGGTTCGAAGAGGGGGTGTACGCCGTTAATCACGAGCGGTCGTGTTTAAGCATACGGGTAAACATTAAAACAGTCACAGGTCATGCTCAATCTACAAGGGCCGTTTTAATGTTTTCTTTTCCAATCGCGCTTAAAACAGCTACGGCACTGTTTTAATTAAACGTTTCAGGTTTCCCTTCCCCTCCACTTTATTGACAGTCACCCCTTTTGCGTTCATTCATTCACATAAATTGAGCAAGAGCCCCGTGGGAGAAAGTTCAAATATGCGGTTATAAAATAACCTGACGACGACTGTGTCTTTAATTTGACGAAACCTGCCCCCATATACTTTGTTATGAAGACTGAAAGACCTGAAACCTTGAATGAACTCATGGATTTGAAAACAAAACAAAACTGTGGTCTCTATGCCCACATGCATCAGCGTCCACGACCGTTTTTCATTTATGAGACAGAATTTTAAAAAGTGACTTGAACAAAGGGTCCACATTGACAAAGGTCTGGGAAGGTGACTTGAGGGTTGTGGGTTTGAACCCCACAGTGACTGAGCCATAAACTCAACATACTACTGACACTAAACCACTTGTTATTCCAGGTGGTCTATCTCGAAGTTCATTTTGCATGAAAGTCTCAACTATACAATGAATGATTAATCTGCATATTTTCTTGACCATATTTTCAGAATTATCTCAAGAACATTCCAAACCAAATCCCTGACATTTATTGATCTCCACTACAGTTTTGACAGTATGACAATGTACCCAGCACACTGTATGGTAAATTAAATAACAGCATTGGAAATATTGTAGTACTAACTGTCTATGTTGAAGGTCTGGGTTGAAAACTTAGGGTTGCAGGTTCAGATCACCACTCTGCCACTGATAAAGACCCTTCACCACATGCTGACCCAGATGTTATGATTGAAGTCAGTTTGGATTAAATTTTAAACAGACCTTCTTCACCATATTTTCTGAATTATCTCAAGGATGCCTACATTTACTGATGTCCACTACAATTTTCAGCCTAAGTGACAGTACCCTAACGCACTTGATCTTGAAAAGGCAGCTAATAGTACTCTACTGCAGGGTTGCAGGTTCAAACCTGATTGACCAAACAGTTTTGGCTACAGTTGACTTCCACTGAATGGACATAAAACACCAAGGCATTTCTCAAGATATCTTTTTATGTTCACCAGAAGAAGGAAAGCCACAATGGTTAGGAATGACATAGGGCGAGTAAAGAATTGTCACTTTTGGATGAACTAACCACATGTAACACTTTCAGAGAGGTACACAACGGTAATACTAATATATACACTTTAGGTACTAATATGTACTTTTAAAGCACTATTAAATATTATTCAGGGGTAAATACAAAGATGTATCTTTTAGGTTTTGTACATTTGGGTACCACTGTTGTACCCCCCCTTTTTTTTGGATTGAAATCTCAACTAAAAACGAATAAATGAACACTTAGCCGACCTAATTGCTCTGATGAAACATTTCCGCGCGTGTCTGCCTCACCTGCGTCATCATGCGGTCCGCACCTGTGTTCTCCTCATCCTTGAAGATGATGTCTGGGTTGTAGTTGGGCGTGAGCTCTTTAAAGCGCTCGGAGTTGCGGGTGATCTTCCCTTCATATCTCCCACTGGCTCCCAGCGTTTTTTCGGCAACGTTCGGACTGAACTGCTTATAGGCGAGAGGCGTGAGTTTCCTTGGAGTCCGTCTCTTGCCGTAACCTCTGCCCGGTCCACAGCTGTCGTACGCCGGCGAGAAAGCCAAGATGAAGCCGGTGAGGAGCGCCGCCGCTGTGGAGAGTCTCATGCCAACCGGTGCCAGCGGGCACTCCAAAAGATGGAGTGTCAAAGATGGTGAAGATGATGGTAAAGCGACCCTCCTCCCCCCAATCTCAGCTTCAGTCCCCGCGCAAGATCACCGGAGGGGGAGGAGGACCAGTCTATTAGGACACCTGGCGCTCACCATCCTTTTACGCACGGAAAGACACCCCGGCAAACGTAGGGTTCCTCAGGCGGCGAGGCTGGTGCCAGCTCGTCGGTCCTCCTCTCAGGTCTGTAAAACTCGCTTTCTCTCAGTCCAAGCGGAGACAGGGGGAATAAATAGAGAAGTTCCGTTTATCTTGGCAAGCGCGTTTAGAGTCGCCTGCAGGCGGGTCCTGGTTGCGCAGAGCCGCGGTCAGAGTGCGCGTCCCGCAGCGGTTTCTGGCTCCCGGCTCGGCTGTTTGACTACTGCGCTGTGGCGCGCGGCTCTCAGTTGAGATGGAAATGGAAGTGACCCGAGCTCAGATGCTACTGAAGCAGCCGCACCCTGCCAGTCCTGCCCTCTGTCTGTCTCTGCCCTCCTCTCCACCCCTCCGGGCAGACGCGCTTTATCAGCCTTGCCGCTCTCCCCCTGTACCGCACCCGGCGGCTGCCAAGACGCGAGACAAACAGGAGGCGCATTACAGGTCTGGACTCTCGGACCCTGATGTGTCCAGTCCTTTGAACCTCAACAGCAATGCTCTACTTACTGCCTGTCAACAGTACGTCAGCAGACGTAGAGTACTTAAACACACACACACAGCTATCACTTGGAGACAATGAGCCTTTAATATGACTAAGAGACAATTTAAGCTTTTTATTTTTATAGATCGTTAATTTTTTTAATATTTAAAATTCAATAAATTAGCATTTTTAATGCTCATTATTAATCCATTAAAATTGTATTAATCTTTTATTGAATAATGCAATTATTAAATTAGTTTTTCAGTTTATTTCTTAATTGGTTTTCGTATTTATTTCCAATTTTATTTGTATGCTGATTTGGTTAAGGTGGACCAGTTAGATTATTTGTGACACTTTTTAGTTAAGGAGGTACAGATCATCAGCAAAAGTGTGACAGTGCAGAATACATATTTTATAAATTCCATAAACATATATTTCAATCTTTAAATTAATTTTGTGCTATTTAGAAAATAGATTTTTAAAATAAAAAAAATATATTCTTATTGGTGCTCATTATTAAACCACTAAACTTTTCATTAACGTTTATTTTACTTGTGTATTAAAGGGTATTAACTTATTAATAATGCCATTATTATATTAGCTATTCAGCTTGTTTAAAACCTTTATTTATCCACTTTTACTTTAATGCATTTAATTTTTATTTACATTATGTAGACTGGTATGGTTAAGGCGGACTGTGAGAATAGGACAGCTCTGGTTGTAGATCATCAGCAAAAGTGGGACAATGGTTTATAATGTTTAGATAATACATTTGCTGCTACTGAAACTACAAAAATCTATAACAATTTTCTGCTATTTATAAATTAAATTGTCAAATTAATTATATCCCTGCTGAAAAAAAATAAATAATTTCAGCTTGAGGTGGTCAAGGTGTTTGGAACTTGGTAGATGGTTTGTTACTGGTGCAAAGTGGTCTTGAGGAAGGTCTACTAACAGGTCATTTATGGCCACACAAGCTTGTAGTCTTGCTGATCCATCACCTAAATCAGCTTTGACCAGCAGCTGACCATAAATGACCAGCTTGGTGTAGCTAGAAGTCATGTAAAACCAATCACTACAATGTGGCTGTCAGGAAATAGCAAGGCTCTAGTATTGGATGACATGTTTCATTATATGTTAGTTTATAAAAAGCAGTGATTTATGATCAAAATCCATCAGAACGATTTTTAAAAATCCCACTTTTCCGAATGCCAAAGATTATTGTGACAATTATAAACTGACTGTTAACTGCTTATTTACTTCATGTTAAAGGACAATCAACCTTTAAACTTACTTGTCCCACCTCACATGATGTCCCACTCTTTCTGAATCCTTTTTTTTTCTTCTTCTTCAGTAAAAATTGAATTCAGTAATAGCGTTCAACAATGTGTTCCAGATTGAGAAGTGCTGTGATTGGTGGTCAGGTTTAGTTTCACTGACAGACACTGGAGACAAGACATGAAGTGCCGTCCCTCCCAGGAACTCTAATGTCTTTAAAATAACACTAATGGCTTCTCCACTGAAGACGAATCACCAGTTAAATGCCAGAACTATTACCAAATGATACTGGTAGGAAAATTATGACAGTTCTGTGTCTCCTTCAGTGGCGCAGACATTTTTTCTGGTCCGCTGTGACCGCACTGTTGACAGCTTGAAGATGTTACTGGTATTGCTGAATACACTTTAATTAGAGACTGTTTTGGCCAGGCATCAGAAAATAATCTGTGGACAGCAAAAATACCACAGTAAAAAGGATTACCCAGATCCTTCTATCAGTCTACAACTAGATTTAAAGCATCGTGCATTTCATATTTAATTCAGTAGGTTTTAGAGTAGTTTCACAGAGTCAGACTGTTGACTACTGGCATGCCGTCTGGTCCACTTTAAAGCTTACTCTAGCCTGAATTAGATGAGGAGGCATCTGGCTAATAGGTAAAACAATTAACCACAATTCACTTTTTGTGTTATGTTTACAGATGGATAAATCAACAATATTAGGATAATAGAATGACGTGAAATAACGTGGTAGCTTATTCTAACAAAGGCAAAGCCAAAACCAAAGAAGTTAGTGGAATATGTGTGTTGGGTTTGTGGTCAGAATTTCCGTCCATTCAAAAGTCTGATGATTTTACGGAACATGAACCGGAATATGAAGCGGAACATACATTTGTGCTCAAGCATATCACATTTATTTGCTAGTAAGGGCCTCAAACTAAACTCTGGATATCTAACGCCACAAACCTTATAAACTTCAAATTCAGAGACCTTCTTATCTTGCCTTCTTTCTTAGAAGCACTAGTTGTAGCAGTCCGTACCCTGTAAAACACATTGTTATCCTCCCAAAAGACTAATAAAAACCTGCGTGAATTGCGTAAAAGTACACACTCAGATTTGAATTTGCAACTCATCTTATGCATACTCTGGGCATCTGTAATTTTTTCACATGTGCATGAACCCTACCAATGAGAACATGTATTAAGAAATGCAATATTTTATTCATTACTTTTAAAACATTAAGATGGGTATACAGACTAATAAAATGTCCAGAAATCACAATTTTAAAAATCAAACCTAAAAAGAATAAAAATGTTTATAAAGCATTCAGAAAATAAAAGGGTTCATATGTGCACTATTCTGACTCAGAAGCATGAACGGTCACCGAAAAAGCCCCACTGCTTTCTTCTTCTTCGGCCGTGAGGTGGAACGCTCCTCAGAACCAGCAGCAGATGGTAACGGAACAGCCTGAAAGAATCATTCAGAATTGGATGTAGTTCCCTTAATGGAATAATCTGGGTCCAAAACCATTGGTAATTTAAACTTTAATCTTTAGCATTTATGTTATGCCACAGAAAATGATTCTGACTCAGCTTGATTTATATCTGCAAGTCTAAAGGCAAGCATACAAAGGTTGCCCCAAGACTTCCATTGTAGGTGCATTTTTGTACACATTTTGTTTGAGCGTAATTTATATTCAATCCAGAATATTACTTTAATCATATCAAGGTGAATAACATTTTGTAGCCTGTTTAGATGCATGATTAAATTGTCTTTTTATTGAACTTCCAAAAACCAACATAGAGGTCAAACTCTACCAGCCTAAAGGCCCGTTCACATCAAGGATGATAACTATAAAGATATAGTTCTAAAATATTAAAAAAATAGCAGAGTCCACACCACAACTATAACAATAAAGGCACAGAGCAACGATATCGTTGGAATCACTTTCAGAACGATTTTTTCCAGCTGATGTACGATACAAACATTGACATCCAATCAGGACCCATCCTGCTATAAGGAGCTTGAGAATTTAAAGCGGAAGATGCGTGTGCGCTTAGAATAAACAGATGATATCGTTCGCTGGTGTGGACACTAATATCGTTATCTTTATAGTTATCGTCCTTGGTGTGAACGGGCCTTAAGGTCTCAGCAATGATGGGTTCATAGATTTGAAGAAAAATTCAGTTGAAAAGATCAGCTAAAACATTGGGTTCAAGGCACGACAGTCCTCTGAAAGAATTAATTAAATATTTGTTCAATTAAAAGAAAAACTAAAGAGCAAACCTGTTTATTGTCTCCCATCTGAGGTCTTCCTGATGATGCTTTGACATCATTCTGTTCTTGAGAAGCCAGTGAAGAACCCACACCTGCACAGCACAGCAGACAAGACAAACAATGCTCAAAAATGACAAATGTCATCATTTATTCACACTCAAATTGACAAAAAGGCACCATAAAAGTGTTCCATACAAATTCTGAAGCTATACAATAGCTTTGTGTGCACTGTCATAATTTAAGCAGAATTTAACCACCAAAAAGCTGACATTTCTATGCATGTGTTGCCCATAACGTTTGGTTATGATGTTTGATATGACCAATGTCAAACCTGGCTGTACATGTATACAGGTGCCATACAGTGTAATAACACTCGTTCCCTCGCTCATTCTATGGAAAAGAGCAGCCGGGACATTCTGCGAAACATTTCCTTTTGCGTTCCCCAGACATACAGGTTTGGAATGATTCCTTTAACTCGTGTACAAAGCTCAGCGTCAGTGAGGCAGTAACCTGTGGGGACGTCAGTGATGTGTTGGTGATGCTCAGAGACGTGGTTGTCTTCTGCCGCAGGGCTGCTGTCAGGAGAGTGTTTGCGTTTCTGACCCGTTTTCCCCGAGCTCACGGCCATGTACAGTGCCTGCAACTCTGAGTCAAAACCCAAACTGTCCAGCGTCACACCCATCTGTGGAACAATCTAGTAGACAGAAAAGAGAAAATGACCACACCATAAAGAAAGAGGAGACATTTAATTACTTATTAGTCTCCATAGAGGAACTGTCTTGGACTATTACTTTTCTGAGTACTATTCAGGAAAATGTTTTAAATGGAAAAATTGCTTTTGTAATATTACAGTTTTGGGTATATATGGGTAATGGGTATGTGATGGCAAATATGAATTTTCAGCATCATTACTCCAGTTTTCAGTGTAACATGCTCCTTCAGAAATCATTCTAATATACTGATTTGCTGCTCAGTTATTGATAATTGTTATTTTTATTATCAATGCAGAAATCAGTTTTTGCTGCTTAATATTTTTGTGGAAACTGTGAAAATGCAATGAATGCAATCTTCTCCAACACTGTAAAAGTCTTTACTATCACTTTTGATCAATTTAATACTTCCTTGCTGAGTATTATCCTTGCTGTTATTTATAACACACAAACACACACTTTTATTCAGAAAATTATTATAATATACTGATGTCTCTCACACAAACATACACACATATATATATAGTGCCTAGCAAAAGTATTCATACCCCTTCATTGTTTTCATGCTATGTTGCTGCCTTCTGTTAAATTGCTTTAAATGACTTTTTTTTTCCCCACATCATTCTACACACCATACAGGCAAAGCTAAAAAAATAATAATAATAAATAATAATAAATAAAATAAATAAATAAAAAGGTTTTTAACATCTTTGAAAATTTATTTAAAAAAAAAAAAAAAAAAAAAAAACCTTAAATGATTCCATTGCATAAGTATTCAAACCCTTATCTGGGACAGTTGACATTTAGCTCAGGAGCATTCAAATTGCTTGTAGATGTTACTACACTTCAAGTGACGTTAACCTGTGGCAAATTCAATTGAATGTGTATGATTTGGAACGGCATACACATCTTAATAAAAGGTCTAACAGGTGAAAATGCATATCAGAGCAAAAACCAAGCCCTGAGGTCAAAAGAATTGCCTGTAGAGCTCAGAAACAGGTTTGCATCAAGCCACACATCTGGGGAAGAGTTCAGAAAAAAATTCTGCTTCATTGAAGGTTCACAGAATCACGTAGCCTTCATTATCCATAATGGAAGACGTTTGAAACAACCAGGATTCTTCCTAGAGCTGGCCTCCTGGCCAAACTGAGCAACTGATGGAGAAGGGCTTCAGTTAGACTGGTGACCAAGAAGCTGACGGTCACTCTAGTTAAGCTCCATGATCATATATGCAGATGGGAGAAACCTACAGAAGGACAAACATCACTGCAACACTCCACCGATCTGGGCTTTATGCCGGTGTGGCCAGACTCAATCTTCTCCTCAGTGAAGACACACAAAAACCCATTTGGAATTTGCAAAAAAAGCACCTAAAGGACCCTTAAGACTGTGAGAAACAAGATTCTCTGGTTTGATGAACCTCAATTCCAAGCATAATGTTTGAAGGAAACCAGGCACTGCTCATCACCCGCAGAGTACCATCCAAAAAGTAAAGTGTGCTGGTAGCAGCCTCGTGCTGTGGGACTGTTTTTCAGCGGCAGGGACTGAGGGACTCGTCAGGGTAGAAGAAAAGCTCAATGCATCAAAATATTGAGATAGCCTTAATGAAAACCCAGTCCAGAGCATTCAGAACCTCAGACTGGTCAGAAGGTTCACCTTCCAACAGGACAATGACCCTAAACACAGCAAGAGTGGTTTAGTGGGTAACTCTGTGAATGTCCTTGTGTGGCCCAGCCACAGAATGAACTCAATCAAATATTTCTGGAGAAACCTGAAAATGTGTGTCTGCTCCCATCCAACCTGACAGAGCTTGAGAGGTGAAGAATGACAGATAGCTGCCAAATGCTGATGTGCAAAGCTTGTCGCATCGTACCCAAAAAGACTTGAGGCTGTTAAGGTGCTTCAGCCAAGTAATGAGTTAAGGGTTTGAATACTTATGCAATGTACTTATTTCAGTTTTTTTTATTTTTAATAAATTTACAAAGTTGTGACAGTTTTGTTTTTGCCTTGTCAATATGGTGTATGGAGTATAGATTGGTGTGGGGGAAAAAAAAGTAATTTAAAGCAGTTTAACATAAGGCTGCAACGTAAAACGTGAAATAAATGAAGGGGTTTGAATACTTTCGCAAGGCACTGTATATATGTAAACGTGTCAAATACATAATACAGGGATTTTTATTTACAAACTTCAAGTACATTTCTTTTTTTTTTTTTTAAATTAATAGCAATCATTAAAATGTATATCAAAATGTGCAACATAAGATGAAGATTCCAGTCCTATCAATTCCCTGATAGAATCTTTACTCTATGTAAGAGTGGCCACCATGTTAAGATCACATGACCAGTCAAACACTAATCACTTTATCTCCATAAACCCCTTATTATCTGACACTTTAAGCTGCTGAATAAATGAATCATAGTTATGCCTGAGAACAGGCTGTTTCTACAGTGCCACTGGTAACCAGAAACATTTGCATTGCATGATGCTGCATCCACACTGATAGGTGTCAGTTTAAAGTCCACTGAAAAAAAAAGGAAAAGAAAGTACAAAGAATTCAAATAAAATTTAAAAACCATAAAAGTATGCATTATGACAATTTGAGAATTTGGGAGTGAAATGTTCTTAATGGTAATAAAAAAATGCAACAACAAAGAAGTCTTAATGGTAAAGGTTGGCTGACAGCAAGTTGAACAGGGTAATGGTAAAGTTGACTGCATTCACAGATTTCCCAAACACATTCTCTTTCACAACAGAGAGGACAAATTCTCAAAATTAACTTGCCAAATATTGACCTGGTGAGATTGGTGACCACTGGATGAATGAAGGGCCCCTAAATATACGTGTAGACATTTGGGGTTTACATTGATTTATTTTTATTATTTGTTTGTTGAAATATCATAAAAATAAATGAATGCTTTGAGTTCCTCTTTGGGGACAGAGAGGGCAATGTGAGGAGAGAAGCCACAGTTCATGAGTGTGCACTTCCTGTCTCCCCTCAAATCATTTCTCCATTCCCGATCCTTTCATTTTTTTCATCTCCTCGTCATATCATTCGAGCAATTAAGTTGCTCTGCTGAAAACGTGTGAGACTTCAAACTGAAATTGATTATATGTGCGCAGTACAGTACCGTCACACCAGTACCAGGTCAGATGATCTACACAGATACCATCCATCATCATCTGTGTGCGTCAGAGAGGGAAGTGTCAGGAAAAGCGGTTCATGTGTTAGTGCATCATGTTGATACACCTATTCATAGCAGGTAAACAGCATTGGCTAGTTTTTAGTGGTTTGTGGAAGAACTCTAAACCAAAGGACTCTAATGGAAGATTCCAGAGAGCGTCCCGATTCTTGTTCCGTGTTCTACACTTTGCTGGTGAAGGGCAAGCATATACTTCTGAGTGTGCACTAAGATATTCAGACATACTACCAAAATTGGGACTAATTCATTAACTTTCAAACTCAAAATTACTTATCCTGTAGACTCATACATTTAATACATTTTGTAGCAGTATCTATTACTATTATTGCATCTCAAATATGTGTATATAATATATATTATATATATATAAAATATAAATTTGGTTTGTACACCCTACAAAGCTAGTGCCCAAAGACAAAACAGCAACATTTTATTTTGAATTCGACATCATAGCAGAATAATTATTTGTGAAAATTCACTACAATTATTAATACTGTGAAATATTCTTACAATTTAAAATAACTGTTTTCTATTTGAATATATTACATTTAAAATGAAAAAAATATATATATTTATTCCTATGATGGGGGAAAAAAAAAAAAAAAAGTTTCAGAAGTTTTTTTTTTTCAGTGTTTTTTGTACATTCTAAATGTCTCTGCTGCTTTGGATCAATTTAATGCATCCTTGTTGAATAAAACAACAATTTTCTTTAAAAATAAAATCTTATTGTCCCCAAAAATTGTCATAAAAACTTTTTGCAAAGTTGCTATCTACACAGATAAAAAATATATATTTTTTATTATTAATAATTTTTATTATTTAGTTGTGAAATATGACCCAGACCCATGGTTAACAGGTTTCATATGATTCAGACTTAGATTCTTATTGCAAATGAAAGTTAGCATCAAAAAAACAAACACTGCCAGCCCCAAAACCACTAACAGTAAATATGAATAAACTGCATGTTTTCTTTTATTACCTGAATTGAAACCAAGTACACACACACACAAACTGCAACAGTCTCTCACACACAATCTATAGGGAAACAAATAAAGGCAGGTGAAGTCTTAAATGGGCGTCATGGATTAAACCCCGAGAAGAGCTTCATTTTACAGTCCTCTATAAATCTGTCCTCACTCTCATTCAGGCAAACCCCCTCCTAAAAATATCTATTACCTCTTCCTCTCAGTTCAGCCTCTGTCTCACACTCCCTAGATTTCTTATTAGTGGTACGTACTAAGACAAACATCACATTATTATCATACTTAGGGTTAGGGATTTAAACAAACCTTAAAACAAATTATGTGGCCTGTTGAGGAGAGCAGTGTTTACTTTTCTACTTGACTGGATTATTTTTGCAGCAATAAAACAGGTAAAACCTCCCATAGATGTACAATGAAGGAGGGACTGCTCCATATTTTTGTCTTGGGCAAAACTTCTGCACAAGCAAACACCACTATTGCTTCAGAAAGCCAAAAAATGTAGTTATCTCATTTTGCTATCTATTTTTACATTTTCTACAATGTTTCCATTCCATCTATTACATTTACGAGAGGGACTGATGTTTGACGGGATGTTACTCTTGTTCTGGCTGGCGAGGCAGCTCTTCTCAGGGGTTCAAAGTAGGCAGAGTAAACCGCAGCCCAGCTACAGCTAAGTAATTACAGATCAGAGCTCACCCTGTGGAAAACTGGACCAGAGCTACGGAGGGGGAGAGAGAGAGAGAGAAGGAATAACAGAAAGAGAGACATCTGACCTCGAGAAGCGGTCCTGAATGGGTTTCATGGTTATCAGATTGGGGTGATTATAAAGGCCAGGAGCCAAGAGCTTTAGTTACAGGAAGACGTCTTGAGCTTTAGCTGGAATTAAAGCATGGACACCTGACAGATCCTGGCGTCTAACAATAAAACACACACTCACAGAGGTGTAGCAGTTATGGGGGACGTGTTTTTTCCCCTCTACTTTACCCCCTGAATTTTACTTTAGAAAGCTGTATTTTCAGCATTATTACTCTAGTCTTCAGTGTCACATGATCTTTCAGAAATCATTCTGATATGCAGCTCAAGAAATAGTGCTGCTTTATATTTTTGTGGAAACCGTAATTCCGTTTTTTCAGGAATCTTTGATTGATAGACGGTTCAAACCAACAGCATTTATTTGAAATCTTTGGTGACATTATAAATGTCTTTAATGTCACTTTTCGCTGAATTTTTTAAAATCGTAGTATAAATAGATAAAAAGACAGATACTAAACCCCTCCCACATTTGCATTCTCTTTAACAGTAGGATTTTTTTATTCTTTTGCCTTCTAAGATCACCAAAAGTGACATACATACTATGATATTAAGAAGTGTCTTGAGAAGACAAGGAAAAAGTTATTTCTGTTTGGGGCAACAGCATACTTTGTCATGGAAAGCTTAAATTCCTCATTCTTGTGTTATTTATCCTGCAGTTTCACTCAGGACGGGTGATGTTGCTCATGTGGCAAGAAGGAAAATCCAGGAGAAGAGAGTATGAAGATACACAAATCAACCCCCTAAATCGCCTTATAAGTACTGGCGCAAACTTATTTTGTTTTATAATGTATGTTTTACAAGAAAATACTATTTCACTTGATGGAAGATAAAATCAAACAATAAAATAGGTGAACAAATATCACCATTTTAGTTTGAAAGGATGACCTGAGCCTTATCTAGAGACTAGAGGTCAGCTCTTTTGACTCTTTTGCAACAACTTATTCAGCAAGGGTGCCTTCAATTCATCAATAGTGACAGTAAATACATTTATAATGTGACATTAGATTTTTTATTTCAAATAAATGCTGTTCTTTTGAACTTTCTATTTATCAAAAAATCCAATGAGTTTCAACAAAACTATTAAGGAAATATTTCTTGAGCACAAAAGTAATGGTGCTGAAAACTCAGCTTTGCATCACAGGAATAATTTTCATTTTAAAAATATGGTTACACTTTATATTAGGTGGCCTTAACTACTATGTACTTACATCAAAAAATTAGTACAATGTACTTATTGTATTCATATTGTATTGCAGAAAAAAATTACTGCTATTGAGGTGGGATAAGGGTAAGGTTAGGGACAGCTTTGGTGGTCTGGGTAGGTTTAAGGGTGTGTTAAGGTATAAGGGATGGGTCAACAGTGTAATTATAAATGTAATTACACAAATTAATTAGAGATGTAATTACATATTGGTATTTTTAAAAATATAAGTACAATGTAAAAGCATGTATGTACACAATAAGTGCATTGTATCAAATGATTAATTTAAATGTAAGTACATAGTAGTTAAGGCCACCTAATATAAAGTGGGACCAAAAATATATATATATATATATAAATATAGAAGACAGTTGTTTTAAAATGCAGTAATATTTCACAATATTGTAGTTTTGATCAAATAAATGAACATAAGAATCTCTAAACTCTTGAACTAAATTTGCCCATTCTTTATAGCAATAACTTGGACTAAAGGCATGTTAAGAAGGACATCTAAATGTTTATGTGTCTCAGATAGAGGATGGTTTGGGGTGTTTTTGCTGGTCTTTCGGCGTGGCGGTGGGAAGGGTCACGCCGTCAGTGCCAAACCCAAACTGGTTTCTCAACTCACCCGGTCAAATTTTCTCTTTTTATGCCTCAAACCTAAAAAAACCAACAGTTTGCGTCACTGAAACACATTCACACATAAATACATTCAACCCCAAAAGACCTGCAAAGAGGACGGCAAGGACCCTAAAACAAGTCTTTGTGTTAATCAAGCTAAGTACACACACCCACTCAAAACACAAGGTAAACGTTCACACTCTCCTCTCCCCTCCAAAAAAGCTTGAGCGTGCGTCACCGGTCTGGGGTAGACATTCTCAGTCTTTCAAACTCAACTTTACGAACTCATGGGAACATGTCTTCTCTTAAGTTTTGACCGGTTAAAGACAGCACTTCAAACAGGCCTATCCATCTATCCATCAAACACACACTCTCATCCAGGCTTCTGCCGATCAGGAATCTCAAGAACGGCCTCCATTTTTCCAGAGACTTGCTATGTTTGTTTGGCATTTCAGTGAGACATTTTTCCAAACACACCTTCATTTTAATTCTGACTTGGGTCTTAAATGATTCTTCAGAGAGGAGTGGAATTTCCCATTGTATTGCGAGACAGCGGCAGTCAAATGACTTTGATATGTCCAAAAAAATCAAATAACGTGCAAGTTCACATTTCAATAGACACAACAAGCATTGTTAAAAATCTGGAGGCTTTTCCAAACCATGGACTAGGAGGTAGCAAATGTGCTCCTTTTTAAGGTTTATCCATTTCTGCTAATAATGGTAAATAACTAAATCATTTAAATAATGAATTTCTCTGAGACAGAGAAAGCAAATATGACTCTGAATATCAAATTATTACCACTTCTTCAAAATCCAATTCACTGAAGTGATTTTATTCATTAGGACAGTTCTGCAGTTTATCACCATTTTTAACTTCTATACAGTGTAAATGCAGTATATTTGCTATTTGATTGTAATGTTGTTCCAGGATCAACAAGGATGTTGATCCAGGAACATGTTGTACTTGGTGAAATCACGCTCACCTATACACTACACTACACTACACTAGCTTATGCTTACCAAGGCTGCATTTATTTGATCAACAATACAGTAAAAATTTTCAAATATAATTACAATTTAACATAATTGTTTTCTATTTGAATAGATTTTCAAATATTATTTATTTGTTATGGAAAAACTGAATTTTCAGAAGCCATTACTCCAGTTTTCAGTGTCCCATTATCTTTCAATAATTAAGAAACATTTCGTATTATTATCCATGTTGAAAATAGTTGTTCTGCTTAATATGTGTGTGGAAACCAAGATATATCTGCTAAGGGGTAGTATCAATGTATCAAAATGTTCTTTTTTTTTTGGAAAATTAAACATTTATTTTATCAAACTTAAATAAGGACTGAAAATGTTTGATTTTTGAGTGTTTATTAAATGTGCTGGAGAAATTCAAAACGATTTTTGATGTTACATTCAGCTTTCACAAATTCACTGACTTGAAAACCAAGTTCACTCCTGGAAAGTTGTTTTTATTGTCTCAAAACAAAAATCTTTTGTTTATACCCATACAAAATGCAGATCCTGTGGTAAATAATAGTGAAAAATCATATATACATACATATACACACACACACACACACATACATATACATATATATATATATATAGTGCAGTCGATTAATCGCAACCAAAATAAAAGTTTTTGTTTACATAATATATGAGTGTGTATTGTATATTTATTATGTATATATAAATACAAACACATGCATGTGTGTATATATAAGAAAAATGTTATGTTTATATATTAAATGTATTTATATATATAATATAAAATATAATAATAAATATCTAAATGTATATACACATGTAAATATTTTCAAAATAAATACTGTATGTGTGTGTATTAATATATACATAATAAATAAACAGTACACATTATGTAAACAAACATTTTGGATGCGATTAATCGTTTGACAGCACTAATACATATATATATATATATATATACACATACACACACACACACACATAATGTATGTTATTGTTACCAACTGTGAAAGCTATGGAGTAATACATCTAACACTGGTGTCACCGTGGGTCAGAATTCCACCAGTTTAAGGGGCGACTAGTAAGTCACTGTTTGGTACAGTGGGCGAGTGGGTGAGTAGACTCATATCCTTTTCTCACACCACCAAGTCAAGCCACACATATCTGACTGCACATTCACCAGGTCAGTGAGAAATACCGGTGGATTCACACATACACACTGACAGAGATCAAACACAGGCCTATCAAAGGACTCACCTCACGCAGAAAACACGGCTGCCAGCGCTGAAATTAAAGCTTCTGGCTGAATCCAATAAATAACTCGCAGTCACAAGAACATTACTCATCAAGAGAACAAAAAGTGGCCCATAAACACACAGTTCTGGTCTAAATTATGACTGTGGCTTTAGCTCCTCCCACTGTGGTCAGTGTGTTTGTAATGACCGTTAGACAGAGCGGTCAGAAGCGTGATTGACTGGCATTCGTGCTTAAAGGAACACTCCACTTTTTTTGGAAATAGGCTCATTCTCCAACTCCCCCAGAGTTAATAAGTTGAGTTTTACCGTTTTTGAATCCATTTAGCCGATCTCCGGTTCTGGCGATAGCACTTTTAGCATAGCTTAGCATAGTTCATTGAATCCTATTAGACCAGTAGCATCGCGTTCAAAAATGACCAAAGAGTTTCGATATTTGTCCTATTTAAAACTGGACTCTTCTGTAGTTATATCGTGTACTAAGACCGGCGGAAAATGAAAAGTTGCGATTTTCTAGGCTGATATGATTAAGAACTATACTCTCATTCCGGCGTAATAATCAAGGAACTTTGCTGCCGTAACATGGCCGCAGCAGGCACAGTGATATTACGCAGCGCCTGAAAGTAGTCCCCAGCTAGGTAACTAGTTATAATATAGCTGGGGACTACTTTCAGGCGCTGCGTAATATCACTGTGCCTGCTGCGGCCATGTTACGGCAGCAAAGTTCCTTGATTATTACGCCGGACAGGGAGTATAGTTCCTAGCCAAATCGGACTAGAAAATCGCAACTTTTCTTTTTCTGCCGGTCTTAGTACACGATATAACTACAGAAGAGTTGTTTTATTATTATTAATTTCAGTTTTAGTTATCGTAGTACAACAAATTAATTTAAATTGGAAATAATTGTTTTATACCTAATATATAATATTACATGAGCATATGAGAGTCAAATTGGATGACTGGGACTCGTCTCAAAATCACTCATTTAACAGCTCATATATTTCCACAATTATGAAAAAAATAAAAATACAAAAATAAAAAGTATACAGGAAATGCTGCTTAATTGTTATTTATTTATTTTTCGATATTTCGTTTTATTTCAGTTGACATTTATTTCAGGTAATGTAAATGTTTTTATGGTTTTAGCTTTAGTTACCTACTGTATAATACCTCTGCTTTGTAAAAAAAAAAAAAAAAAATTATTAATTTATAATCACAATTTCACTCAAATTGTCAAACTGATCATATATTTTGCAATTTAAAAAAAAATAATGTAATTTAATGGACCCCACTGTACATCTACCATGGTAGAAACGCTTTAGTTTTACCACCATATTGCCCAGTCCTCATCCCACTCATCACTAAAAAAGCAGGAAATTCTAAAAAACACACAGAAATACACACCTATGGCGGGAAAAGAAATAAAACATGATCCAGTCAGTCAATAGACAGTTCAGTGTGAGGCAACGCTACAACTGAGCTGTCACTGCAAACACTCTTTGAGTTCCACAAACCACAGCCTAATTATACACTGTGTGAGTATGCATGTGTGTGGTGACCCTCAGCTCTGAGTCACACAGAGATCCAGTCTCTCTTCCTGTCTAGCTTTCACAGTTCTCTCTCCCGTAACAAACCCTAGAAGCAGCACAGGGGCCTGGCTTCAGTACATACGTGTGACTGAATCACGCTGTCACATGCATACTAGCTCTGACTAAGCTTGTTTACACTGGGTAAATTTAGCAGAAGACTGAATGTAAAAATGTTTCGCACCTGTGTGAAGAAGTTCTCCCTGTACCTGTGCACCTCAAACGGCTCCGTCTGTAATCTGGCTGTGAGGGCAGAGTTTTAGATGAGTGTCAGTGAGCTAAAAACAGACATAAGAGAGTAGGCTAGCAAAACTGCAGATGCGATTGTTACCTCTACTTAGGACAGCTCCGTTCTCCTGATAGTCCTGAATCTCTGCATCCTTCCGAGCCAAAAGTGCAGCTAGATCCTCCACTTGCCGCTGTAGGACTCTACTCACTGCCAGCAGGGGGCGCACCAGATGCCTGCACACCTGATTCACAAGCAGAAACTTACTGTATATTTGATACAGAGATTTGTGAGTCCTCTAGATCATCAACATGATACGAATCTACTTCATGCCTTCTGCCCTTTGGTTGTTAGTTTGTACTTTTTTGTAGCAAGTAAAAAGCATTTTTATTACAATTCTAAAAATGTCCACCTTCAAGTTGTGTCTTTTTGATGAAAACTATTTAATGATTTTCATAACGTAAATGAAGAATTACTTTTAAATTGTTAGTAGCGTAATATTTTAAGATGAACACTTACTGGACTGAATCATCCTGAGTTAATTGACTTTTTAAAATTTTTTTATTGTATTATTATTATTTTTTTTAAATCTTGTTTTGAAAATTTGAGTATCAAAAATGATCCATCAAGCTTTTGAAGAATTTTATTATATCTCTCATCATTACACTGTATAGCACAAAAAATTTGGACCTCTCAATAAAACCTACAGAGTTTTGATAAAACTATGCATTTAAATATCATCTTACAAAGTGTTGGGAGTAACTAGTTACTAAGTAATTAGTTACTGTAATTTAATTACTTTTCCCTTGAAAAAGTAAAATAAGGGATTACTCTTATTTTTTCTGTAATTTAATTACAGTTACTTCTTATGTAATTGAACTTAATAATGCGTATAGACTGTAGAACATTTATATACAATACATTAGTGGATTTAACATCAAAATTTAAAGTCTAACCTTAAAATGCATACTTTTTATGTACCCTTCTGACTTTAAATACTTTGGTAAATTAATAAGAATATTGGTAACACTTTAGTGTCCGATTCTCACAATTAACTAGTTGGTTATAAGCATGAATATTACTGGGATATTGGCTGTTTATTATTAGTTAAAAAGCACATATTAATGTCTTATTCTGCAAGACTTTATTCTAAATCTTTAATCTTACCCAATTCTCAAATTTTATTGTCAACAACTATTTTATTAAGTATTAATAAGCAGTAATTAGGAGAATATTGATGCAAAAGTATAGTTAGTTCATAGTAAATAGTTAGTTAATAGTGAGAATTGAGCAATTAATAGTGAGAGAATTGACCCTAATCTAAAGTGTGACCAGAATAATTTATTTAGTTATCCATTATTTATTTGAAAGAATTAAAAGAACTGTTTCATGTCTATCCTTGTATCATTCATTAACTTTGATATAGGATTTAGAAAGTAATAAGTAATTAAATACTTTTTGGAGAGAGTAATTTGTACAGTAATCCAATTACACCGTTGAAGATGTAATTAGTCACTAGTAATTAATTACTTTTTTTGAGTAACTTACCCAACACTGATCTTACAAAAACATATCTTTGGGAGATATAGAGTGAAAACTGATCTTTTATATGCATTTTAAGCATGTATTTTATTGTACGTTTATAAAAGATCTCAATGGTTTACATTACAAAGTAGCAGAATTTCTTTTTGGCCATATATCAACAACTGCACCAAACTGAATATTTTTGATTAGTTTGGGCCTCTGAATAAAACAAAGATGTTTGTCCCTCCTCAAGTACCTCCATATTCTCCTACATCACATTATATGAGCTATAAAAGCCTGATATATCAAATATGACACGCAACAAAAACACAAGCAAACTTTCTATCTAAACAGATACTGTCTAAGGTTCAATAAACTGTTCCATTCCAAAACAATTACTGACTATCGTGTTTCATATGCCAGACTTTACAGGGTTAAAAGAATAGGTTAAATGTTTCAAACACATTTGAAACCATGTTACGTCACAGCTGCAGATATTATTTTATCAGATAAGGTTCATACCACGCCAACAGGTGTTGTGGTGCAGCGAAACTCCCAGTAGAACGGCAACCCAGCCAGCTCACTTTTGAGTTTGACTGTTAGATTGTCACCGTACTGTTCAAGAGTAACGTGTGCAGTAGAAATCTGATCATCATCTTCACTGGAGAAACAAGGCCGCGCCACAGAACATAGATGAGAGAAAAAAGCCGGAGTAGGGGCCCTCAGACGCTTATTCAGATCCTTTCTTACACAGGAAAAGAGAATAATTCAGTATGAAATATTGGCAGACTAAGAATTCCCTTAGAGTGATACTATACTATATACTATCCTACTGAGAAACATTTCATTCTTATATGCTTTTCAGATTTCAGAGTGTTTTTAGTTGAACAGAAATACATTGTCTTGATGCTACAGTGTGTACAGTTCGTCTCCTCGCAACGATTTATTTCATGCTAAAGAATATAAGGTCTAAACTCACAATTTAAGTATTTAATTAAAAGCACTTCAACTAAATAGCAGCAGTGTTGTACATTCTTGCCTGTGCTCGACTCTGGATGTCATCTGCGGTCATTTCTTCTTCCCACACAGTGTTCAGGTCACTCAGCAGAACCCGGTACTGTGTGTCACCAAACCAGGCTTTGGCCAGAAGATCAGAACCACCAATATTCACTGGCACCCATGGGAGAGCAAACAGGCCTCTTTCCATTTCCCCACAGCACACTTACACAATCTACTTCATATAAACAACGGTAACAGCAACCATAGATCAGCACAGCCACAAGTAAACACACGAGGGTTTCTCTTTACCTTACCAGTCTTATATCAATGTTTGTTTCCTAAAAACAAATTATGATTTTTTTTTTTTTTTTTGTAGATGAAATACTTTAAACATTTAGAAATGAGATAAAAAAAAAAAAAAAAAAAAAACCTTTTCCCCTGAAATCCTACATTTACTATAGTATAACATGGTACATTTTCTAAGGTTTCCGCAATTCTTAATGATACGTTCGATGTAATATATACTTGTTGCGTTCGTGTCAGAATGTCTGATGAGCCTTGCGCGAATCGAGACATCTTTAGATGTGTTTTAATATATATAATCAATTCAGGATTAACTATGAGGTTGAAATGTGCAATATTTCGTTTCTATTTTCTAACGTAACAGGTGACGCAGTTCTTTCGATATGCAGAAACAACTGACAGCGGGTAAAATAAATAGTTCACATAGACATTTAAACACATAACGAATTTTAGAAAACGTTTTAAATGTTTCATGAGTGAAGAATTGAGCAGGATCTACTCACCAGCAAGGGACCGTTTCGACTGACGCACATTCCCCGTAAAAACAAACGGGGACTAAAACGTTCCGTGAGGAATAGTTCCGTTACTAGACACCTTAGGGGGTTATAAGTAAAATAAAACAAAATATTTATTATCCAGCGTCTTTATTGAGACATTCATAAGCAAAACATTCACAAGCCTCTCTGAAAGGGCTGTAATATTGTGTAAGAGATCAAGAACTGCTCTAAACACCACATCTTTCTAAAATCATCTCTCTTCTGATTCTTTCTGTTGGAGAATGTGGCAGATTTCTTTTTAAGGCGAAGTTTTTTTTCTGTGAAAGTGGAGTCATAGGTTAAAAGGGTAGTGATTACATATGAAAAAGAACTTTAATTTGTGTGTTTACATGGTTACATACTACAGGACTGAACTTGCTGATGTGTTTGGTTGGTTTTCTGATTCCAAGTTGTTTGTGGTCCAGGGTGATTCAGGTTCCTGTCTCATAACCAGTTTCTCCAGAAACTGAACGACATCTTGCTTTGTCTCACATTCTTCTAGAGTTTTATAAAGCTTGCGCAACCTGGGAGCAGCACAAAAGGGGGATCTGAAGAGTCTTTGCACAGCTCTTTTTAATACATTGTGAATAGTGTGAAATGACTGTCAAACAAAAATATTAAATTGGTCATATGCACAGTATTCTGATAAATATATATGCATAATGAGTTTTGTTAGCAAAACAGAAAAAACACATGATATTGACAATGCTGTGTTTAGATTTATGCCACTTATCTTGTTTATTTAGCTTTTGTATAAAATAAAGGACATTTTTACCCCCATATCTTAAAATATAAATTAAACGTGTGAAGATTTTTAGAAGTTGGTATAAAAGGGTAAATTAATGGGGTAAAAAGACCCATGCTGATGAGGAAGGAATATTAGAACGATTCTGTAAGTGAATAATTATAAATTGTTACGCACACACATAAACACACAAAAAAATCTCTGCACAATATTTATTTACATTTTTTATTTGATTATTTATTCATAGCAGCTCTGGAGAAAACAGTGATGTCATCATCAGCTCACTTCAGTTCTTATCCAATAGTGTCCGTGCAATTATATTGCCAAATATTAAGTGTCCCCAAGCCAGCCAAAAGGCGACAGTGGCAAGGAACCTCTGGCCAGACAGGCCAACATGGTGTGGCTTAATTCCAGGCTGCATCACAAGTCACAAATTTGGACTGATATCATTCAGAATAGGATAAGCGTAGGATTTTATAAAAATTTTTTTTTTTTTTTTTGCACTAGGGATAGGATAGACTCAGGATTTGTTTTATTTTATTTTATTTATGTTTTGCAATAAGGATAGGATAGGCTTAGATATTTATTTTTATTTATTTTTTTTTGCATAGGGATAGGATAGGTTTAAAAAAAAAATTATTTAATTAAATTTTTTTATTTTATTTATTTGCACTCGGGATAGGATAAGCTTAGGATTTTTTTTATGCACTAGGGATAGGATTAGAATTTTATTTAAATGTTTTTTAAATAGGCTTAGTATTTGTTGTATTTGATTGGTCCAAATGGGAGGAAGGCTGAAAGCAGCACCTGTTCAGTTACTTGTTGGTGCAAATTACCCACAAACAAAGGGCCCGCTGTGTGGAACTCACGATGGCTGGTTTATCGCAAATGCTGTTGTCTTTCTTTTTGCAGCATTTGGAATTGGCCTTTCGGTTCGCCTGGCGTTCCTCGTAGGGCTTGTAATGGCTTATAGAAACTAGATGGTCATTTAGCAGCATTCCGTCTAGTTTCTTAATTGCCAATTCAGCAGCCTCCAGAGTGGCATAATGGACAAAACCATAGCCTTTAGGTTGACCATTACTGCTGCACACCACTCGGCTGGTAAGAACTTCCCCAAAGCATGAGAAAGTGTCGTATAGGGCAAGGTCATCGATGTCTCTTGCTAAGCCCTTAATAATTATATTACCAATTCCACTTTTTCTCAAAGTGGAATTGTGTTGAGCCCACATGATTTTCATGGGATTGCCCAAGAGCTCAGAAAAAATCAAAGTATCAAGAGCGCTTTCTGCATTGTGACAGTGTGCAAAAGTAACGAAGCCAAACCCACGAGAGAAGTTGGTTGCTCTATCTCTGCACACTTGCACAAAACAGATTGGTCCAAATGGGAGGAAGGCTGAAAGCAGCACCTGTTCGGTTACTTGTTGGTGCAAATTACCCACAAACAAAGGGCCCGACTGGTCTCTTTCACCTTTAACCTCACCTGAACCGTAACACGTGGTCATTTTGACTGTCTCTGAAAGATTTTTGTCATGAAGCTCTTGTTCCAAAGCCAACCGCTGTGTGGAACTCACGATGGCTGGTTTATCGCAAATGCTGTTGTCTTTCTTTTTGCAGCATTTGGAATTGGCCTTTCGGTTCGCCTGGCGTTCCTCGTAGGGCTTGTAATGGCTTATAGAAACTAGATGGTCATTTAGCAGCATTCCGTCTAGTTTCTTAATTGCCAATTCAGCAGCCTCCAGAGTGGCATAATGGACAAAACCATAGCCTTTAGGTTGACCATTACTGCTGCACACCACTCGGCTGGTAAGAACTTCCCCAAAGCATGAGAAAGTGTCGTATAGGGCAAGGTCATCGATGTCTCTTGCTAAGCCCTTAATAATTATATTACCAATTCCACTTTTTCTCAAAGTGGAATTGTGTTGAGCCCACATGATTTTCATGGGTTTGCCCAAGAGCTCAGAAAAAATCAAAGTATCAAGAGCACTTTCTGCATTGTGACGGTGTGCAAAAGTAACAAAACCAAACCCACGAGAGAAGTTGGTTGCTCTATCTCTGCACACTTGCACAAAACAGATTGGTCCAAATGGGAGGAAGGCTGAAAGCAGCACCTGTTCGGTTACTTGTTGGTGCAAATTACCCACAAACAAAGGGCCTGACTGGTCTCCTTCACCTTTAACCTCACCTGAACCGTAACACGTGGTCATTTTGACTGTCTCTGAAAGATTTTTGTCATGAAGCTCTTGTTCCAAAGCCAACCGCTGTGTGGAACTCACGATGGCTGGTTTATCGCAAATGCTGTTGTCTTTCTTTTTGCAGCATTTGGAATTGGCCTTTCGGTTCGCCTGGCGTTCCTCGTAGGGCTTGTAATGGCTTATAGAAACTAGATGGTCATTTAGCAGCATTCCGTCTAGTTTCTTAATTGCCAATTCAGCAGCCTCCAGAGTGGCATAATGGACAAAACCATAGCCTTTAGGTTGACCATTACTGCTGCACACCACTCGGCTGGAAAGAACTTCCCCAAAGCATGAGAAAGTGTCGTATAGGGCAAGGTCATCGATGTCTCTTGCTAAGCCCTTAATAATTATATTACCAATTCCACTTTTTCTCAAAGTGGAATTGTGTTGAGCCCACATGATTTTCATGGGTTTGCCCAAGAGCTCAGAAAAAATCAAAGTATCTAGGGCGTTTTCTGCATTGTGACGGTGTGCAAAAGTAACGAAGCCAAACCCACGAGAGAAGTTGGTTGCTCTATCTCTGCACACTTGCACAAAACAGATTGGTCCAAATGGGAGGAAGGCTGAAAGCAGCACCTGTTCGGTTACTTGTTGGTGCAAATTACCCACAAACAAAGGGCCCGACTGGTCTCTTTCACCTTTAACCTCACCTGAACCGTAGTACGTAGTCATTTTGACTGTCTCTGAAAGATTTTTGTCAGAAACCTCTTGTTCCAAAGCCAACCGCTGTGTGGAACTCACGATGGCTGAGTACAAATCGCAAATGCTAAGTAAAAATTGCTATCGCAACTGTTGTATCTGCAAGGGAATTCCTTAGTCAGATGCATCAGACAGAAATGATTTAGAATCTGACAGCTTTGCTCCTTTTATAGGCGGAACATTCTAAAATTCCAAATTATGACATCATCGTGTGACATCCTCTGAGTAACATTCCTCAACAATAAAACGCCATTAAAGCTATTTTGGTCTGATTTTAGACATTAAAATTAAGTCATAAACATTAATTATAGCAAAATAAATCAAACTAATGCCCTACATGTATGAGATAAAATGAGTACATTAAAGCCATGATATTTAAATGCAACAACAGAGTTTAATAAAAGTTCAGTCAGTTTGAACCATTCATTATTAGCTTTTCTTTTTACATTTAATTTTTCATTTTACTTTTAGGTTTTAATATTACAGTTTTAATAATTTTAATTATTTAAATCATTATTATTTATAATTTTTGTTTACATTTTTTAAGTTTTCATTAAATATTTATATTTTATTTATTTATTATTTCAGCTTTATTTCAATTATCAAAAACATTTTTTTAAACGTTTTCTGTTTTAATTTTAGGTAACAATACAGGTTTTATAATCTGTAATTCAAGTTTAAGTAATTTTGTTGTGTGTTTTTGCCATTTTTATTACTTTTTAATATTTCTTGTTTTTAGAGTTTTATTAAATATTTACATTTTATTGTATTGTATTTCAGCTTTATTTCATTTACAAAAAAAAAAAAAAAAAAACATTTTTAATAACAAACACTCTCTCTCAGCACCAATGTAATCACATTACACGGACACCGACCATGAGTAAACAGGATGTGAGCAGTATTTACAGTATTTATCAAAAGGATAAAACATTCATATTTTAAGAATTATTTGATTATTTAAACATTTGATTTTGATTTTCAGATGGATTTGGAAAATGCCTTATTTTGTCATCGATATTTCATTGTGTTGACGGTTTAAAATAAACTATTAGGTGTCACTATAGATTGGAACAACATGATGTTCAGTAAAAAGTTACAGAATAAGTATTTCTGGGTGAACTGTTTCTTTACCGAATCTTGCAAGAGGTCGCTATTAACAGTTTACAGTGTAGCCTATGATGACATTAGAAAAATTTACATTGAATTAAACATTGAAATACAATTCTCACCTGCCTCTCTTCTCCATTTGGTTCATAAGATTGCTGGAATCTCTGCCTCCTTGGCTGTCTCTTTGAATCAAATGAGAAATAAAGTCGGACTGAGTGGTTTTTTCATTACTGAAAGAGATGAAAAAAGAAGCATGTTTAGTGGTTCACATGAAAAATCAATAATTTGACAAAGCTTATTTTAGGAGGGAATCTCACTAATCAGGATCTTGGAGGTTGTCGGGTGACGGACAACGGGGAAAAAGTGATTTTTCCACTTGTTCCTCCACAGTCCTTTCAGGATGCTTCACCTAAAGAAAAGCCACAACGCCATTATGATCAGTTTATCATTCTAAAATTCTTATGCCTAACTGATCATAAAGAGCTTATATATAGAACATTGTAGCATTCTTAAGTAATATTACTGACCTGATGAGAGTGTCCATAACCAAATGACCCATATGTTATGGCCATCTCAACATCTAACTTGCAAACAACCTACAGTCAAACAGAAAAGCATATTTTCTTGGATTTAATACAAGGCACTTTCCAAGAATAGAGCACACTTTGGTAATTGTACTGTACTTTTTAAAATCATTAGATATCAAGCTTTTGTAGTAAGAATTATTAGAAATGTTAGATAAACAATTATGTAACATAAAATTTACATAGCACAAAAGGTGGGCAGTTAGTTATACATTATCTTAGGATAAATCTGCAAACCTGTTACTAGTTATGTACCAATTATATAGTTTTGCTTTATACTTCTCATACATTTTTTTTGTGTTTCATTCAATGTTTAATTGTTAATACACTTGATATTGCTAAGCCTAAAAAATAAATAAAAAAATGATATACTGTCAGTACTTAATTTGATATTCTTAGGTTGATAATTAACATTTTCTGAAGGTTTAGCACTTCCCATCAAAGACTAAAAATGATGAAGTTAAAAAATGAAACAATTAAGGTGCATTTGGAACATAGAGTAAACTTAAATTTCATGCCAACTTTAAGTGTTGTTTTTCTTTACACACTCACTCACGCACGCGCACGCACGCACGCACGCACGCACGCACACACACACACACACACACACACACACACACACAAAACAGTAAACCTGGTGGTTACCTGCTTATTGAGCATCACATTAAACTGGTGAGTGACAATGGATTCCTGGATAAAGATAATCTCATCATTATTTGTCAGTCATCAGGAGGTTTGAGAATTTGTTAAAAAATAAAAAAAAACACAGCCATACATTGAGAACTTTCAACACGTTGAAGAAAGCACTGCCCATTGGTTTGGGATATCTTGCTGCTGGCTCAAAGAAAAGAAGCTCCACCATGATTTGATTGGGATTCACAGCTCTGGAATTCTGCTCAGGTATCTGAATAAAAAATAAAAATAAAAGATTCAAAAACAGGCACAAAGCTGGGTGAAAATACATAAACACATCACACAAACACAATTTCTGAGAACTGAAAAATGGCTGAATATAAATTTTATCAGTGTTTTGGATTAAACTGTTGTTCCCGAATAAAACTTGATATTAACACAGTATATAATATTAACATAACTGTGTGATACAGATCTTCTAACATCAGATCCGAACACATCAATTCAGTGAACACATCAGAAAGTGTGCACTATGCGGAACAATTCAGAGTAGTGACAAACCTGGATGGAGAAGTATTTCCACTCATCAAAGCAAAGTGAGAAATCTGCTTTGCCTCCTCTGGCATCTTTGTTGCTTTGAAGCTTGGTGCACTTTTCCTTTCCACCAACAGATATCCTGAGAAAAAACTGAAAGTCTTTTGTGTAGAATGGATTAGTGATCAAAGAAAACGGTGACAAAAAAGTTCAGTGTAAAATGATTTAAACTGCAGACTTATTCAAAATGTTATTTTGTGGTGCTGGGAAATATAAGGATACAGATGTTTGGAAACACTTTGCAATCCTTTATATGTACAGTCAGAACTCCTGTCTGAAAGCAGAAGTATTGTAGGCAGATATTGTACAACATGCAAGGAAAAGGGCCATGAGGCTATGCAAACAATGCAGTTTGATTTTACTGCTGGTATACTTGTAGAAAACTCTCTCTATATTTATAACTATATATACATTTGCACATAACCAAAGTTGCTTCAAAATGAATGTACTATAGAGGTCTTGGTGCACTTCGGTTAATTGATATAAGCATATGCCAAATACATCTGATTGCATGTACTGTATGTACACTGCTAAACATTTGGACATTCCTCGTTATTACCATTTACATATTTTGTAATAGCATAATTGTAATCAAAACTACAGTATGGGGTTTTTTAGGGGGATATATAGGGTCAATATATCTGTCTGTCTATCTATCTATGTTTATCTATAAATACTGACTGGCACTTCATGAGGCACCAGCATATCCAGATTGTCCTCAGTCTCCTCTGTCGTCTCTTCATTCTCATTCTTTGAGTCCACGATGTAAGTCAATGGAAACAAGTGTGGCAAAGAAAAAAAATCAATAAAGTAGACCAGTAACAAACAATTCTGACACACAGGTAGAATAAATCTATTAAAAGTAACTCTAATATGATCATTTGTATTTCCTGAATAAAAATATCAGACACAAATAGCAAACAACGATAGGTCCTGAAACTCTTCAAAAAATAAAAAGTTTTACTACAGAACTGAATTATTTCAAAATTCTGAATTTGTCTGATTTTAATGGATAAGTACAGTTGAAGGTCAAGACCTTTAAAAAGGCTGAATCTAACGAGACAGACCAAATCTAAATTTGTTGTGTTTAAAACATAACTATTCAGTAACTACTCATTTGGTTAATCAGTTTTATTATGCTAGAGCCTACCTAATAGCTAATTCTAGTGTGTTTAATATAGCTTTGTGCCTCCGATCCATAATAAAGAATAGAAAAAATAGATATTATAAAAACAAAATTATTCAAAGGGAAATCTATAAACTATTTTAATTAAAGACCGATTTCAAACAAAGTCAGTCAGTGTGACGTAATCACTGTCAGTTAGATTTCAAAAGGTGAGCGCCATGTCAATGTCTATTTTCAAGCTAAAATTTATAAAAAGCTAGAGCATATAACAAAGTTAAGCTTAAATTATCGACTACCAAGACATATAAAAATATTTACACTGCAATAAACTGACACAGATACAAAACATAAACTTTTATCTTTACAAACTCCACCTTATGCTTGTTTTCTTCGTTTGTTGGGCTGCCTCCATGTTCATCCATCGGGTGGTTTCACATGAGCTCTGACAGTTAAATCTTTTTATTGGTCCCTGGCTATGCTGTATGTTAGTTGCAGTGTTATGACCGTGTCCTGTTACTGTAGAAAGTTTATTAGTGTCAAAATTAAATTAATTTATTGTAAATCTCCCATAAGAACGTGATCGAGCCAATGAGAGTAGTTATGGGCGGAGCGACACCGTAGCCCCGCCTATTTCACAGGTTGCAGCCAGAGCCGTTGTATTTTCTTTCAAAACTCCACCGTAACCGCATTGTAATAAACAGGTAATAAGTCGTTTTTTGTTAGACACAACTGTAACAAACAAAAATAAATTAAATAAAAATAATTTGAAAACATTACCATTAGTGATCAAATCAAAATAAGCCCTACATGAGACAGGGCCTGATGAGATAATTTGAGTAGAGTATCCTCCATATACCCTGTATATACACACGCATACATACACACACACACACACACACACACACACACATATATATATAGTACAAGGGATAGAGGATACTGTGCTCAAATGATCTCATCAGGCCCTGTCTGATGTAGGGCTTATTTTGAGAGAGAGATATATATATTACATTTACATTTAGTTATTTAGCAGATACTTCTATCCAAAGTGACTTACGAATAATATATATACAGATATAATTTGTTCATTTATTTTTTTTAAAGTTATGCTGCCCTTGCTGCTGTTTTATGTTACAGTATTATGAATTTCTCCAGCCCGAGAGTAGCGAAAACAAATATAGTAAATCTGCTTAAAAAGTGAGTTTTATTAACTGAGGGCCAAACAATTAAGAGCATAATGAGTTTTCAATTTTGCATTAAAATGTAGAATGCATACAACTACCTTAAAAGACTACACAGAATTATATTCATAATATAAATTTGTATGTTTATCTATGGACCATCATGACAGAAACACACAATAAGCTTTATCAACAGGTTGAAATCCTTTCCAGCTTCTCTTCCTCTTTTATGCTAAGTCAACAATATGTTAAAATCCACACATACAATAATTGTGGTATGTATCACTTCTACAGATGCTGACTTTTGGATTGTGAATATGTTTTACCACAAAAATGGTCTGGATTCAAGACAGTGATTCCAACATTCAAAGAACAATGCGTTAAGACAAGCTGGCATGTAAGTTGATACATCCAACACCAGACAAAGCTCAGCTCACACCAAAAGATTCTGATCATACAAATAACACCCACATATTTTGACAGCCATTTATTATTTGCCATTAAAACAATAGAATGGCTCGTTATGCGTCACATAGTGTTTTTTTTTTTTTTTTTTTTTGAAAAGTAAATATAAAATAAAACACTTTTAGTTTCAGGACAGCATTAAGAGCAAGTGCCTATTACAGAGTTTAAGCTGAAGAATAGTTGGGAAAACTGGATTTAAATGTGTGTGGCTAACCATCAGACTCAGCAGATCCCCTCCAAAGCATTTCACAGAACATTCCCAGCATCTTTCCAGGACAGTGTCTCTTTTGAGTTTTATATTGTCGCTGCTTCCTCAATGCAGTAACAATACTTGTTGTCATAGTTGTGGGCGTAACAGTGAGTTACATGGTGAAATGCCTTGTGTAATCATATTCTATTGTAGGAATGACAGCTTGCACAAATTTCAGGAAAATCAGAAGATACCTGGAGTTATTAAAGTTAAGGGAAATAGTGTTATAAAAAACATAAACATTTGTTCATTACAATATAAACAACAAGAATAAATCTACAAGATGTGTGTAGTTTAAGCACACTACTAGGCATGCTTTTTTTTGCCTAGAAGTGTACACTAACATTCAAAAGTATTCATTAATACTTTTATTCAGCGAGAACACATTAAAATGACCAAAGGTGACAGTAAAGACAATGTTACAAAAGATTTCTACTTCATATAAATGCTGTTCTTTTGAACAATTCCACAGCAGAACGGTTTTCAACATAGTTTTCATGAGCAGCAAATCATCATATTAGAAGTATTTCTGAAGGATCATGTGACACTGGAGACTGGAGTAATGATGCTGAAAATTCAGCTTTGCATCACAGGAATTTAAATTACATTTTAATTAATGCTGTCAAACGATTAATCGCATACAAAATAAAAGTTTTTATAAATAAAAGAATATAAATATAGACATGTATTGTATGAGTGTGTATTTATATATACATAAATATACACAGAACACACATATATATTACGGAAACAAAAACTTATTTCGATTAATCGTTTGATAGCACTAATTTTAATATATATTCAAATAGAAAACAGTTATTTTAAATTGTACAAATATTTCACAATATTACTGTTAGTACCGTATTTTTGATCAAATAAATGCAGCTTGGGCGATTAGTGATTTCTTGAAATTAAACTTTAAAAAAAATCTTACCGACCCTAGACTTGAACAATAGTGTGTGTGCTTATGCATATAATTAGGGGTGTGCAGCGAAGCCAGTATTTGTATCTGTAACAATCACAAAATTATAACATTGTATTACAACCTATGTTTTTTATAGAAAGGATACATGTGGACCCCAAGTTCTCCTCCTCCTTCCGCCACTGTCTCGATAATCTTTTTCATCACCTCTGCATGTCTGACAAATAAAATCAAGAGAGCAGGTTTTTAGTTCGCTGACTGTAAATGAGAGTTAGATGTAAGGCATAATCAATGGCTAGCTGTGCATTAAACGATTTGAATGTATGACATGGAGGTGAAGAACCACCCGACGCGCAGCGGTCGCCTCCACGAAGTGCATTCAAATCATTTAATGCACAGCTAGCCATTGATTATCCCATTTCTGCCATAGTCATTTGCCAGCATTCGCATATTAAAGATGTTAATAATATTTGCACTGCAATATTTGACCGGAAGGATAAAAATGACAGTTATTTGACAGTTAATGACTGTATTACTATTCAACTCTAACTGTATGTTACTATGGTTACCAATGTTTATAGGAAGCGCATTAATATAGAACGCGATTAAACTGATCTGGAACTACCTGTGCAGTTAAACAAATTTAAATCAACACCTGCCAGCCAATCAGAATCGAGTATTCAGACTGACCATGGCATAAGTAAATGTAAATGAGGTAGATGCATGTAAAGTTTGTATTTACCTGCATGGATGCACAGAGCACATAGCAGGTGGGGGCAGGTGGGGATGATTCTCAATGGTGACTGTTTTTTTAACATGATCCTGGCTGATGTCTTCATACATCTGCTCCACCGTCAGAGGCTGTCTGTCCTGAAAAATAAGCACATCATGCAGGGTTTCAACAAAATGTGTTTTATTTAAGTGAAGGGAGTACTGCAGGAAATATGTTTACATATGTTAACACATGTTGCCATCACGTCAGAGCATAATAAAGCAAAGTCACCTCATCATATCCAAACAGCCATAGTCTTGGGGTCTGGTAATATTTATCATATGTGATGTAAAGATCATAAGTTCTTGTCTGTAGAATGGCATCTTCCCCTCCAGCCTCTGGCTTGGTTTTACTTAAATCAGCCATTTTACTTGTGTCAAGAGTTGCCTAAACAAAGAAGACGAATGAATAACTCTGCAAAAGCAAATCTTGATGTTGAAAGCTCATGTTGAGGATAATTTCTTACTTCATCTGTCTCCAGAAGTCCACTTTCTTCATATTCTGAAATATAAATATAAAGTGTACCGTTACCAGTTATGGCTGTTATTACTGACTGATAATGTGTCATGAAAACCAAAACATTCAGAGCTACCTTCCATGTCTGCTGCCTCTCCTTCTTCTTCATCATCTTCATCACCATTTCCACATGCACCCGTCTGCACGTTCATATTCATATTGTCCTTCACATGCAAAACAATATATATTTACATGAACACAATATGATTAATAGTTCACCCAAAATGAACATTTACTCATCCTCAGGGCATCCAAGATGAGCACTGGGTGCAGAACAGATTTGGAGAAATTTAGCATTACATCACTTGCTCACCTCTGCAGTGAATTGGTGCCGTCAGAATTACAGCTGATAAAAACATCGCAGTAATCCACACCACCCCAGTCCAGTCCATCAATTAATATCTTGTTTAGTAAAAACCTGCGTGTTTGTAATTCATAATCCATAATAACAGTTCCTCCAGTGAAAAGTCTATCCCCTGTTATTTTCTCACATCAAAATCCACAGACATATTTGTTTAGAGCTGTTTTCACTTGTAAAGAGTGCTTGATATGTGCATATTTCTCTTCAGATTAAGACAGCTTTTTCATTGGAGAAAGCAATATTATGGATAGAGGATTCATATTTGTGACCCTGGACCACAAAACCAGTCTTAAGTCGCTGGGGTATATTTGTAGCAATAGCCAAAAATACATTGTATGGGTCAAAATTGGCGATTTTTCTTTTATGCCAAAAATCATTAGGATATTAAGTAAAGATCATGTTTCATGAAGATATTTTGTAAATTTCTTACCGTAAATGTATCAAAACTTAATTTTTGATTAGTAATATGCACTGCTAAGAACTTCATTTGGACAACTTTAAAGGCGATTTTCTCAATATTTAGATTGTTTTTTTTGCACCCTCAGATTCCAGATTTTCAAATAGTTGTATCTCTGCCAAATATTGTCCGATCCTAACAAACCATACATCAATGGAAAGCTTATTTATTCAGATTTCAGAGGACGTATAAATCTCAATTTCGAAAAATTTACATTTAAGACTGGTTTTGTCATCCAGGGTCACATTTTAGCCAATGATGGAACTGTTCCTTTTAGACACAGGTTTTTGCTTCACAAGGCATTAATTGATGGACTAGAGTTGCGTGGATTACTTGTGTTGTGATGCTTTTATCAGCTGTTTGGATTCTCTTTCTGACGGCACCCATTCACTGCAGAGAATCCATTGGTGAGCAAGTGATGTGATGATAAATTTCTCCAAATCTGTTTTGATGAAGAAACAAACTCATCTACATCTTGGATACCCTTAACCCTAGGCTAAGGGTAAGTACATTTTCAGAAACAACTTTAAACCAATTCATTCATCATGCAATTCATCATTCTTGAAGTATTCAACACAAGGCTGCCTACATTATTATCCAAAGAGATTTCCCGAACTGCTTCTGTCACCCCTGTAACACCTAGTAACACAAAAAGAGTCGATGAGAATGTCTGTCAGAATCTTAAGCATGACAAAAACATGCTTTTAATGGCCACATGATACTGTTTGTTCAGATTTGGTTTCATACCGGAGTTATGATAGGTATCCACCCATCCCCCATCTCCATCATCCTCTTCTATAATGGCCTCCAGCTCGTCAGAGTACTCCATCTGTTTACAGCGCTTGTAACATGGAACTGAGCCATATTGTGACATTTACAAAACAGCTGTAGAACATTCATCACAGCTTCACACAACAAATTACAATTGATTTATACTTTGGGAATGTACGTTTCAGAAACCGAATAAGACTTTCACTTCCTTTACCATTTCGGGTTAATAGGAACTGCTTGTCTTTGGGCAGATATGGCTTCACCTTTGCTTCTTCTCCAGATGCCCTAAAAGTAAAAAAATATATATTCTCAACACGAAACAAAAACAGTATGTGAATAAAAAAAGTAATCTACAGAATATTACTCATATGAAGTTTTACTCAAAAATAACAGATTTTTATGACTTCAAGTCAACACTTTTAAAATTCCCTCATATATCAAGCTTTTCCAAGTCACACAAATTGAGGGAACATATTATTTAATAAATATAATGTTTGTTTACCTTGAGTTGTGTGTGTTTTAGCTTAATTTAATTACTTTAAATAATTTAAGCCATCTTGCCCCCTGGTTGAGAACCACTCTATACTACCAGTCCAAGATTTGGACTTGAATTTGTTTCTTAAGACCTTAAAGACCTTTTTACCTAAAGACTTTAATTTAAATGCATGAAATTAATTTTGCCACAAGCAGATTTAACATTTTGGTCTCAGTATGATTGCTATTAGTTCATTTGTTATTTCATAGATATGAAGCCTTTACAACTACTGTAAAAATGAGAAAAATATGAATAGTAAAAAAGGCCTTAACTACTATGTACTTACATTTAAATTAATTATTTGGTACAATGCACTTATTGTGTACATACATGTTTTTACATTGTACTTATATTTTAAAGAAATACCTATACGTAGTTACATCTGTAATTAATTTCTGTAACTAAATTTATAATTACGCTGTTGACCCATCCCTTACACCACCCTTAAACTTACCCACACCACCAAACCTGTCCCCAACTTTACCCGTATCCCACCTCAAAGCAGCAAAAGTGTTTTGCAATACAATGTGTGTGTGTGTGTGTGTGTGTGTGTGTGTGTGTGTGTGTGTGTGTGTGTGTGTGTGTGTGTACCTACTTAGCCATAATATGGAGACAAATTTGCACCCAGCAGTAAATCTGACAAAACCTCCCTTTGGCAACATTTCATTACAAGAATTGTAAATATGCAAAAAGCTTTCTTTTTGGGATAGGTTATAACTATTTATAACTAGCTGCATATAAAACAATAGAGAAGTCAATAAAAATGTCCTCATTAAACAGCACAATGTTTGTGCGTGTGTGCGTGCGTGTGTGTTCTTGCCATTTCCATGTGGGGCAGTGATGAACCAGATGATCTCCAGCTGCAACAAACTGCACAGAACACAAAACACAGTTGTACTTGAATCATTGTGTGTAAATCCTACTAAACTGTGTATTTCACACCGTAACAAAATCAAAATGCACACTCACCTCCTCTGGAGTTATAACACCAGTTTCTTTAAACTTAGATTCCTGGAAAAGGGAGATACATCAAAATGATTTCCATTTTCTAACTAGTCTTTATAACAGGGTTGAACAATGCACATGGCCTGGGTGTGTGAGACAGCTTTGCCATCTCGAAAGCCAGCTGACAAACTATCCCTTCCCTATTTGCAAACTTAAATCTGTCACCAAAGTGAAGTTGTCTAGTTGGTTAACATAGATACGGCCCACAAATGAACAATATTTTGCACTGTACAGAATGTCATTGTTTCCAGTATTTGTGAATGTGAATTTATAGTGGTCATGGAGTTACAGTAAACTGTAACAATACATTCCCATTTAATTTACATTTATCCATTTTGTAGACGCTTTTATTCAAAGCTACTTACAATGCATTCATACTATACATTTTATCAGTTCATGCATTTATGTATATATATATATATATATATATATATATATATATATATATATATATATATATATATAAAATGTCTATGTAATGAAATTAAAACATGTAATACATTTTAATTCTAACATTAAAAAAATGTTTACTGTAAATGAGTCTATAGATTATTTCCAACGTTAACATGTACTGCTGTTTACCGTGTTGTTACACCTTTGACAAAACTTTGAGTGATGTGGCATCTTATGTATCACTCCACGAAGAAAACATGACATTTTTATGGCCTTAACTAAATCACATTTCACATTCCATGCAATTTTCCGTTTATTTTTCCTAAAATATATGTCAGAGTCAAATATATATGGCGTCTATTGAACTTTGGGCCATCTGACAGGTTGCATGTTTTCTAATGTTGTGACATGCACGCCTGCTCGTGCTGATCTCTGCTGACATCAACATAGCATAGGTTCATGCTTACAGATCAATGCTCGAATTGTACACACTCATTAAAACCTTGTTTTATGCTGCAGCTACAGGATACAGCCTACAAACCATGCTAACACTCATCGCCTTACCTTCAAAACTGGCGTTAAAAACTCCGCCACTCCCAAAGCTGTGCCTTTCACCGAGTTTATAACGTTCTGCATCCTGGAAGAAGCGTCTCCAAGATAGACGAATTCAATGAATTAGATTCAAATGAGTTATACTTGACTAACACTACATACAGAGTCTGTTTAAACAACGTCTAATCGAGCTACACCACATGACCTAAATCATCTGACAAACACTTCCGCATCTCAAATATCGCGATATTACGTGACACACCCATCGTTGACAAGCAAAATGTATACAAACTTGATTTTATTTCATTTTATGCATATAGAAAGCTTTGAGAAGCGATTTGGACTAACAAACTTTGAGAAGAAAAAACAATATAAACAGTTCAAGAGGACTGATCGAAAATGCAATCTGCTTTTATTTCACAAATAACTTTGTAATTATACAAAGAAAAAAATAAAATGTGTTCTTCGACCATTTCATAATGCGAGTAAATAATCCTCTCTGTATATTTAGGACATTCGTAAAAATAATGAGTTGATAATGATAAAATATAATGATTTGTTTACACATTATGAGGGACACACCAGAGGACATTTTCATATAATTACGGATTCCCTCAAAATGAGCTAAACAAAATATGGATCCAGTAATCTACAAGCGTGTTTATTTATTTATTTATTTGTTTGTTTATTGTTAATGGCTTTATTACGTGCTTCGAATGAGATATGCGACGTGGAAAGTCTTTCAATCTCGACATTTTTTTTTATTATTATTATTAAACTTTACAACCAAACAAGGTACATAATCACATTCCAGAATAATTCCTCAATCTCGACATGATTGCTCGCGGTTACAGACACAAACAGAAAGGGCGGAACTTTATACAGTTTGGAAGTCGGTAATTGGCCAAGCGCAGTCATGTGACTTGTGTGACGTCACCTGCGGGAATCTTTAATCGTCTTTGGTGGTCCAAAAGTGAATTCCACAATAACAGAAGAAGAGAAATAATAGAGTATTGCAAATCAAAGTTTAAACGCGCACTGTTACTCTTTTTATGTCTGCGATATCTAAACCCACTCCACCGTCTTGTCACGGTGACCTGTATTTTATGAACACAGTTTGTTAAAAGTAAACTACAACTTTACGCGCATCACAAAACCATTTGAAAGTAGGTTTGGGTGATACATATGATTTTAAACTTTCTGAAATGCAATAGAGCTTTTTTCTTGTGTAGTCTATAGAGACTCCAGCGTAAGACAGACCACACACAGACTCGCATACAGGCTGAGAGAGACGGGGAGATTTGAGCCGCCATTGCGGTGGTAGTTTCTGAGACTCTCATCAGCGCCAAACTAGGAATAAAATCACGATACCGACACTTTAAACGAGATTAAATATCATCCAGAGCAGCGAGGTGAGTTGGTCAGAATTTGTCATTGCGTTACCTAATATCTGTTACCTATCAAAACTTATTTTGTGTGTACTAACACTGAACTTTGTGTTTGGTCTTTGTTAAATCAGAATTGTTAGATATCCTTTCATCTAATAAGCTATTTGATCATTCTCATACTAAAACACTAAACTATACTTAAGGATTTTATATTGTTTTTACAGTTTGAGGCTTAATACAACAATAATAACGTAAAGAGGAGTGTCATATCAAAATAAATAACATTTCAAGTTCTGAAAGAGTTGCATGCAATTCACTTTAATTTAATGGTAAGATGTTTAGTTTTAATAACTTGTTGCTTGGGACAACTTGTTTGTATGTACAGCGTAGTAACAATACGTTTTCATGTTGGTAAACGCTTTATTACACTTTTGTGAGGCTGCCTGATGATCCGGGTTCAGATGTAGTAATAGAGTGCTGGAAGTTTTTATTTTGTACCTTAGCTTTTACATTTGCGCTTGATTTAGTGATTATATTAAAGAAGAGTCATGTTTGTTCCAAACATGGATGAATTTTATTTCTGCAATATTTTGCAGAATGTCCAAGCTGCTTGTCCACACAACAACAGAAAATGGGAATTAGAAAAAAAAAAGTTATCATAAAAGTAATCCATAACTCAAAATAACTCTATATGCCATGTTTTATGAACAAAGCCTCATCATATGGCTTCAGAAGATTTGGGGTTAAGGCTGCAACTATTGTTATAATAACTGATTAATCTGCCAATTCAATTAATTGAATAAAAAAAGCAAAACTTATTTTCAGTACTTTTTCAAAGTTATCCTGCCCAATATTGTCCCCCAAACAATGTATAGCCTGTGTAAATATATTGAATGTATCTATATGAACTATGCTATTATGAGCAAAAAAGTGTTGAAATGTAAACATTACATTATACATTACTATTACTATAAACGGTGACAGTGAAATAACGGCATGTGGGAAGTGCTCTATACAAATAAAATTTGGTTCATGTACATCTCATCATTCAGCACAAATCCAAATGCAGTTTGATCATTAATTGAATCATATAAGTCTCTTTAAAATATAAGTTACAGGTGGTTTCAAAATATATTAAAAAAACAAAACATGACTTATATTCGTATCATAAGTAACAGAACTGCCTTTTATGGTGTTTTGGAATTTTTTTGAGATTGACTGCTTCAGTCCCCATTCAGTTTTATGAATGCACAGGAGTCTTTGAATTAACATATACTTCAACAATCATAACCAACTACATTTTTAACTTTCTTAGACATCTTTGTGAGAGGATCAAGCAATGGATCTCCAGCCTCTGCAAACATATCCTTGGTCTGCATTTGGATGACATAGCGTGTTTACCATGAACACCAGCAGCAATGAAAGCTTACTGGGGAACACCACAGACGTGAGAGACAGCAGCGCCTGGGTCGTGGAGTCTGTCGTCATATTAGCCATTGCCTTGTTTGTCTGTCTGGGCAATCTGCTTGTTGTGTTGACCCTTTATCGGAAGCCCTACCTCTTAACACCAAGCAATAAGTTTGTCTTCAGCCTGACGCTTTCCAACCTCCTTTTGTCGCTACTGGTGCTGCCATTTGTCGTTGCCAGCTCTCTTAATAGAGAATGGCTGTTTGGTGTTGTATGGTGCAACTTCACGGCACTGTTATATCTGCTCATCAGCTCTGCCAGCATGCTCACGCTGGGAGCCATTGCCATCGACAGGTAAGGAGTGAATGCATTTGTACCATGCAAAAATAATCTTTGGTCAACAGCTCTCACTGTTCTATATTAAACCGTTTTTGTAATCAGGAGTCGAGACGTTAAACTCTGCATCCTTTAGCTGAAGTACAAATGAATGGCTGCTTTGTTGTCTGGTTTGTTGCCCCCTGATGCTTTTATTTTTATGCTTGGTATGTGTCGATAGGGACAAACCATTAGAAAACATATTAAAACTTGAGAAGAAATCTTGATCTGATGCTTTGTGTATTATAACAGCTTATTCAACCTCATGCTGTTCCAAACCTACAAGATTTTCATTTTCCCATGAAACACAAAATTAGATATTTTGAAGCAATAGTGTTAAAAATAAGTAGCATGAATGAGGAGTGTTCATTTATGACTATAACATTGAATTGAGTACATGAGATTTTAATCAGATTTTAATCAAATAAAAAGTCATAAAATGTGTAAATTATCTGTTATTGTAAGAGATGTATCAGCATTGTATAAATTGCATTTTATTCATTATATATTTAAGGGGATAGCATAAATTTGCACAAAAATGACTGTCGTGTCATTGTCCCATGTTTCAAGTCTGAAGTTAAATGATATCAAACCAGCATAGACCAAAATTTAAGCAATTAGTAAAACCTCCAAGAGGACTGCATTTAGTCTTAAAATTAAATAATTGTTGATAATCATAAAATGTAACTTCATTAAAATGATTAAAAAATGCAAATCAAACAAGTAAATTTAAATTATTTTTTCCCCTTAATAACTGTTTTCATTAAGGAACGTACAGTTCTTGAAATGTCTGGAATCACTAAATGAATTTTGAACAGAATAGAAAACTGTGCATTGGATAAATCCAGGTTTAAAATTCTTGTTTCATTTTGTGGACATTAGAGTCAAAGGTTTTTACTGAGGGTTTTTTGGGTCAGCAACCAGGTAATAAAATCAGTTTTCACCAGTGATTGGAATAACGGCGTTATAAATTAACGGTGTTATTTTTTTCAGTAACGAGTAATCAAACGAATTACTGTTTCCCCCGTTACAACGCCTTTACCGTTACTGACAATAAAATGCGGCGTTACTATAATTTATTATAATATTATTATCATTTAATTTTTCAGTTTATCTGAATGGACGCACAGTGTAGCTGCATTTGACGTACCGTAAACTCTAGTAGGCGCACGGCTCGCCGTCGCTTTCTCACAGGCGCAAAGAAACATCTTTCATAACATGCAGAATTGACGCGCTACAAGTAAACGATATTCTTTGTTGTATTTTCCTGTCAAAATAACGGAGTTCCTTTTGGAATTCTTCAGCTTTTATCTAATAATTTTATTCTAATTACTAAAGTTCTATCATCATATAATGCTAAATTATCATAATATCATATTATAATGCTTAACTTACTGATGCTGAGTGTCAGATATTTAAAAAAAAAAAATAAATAAAAACTACCGTTTTACAAACATAAGCTTTATATATATAATTGCTTGATAATACAATAATATATTGAATTTGATAGGTGTCTCTCACATTGTCCCACAGAAATATTAAAATAGATTAGTGTACAATGTTTTATAATAAAAATATATTCTAGTTAGTGTCCATTTCATTCATTTAATATCGGTGCACCCAAGTTATTTGACACATTTGAACTTTTTTTTTTTTTTTTTTTAAGTAACACAATAGTTACTTTCCCTGGTATTTAGTTAATTTTATAATGATGTAACTCAGTTACTTACTCAGTTACTATTTGTGAGAAGTAACTGGTAACTATAACTAATTACTTTTTTAAAGTAAAGTGCCCAACACTGGTTTTCACTATGTTTTAGGAATAACATGAAATAAATATTTTTATTTCATGAATATAGACTGGAATACAACTAGAAAAACATGGTACATAAGTGCTGCTGAAGTGGAGATTTCTGTTTACTTAGTGGAAAAGAAAAAACTCATTTTGAGAATATGGCCTTTAAATATATAAATTGTAATTAAAATCTACAGGTGAAATTAGATTGACTGCAATAAAATTAAAAAAAATGGTTGTTTTCTAGTCTGAAACAACACATTAAGAAAATCCAAATAGCCCAAAATATCAAAATTGCATGACAAAAATTAATAAAATAATTAAAAAAAAAAAAAGGTTCTGTAGATACAACCGCTGTCAGGTTTGATATCATTGACATTGTTCATAACACATGCAAAACCGGTTTGATTTTATTGGCACAATTGTTCCTTTTAGGTCAGAGCTAGAACATATTGATATCTAAAACTATGCTAACCGTGTTTTGTGTTCTGTCAGGTATTATGCTGTGCTGTTCCCAATGGTCTACCCTATCAAGATCACAGGCAATCGTGCAGCGGTGGCCATAGTCTACCTGTGGCTGCACTCTCTGGTGGGCTGCCTGCCTCCTCTGTTTGGCTGGTCCACATTTGAGTTTGACCATCTCAAGAATACCTGTACCGTGGCCTGGTATCGTGACGTCAGCTACACTGCATTCTGGGTTGCGTGGTGCTGCCTGATTCCACTGTTTGCCATGCTGGTGTGCTACGGCCTCATCTTCCGTGTGGCACGGCACAAAGCTCGCAAGGTGCACTGTGGGACAGTTGTGGTAGTTCAGGAGCCCCCATCCTCCAACAGGAACGGACGAAAGAACTCCACCGCCTCGGTTTCTTCCGTCGGGAGCCGAAGAGGTTTGATCTACGCTGGAAGCCAGTGTAAAGCCCTGGTCACCATTTTGGTGGTGGTTGGCACCTTCTTGATGACGTGGGGCCCGTATGTGGTAGTGATCTGCACTGAGGCGGTATGGGGGCGAGGAAGTGTGTCACCGGGACTGGAGACGATGGTGACCTGGCTGTCGTTCGTCAGTGCTGCCTGTCATCCTCTCATATATGGGCTGTGGAATAAAACTGTAAGGAAGGAGCTGCTTGGCATGTGCTGTGATGACCGCCACTACCGGGAATCATTCATTAGTCGCCACAGGAAGTCCCGCCTCTTTAGCATCTCCAACCGAATCACAGGTGAAATGTTTTACCCCAATTGTTTGAATAGGGAGTTTGCACATAATTTCATGGTTATGTGTGGTTATGTGTGCGTGTATGTATATATATATATATATATATATACAGTACTGTGCAAAAGTCTTAGGCCACTGGAATTTTCACCAAAAAAAAAAAGATTTTAAGTCAAGGAGTCTGACATCTCCAAGATGCTTCAAGAGACCTACCTACAAAGCTACCTGAAAAACTATGTACAAGTGCACCTAGGGCAAAAGCTGCTTTAAAAGAAGTCATGTAGTTTTTAAGTTGTTAAACTTACTGATAAAATCGTCAGAGTAGCGCTAGCGCTTATGAGGAGAGAGAGCGGGAGAGATAGAGTATGTGCTTTCCATACATTATAAAACGTAATTTTGTGGCAAAAACATTCACACGATCATTTTTATCCTTTTGTTTACTATATTTATTTGTTTGGCCAGTGTCGTTTTGGTTCTTTTGCTGTAAGGAACTTTGAAATAACTCAAATAATTTGGCAAAATGATATGGTCATGTAATGCGGTCAAGACCTGCCTGGAACGTTTGCTGTGTGTTTCCCTGAAAATAATTGCACACCTTAGAACGTTCGTCAGCCAATCAGATTCAAGCATTCAACGGCCCCGTAGTATAAAACCATTTAATGCACTGGTAGTTCCAAGTCAGTTTAATCACCATTCTATATTAATGCATTGCTTTCATTGATGCACGCACACACACACACACACACACACACTCACAGAGAGAGAGAGGTTGTAGATCGTGCTGTACAAACAAAGAAGCACGGAAACCTTTTGCCATCACTGCCTTTAAGCGCATTTAATTAATAAAATAGCTTAGGTACAGGATCGCTACATTATATTCCTCTGTAACGAGGGGGTAAAATCACTGTTTTTGAAGTAACTAAACTTACAGCTTCATTGTTTGTAGAGAGAGACACACAGGCAACTGTCATCTCTCTCTCGATCAATTGATCACTAATTAATTCAAATAAATGTTATAATTCATCCATTCAATTTTGGTTAATGAATACTGATTTTTACAAACAATTTTTTTTCCTGTGGATTAACTTGCACAGATGAATTGCTCACCTCAAGACTAGTAATGTGCACTAACAAAGTAAATAGTTTCGATTTCGTCTTTGTGTTGCAGATCTTGGTATGTCTCCACACCTGACGGCCATGTTGGCTGGTGGAGGCCAGCTTTTAGGTGCTGGCAGCAGCACAGGAGACACTGGCTTCAGTTTTTCCCAGGACTCAGGTGTGTGTAGATAAAACTGTATATTTACATAACTTTAAAAGTTTGAGATTGGTGATTTTTTAATGTATTTAAAATACGTCACTTATGCTCACCAGAGCTGCATATATTTGATTCAAATATTATTTCTGTTTACTTTTAAATGTATTTTATTCCTGTGGTGCAAAACTGTATTTTCAGCAGCCATTACTCCAGTTACCAGTGACACGTGGTTCTTCAGAAATCATTCTAATATGCTGATCTGCTGCTCAACATTTATTATAAATATCTATATTGTGCTGCTTACTGACCCTAAACCTTTGAATGGTGGTATATATGCATATATATTTAAGGGTATCTTAAAAAACAATGAATCTATTACCTAAAGTGTTTTGTTTTGTAATGGTCACTCTGCAGGTACAGATATCATGTTGCTGGATAACTGTTCTGAAGGAGCAGAAAGCTCACACTACTGTGCTTTAGTCAGCAAGCGCAGGAGTTCAGTGATGTTTGAGGACCAGGTGGAACAGCAGTCTAAAGGTATAGTCAACTACCTCTGTAAAGAAGTAGTTTTAAGAACAGAATTTCACTAAACTCTATAGCACCTGAACTTTCAAATTCACATTACATAAAATGGGTTTCAAATGGTTTTTGGAATAACCATTTCTTATTTCCAATTCTGTACATTATTTTCCAGCAGACGAGGATCAGTCTCAGTGCCTGGTGAAGGCGGAGATACACCAGGTGATTGACAGTTTTGCGTCCAGTATGGCGAAAGCCATCGAGAGCGATGCCAAACTTCTGCTGTTCAATACAGAGTCTCTGGCTGACAGCGTTTCATCGTGTCGACCCGCACAGAGGAGCTCATGCTATCCGGATGGACAGAGGGTCCGTCTGGAGAGCATCGATGAGGGAATCGTTAACGATGACAAGGTTGAAGACAACGAGGATGAAATCGAGGAAATATGTGCATAAATTTTGGTCTGTAATGTTCTCAATTAAGCGCATATTCTGATTGTGTAGATATGACTACATGTATAGAATGCATACAGTGAAGATGCTATGATATTCATCCTAAACTCCTTGAAAAAGCTCAAAACAAGTCATTTTTAGCTCTTTGTGGAAAAGAGCGCTCTTGAAAAGCAGTTACTTTTCTAACTAATTTAAACAATTTGTGTATATACCAGGTGTGTCCAAACTTCACCCTGCAGAGTTTAGCTCCAACTTGCTTCAACACATCTGCCTGGACATTTCTAGTATGTCCAAGTAAAACCTTGATTAGCCGGTTCAGGTGTGTTTAATTAGGGTTGGAGCCGAATTCTGCAGGACTCTGGCCCTCCAGGAGCAGGATTGGACACTCCTGATATATACTATATAGAACAGACTGGGGCTAATTGTCAGGCTTATCGGTCCACTGAATATTTCTCAGAATAGGTTTATTGAAAGTCAGTTTCTGTTTAGGAATATACCATTGTCGGTGCCTATAGCCTAGTGGTTAGGAAACTGATACATAGCGCAACTGCGCCTCAGGCTGACCTGGGTTTAGATCTTGACCCAGGGTCCTTTGCCTATCCCACTCCACCCAACAGTTTCCTGTCAGTCTTCACTGTCCTGTCATCTAAAAGCACAAAAAGGCCAAAAAAAAGAAATATTATGCCACAAAAATTATTTTCTCAGGAAAGATTCTGGGCTTCTTATCATGCTACATGGGGTAAGTTGTCAAAATGGGAATATGATTAATCAACATATTCATAGCATTTTGAACAGTTAAACAATTGTTATCAATAAGTACTAGTAATTAATAAAACTACAGAAATTAAAAGGATAACAACATTTCAAAACATTATTTAACCAACAGGCAGTTCAGTTGATATAAATGGATGAACTACATCCATATTCTTTTTTTAAAGTACCTTTGTTCTAAAAACAGTTCAACTTCAGTTCAAGTTCTGTTTAGTTTGTAGGACAGAATTCGCAAAAAATATTAACAATTTTTAACAAGGTCTTCAAAACCAACACATAAACAACCATTTTTGCAACTAGAAGTATGACACAAAATCTTATAATTACTGTGAGGCAGTACATGTGACAACTAGCCCCAGTGACTTTTAACTGTAGTGACTTGACATTATTCAATATAAATGAGCTGTGTAAAAGTGTTGTGTTTAATGGGTTTGTACAGATGGAGTGGACCCACAAGAAAAATAATCTTTCGAATTTTGTGTTTAGCACTGTTTACATATGTCTGCCTTTAAAATTCTGTGTATTACTTATTTTCATGTCATATTTACTGTACTGTAAGTCACAACGTGGCCCGCATGATTGAACACAACCATGAATAATGTTTAGACCTGCCAAAAATGATGAACCACAGTCCATTATGAGTGCGAAGCTTTGTCATGCGGTGCTGTTTTCAAGTACTGAGCTTATAACATTATAAAACTACATTGATACATATAGTCTTCTATTCAAGTCTTAAGTATATGCATACAATCACAATACTCACATTTGATATTTCTACAGTGGAAAAAAATTTAAAATATTTATAATACCTTGTTCTTAAAATACTTCAGATATGCAGGTTGAAATTTTATATTTCTTTGTCTTGCATTTTAAGGTGTAAACATTTTGTCATTTAGTATTCTTTTTTTTTAAACATTTAAATTATTCTTTTACAAAACATTTATTATTCTTTGTCTTTTATATCATAACTGTCTTTCTGAAAAATAAACAGCACTTGTATTTTTAAGTCTGTGAAGGTGTTTAATGATTAATGACATCTGTAAGGATGAATGTGCAAACTGAGAAGGACCATTTCAGTCTTCAGTTAGAAAAATCATTTTCTTAACCAGTATTTTTAATCTTGTTTTACAGGGAAACATCTTTTAAAAATTGTACAAAATTATTTGAAAGCAAAATGGTGTAAATTGTTTAAGAAATTAGGACTCAGAATATATCTTGAGATTAGTTTTGCTTTTATAAACCTTTTAGCTAATTGTACAAAATAACAAAATTTACTGGAATTTATGACTATAACAGCAAAAAGCAATTTGTCAAGTCTTATCTTACACAGTTTGCATTTGGATATTCTTACAGAATGCTAGACAAACATTGTTTTTTTTTCTTTTATATAACTTTGTTTATATGCTCACTATGCAAAAATAAGCAAAATATATAAAATATTTACAAACACCCAATAACAATTTGTCACAAAACTGTGACATTTTATCTCACAATTTTGACCTTTTTCTTGCAATTTTGCATTTATATCTCACAATTCTGTTTTTTGTTTCCACCACAGAATAAAGAATAAAAAGATAATTGCAACTTTTTACCAGACAATTCAGATTTTTGTCTTGCAACTGCAAGTTTATATCTTACTTTTCAGAGTTTTTTTTACATTTTTTAACTCAGAATTGGGAGATATAAACTCGCATTTCTTATTTAAAAAGTCTGAATTGAGAGATACAGACTTGCAGTTCTGAGAAAATAAAGTTTGAACTCTGCAAGTTTATATCTCTCAATTCTGAGTTTAAAAAGAAAAAATCTGAAAAGTGAGATATAATCCTGCAGCTGCAAGAAAAAAAGAATTGTGAATCAAAAATTTGTAATTACTTTTTTGTTTCCTGTGAAGAAAACAATCTTCCATACTATTTATATGCACCTTAATAAACACCTTCATTCATCATTCTCATGTCCAGAACCTTCTGATCAATCTCCTTCAAAACGATCTGCAAACAGCAAAAAAAAAGATCTGCACATTATGCTGTGATCGTGCGTACAGCATAATCTGAAGATGATAAAGGGTTTAATCAGACCTGTTCTGATGTGGCTGAGAGACGCCAGCATTCTCAGCATGAAGGACGCTGGGACTGTGATGGTGTTTCTAGTCTCTTCAAGCATCTGCTCATTGCGCAGAATTACCTGCAGAGGGAGACAGACAACTTACTTCGAGCAAATCACGGCCCACTACACCAGATAGTTGTCCATTGAATTTAGAGCATTTAGGATCTTTGACTGCATGCATAAACATACTTAGAGAAGAATAGAGTAATAAATGAACAAACTAGACTTCACCCACCTCTTCTGTCAACACTCTGTTAAATGATGGAGACTCCTCCATGGGTGACCAGATTTTAATATCATAATCAATTCCAGAGGAGGCAAGTACTATGACAGACAAATCTATAATTATGAACTGATTTTGCAATCAGACAACATGCATTATAATGAACTTAAGCACAAGTAAGATATGTCAAATACTATTTCCCTGAAAAATGGAGAGGAATTAAACTTACAACATTTTTAAAACCTTCTTCAATCCATTACAACATGCCTGCTTGGCAAGATGTTACGGATTCCCAGTTTCAATTTTATGTTAGGACAAAAACACTGGGGGAACTCACAGGGCTCGTATGGATGAGGCTGCAGACAGTTGACGACATGATTGTCAGCTTCCATCAGCATCACATGCTCTCCTGTATGTCTGTCCCATATGAAGATATGGCCGCAGTCTGATCCACTCAGGACAAAGTTATTACCCCAAAAACACGCCTCTTTGGTCTAAAAAAATACAGAAAATCAGTGCGCAATCCAGAACATCTGAGATGCTTTAAAACAGAACATTTCGATGGAACCAATATCTTCTTTTTTTTTTTTTTACAAAACACTGCCTGGTGTGGAGTTTCTTAGATCACCAAAAATATTTAAGAGAGGTAAATACTATGTGATAAAATATGAGAATATTTACATGAAAAATATGAAAATTAAATTGTTGGCTTCACCATTGTCCTTGAGTTACGGTGGCCTTCATAGGTCATTTCTGCAACAGGTCTCCTGATATTGAGTGCCTCTGCCTCTTCCATCTCTTTCCGCTCTTTCCTTCGGCGGAAAATCTCCTGGATCCGAACAGCTGCTGTTCGCCTACCAGAAAGATGAAGAAGACTATATTCAAACCAGTCTATTATATACTGTGTTATATATATATATACACACACACACAGTATATATACATATAGGCTATATATATTGCAAAAGATTTATTGCCATCTATAGACAAACTGAGCTTTACCGTCACAGGAGAAAAAAAAATCACATTTTAAAATATATTAAAATAGACAGTTATTTTGAAATGTAACAATATTCCACAATATTAAAGTTTTGCTGTATTTTATAATTACATATTTTGTGTGTGTGTGTGTGTGTGTGTGTGTGTGTGTGTGTATATATATATATATATATATATATATATATATATATATATAATTTGCTGTATGTTTAATGATTACATATTTGTCTAATAATATTCTTTGTATAGTAATATTCTAATAATATAGAACTTTTGAACGGTAGTGTATGTACAATATATATATATATTTCACCTCAGAACCCGTTCACCGATCACTGATCCCCTGAAATTTAATCTGAAAGCAGCAGACCAAAAAATTAAAATGTTAGTGGTAAATTACAATAGTATTCTGTAATCAATTTGATAATGACAGGCTTACTGTACAAAATAAAACCTGACAAGATGATCACAAGACTAGTATCACCCTGAATGAGTTTATTTTGCAGTAGTGACCGTCTAAAACAGAGTATTAATAAGATGAACCTCTGTGTGAGTGGAGGATTTGTAGAGGACGTGTGGCCGGTCTCCTCACTGTTGTCATCCTGGTCTGCTGTTGGCTCTCCAGATGTGTTTGTGTCTTCAGCTGTTGACATACAAGTTCACAAACTTGACTGGAAACTTGATATTCACTCTTTGCATTTATAAGAGACCTGACCTGGATCAGCCTGTCGTGAGCTTGGTTCTGCAGAGCTGCCTTCCTGGCCACTGGTACCTTTGTTACTGGGATGTCCACCGCTTGGCCCAGCATCAGTCCTGTCAGAGATGAGTCGTACAGACACAATGAAAGACTGCCAGTCAAAACACAAAAGCAGATGCTGCAGTGAATGCTAACCAATGACTGGCGAAGTCCAGTGTGATGGTGCTGGTGGAGGTGCCTTCCGGACTGTAGTGCAGACTAAGAACAGGTTCTGCTGAAGCACTGCTGACAGACTCTGAGGAAACATCTCCATCTGGAATCATGGGTGAAATCAAGTTGAATCATGATTCGTGTAATTTAGATTATTTATACATTTATTCCACGCATTTTGTAATTTCTTTAAACGGAACTGTTTTTCATACACAAATGTATATGCTTCTAAAAATTAGCATACACAATCTACTACATGCCTTCTGTTGTCTGATTGATAGTTCATACTGTGTTAGCAATTAAAAGGCATTTTAGTATAATTGTATAAAACTGTCCACCTTCAGGTTTTAGTTCAGGTCTTATCTTTTTGCTGTGAAATTTACAAATTTTTATAAAGTAAACATAAGAATAACTTTAATATTGTTAGTAATATTTCAAGATTAACATTTACTAGACTGAAACAATTTACTTGATTATCCAAACTGTATTTATTTATTTATTTATTTACTTACTTTAAAACTACTGAATGTTGATCAACTGTAACTGCTGATATTTATATATAATTTTTTTTAAAAACTGTCTAAAGGCTCAATAACATGTTCCATTTCAAAATGGCAGGCTTTACAGGGTTAAGAACTTGAGTGCCACTATTGTTATTATTTATAAGTAGTAGTTCACACAAGGATATCTGTAAAGATACTACTCTAAAAGTACATAAGGATCACATTGTACCTTGTGAAGTAAATGACCAGGGATCTGCGGTGTCTCGTGCGTGAGTCAATGTCTCTGCACTAGGCTCTGCTTGTGCTCGTTCAAGAGCAGTACTTCCTGACAAACAATAGTACAGTATGTTTGACCTCAGATTTTTAATATTATACTTTATAACAGTGAGAATTAAAGGTAGATGAAACCAGCTTGAGTCTCACTTCTTGTGTGCGAGTGTGGTTGATCTCTGTTATTCTGGGCTTCCTCGTACCACCTGGACAACATGTCTGACATTCTCTGCATCAGCGATGTGCTGGAGCTGGACTCTCCTGAGCAAGACACAGAGACATTACACATCACAGAGTTATTTAGTTTGGACTGAAAACAACAACAACAACAAAAAACCTACATGCTCATGAATAAGCATCTATGTAGAATAAAGGCCTGTTCACACCAAGGACAATACTTTTAAAGTTTTAATAATCATTCTAATTCTATGAAAATCAGGAGGTCCACACCACAGAGGAACAATATCATTAGAATCACTTTCATAATGATTTTGTTTTAGATGATAAAAACATTGACAGGCAATCAGAACTCACCTGACTTTAAAGAGCTTGAGCATTTAAAGTGTCAGACAACATAACTGCAGCACACACTTATGATAAACAGAACGTTATCATCCACATGTGTGGACACTAACATAGTCATCATTATGGTTATTTTTATAGTTATTGATCTTGGTGTGAAAGGGCATTTAAAGGGATATTTCGCTTTAAAGTGAAAGTTCTGTCATCATTTACTCACCCTCATGTTTTTTTTTTATTCTACTTGTATGACTTTCTTTCTTCTGTGCAATGCAATAAAGTAAGTTTTTAAACAATATCCTGCTCACTCAGTATAATGAAAAAGAATGAGAACTGGTGCTGTTGAGCTTAAAATGTCAAAAAACAGCCTAAAAGGTTCAAAGAAGTGGTTAATACAACTCACACACAATATTCCATAACTTCTGAACTCAGCTCACATACTCAAAATAATACTCAAGTTCTAGAATTCAGTTAATTTACTTAAATGATCCGACCGCAGTGGTTACCAGCTCACTAGAGATAAAGACTAACACTGAAGTAATTCAGTTTGTTGAATAAGAATTCAGAACACTTGGAATATACAACCCAAATTCCGGAAATGTAAGGACGTTTTTAAATTTGATTAAAATGAAAACAAATCACATGAGCCAATATTTTATTTACAATAGAACATTGATAACAAATGTTTAAACTGAGAAAGGTTTACAATTTTATGCACAAAATGAGATAACTTCAAATTTGATACCTGCTAAAGGTCTCAAAATATTTGGGACGGGGGCATGTTTACCATGGTGTAGCATCTCCTCTTCTTTTCAAAACAGTTTGAAGACGTCTGGGCATCGAGGTTATGAGTTTCTGCAGTTTTGGTGTTGGAATTTGGTCCCATTCTTGCCTGAGATAGGTTTCCAGCTGCTGAAGAGTTTGTGGTTGTCTTTAAGGTTTTTTCGTTTAATGATGCGCCAAATGTTCTCTATAGGTGAAAGATCTGGACTGCAGGCAGGCCAATTCAGCCCCCGGACTCTTCTACTATGAAGTCATGCTGTTGTAATAGCTGCAGTATGTGGTTTTGCATTGTCCTGCTGAAATACATGTTGTCTGGATGGGAGCATATGTTGCTCTAAAACCTTTATATACATTTCAGTATAGTGCATAGTTTCATAGTGCCTTCCAAAACATGCAAGCTGCCCATACCGTATGCACTTATGCACCCCCATACCATCAGAGATACTGGCTTTTGAACTGAACGCTGATAACGCGCTGGAAGGTCTCCTTCTTCTTTAGCCCGGAGGACATGGCATCCGTGATTTCCAACAAGAATGTCAAATTTGGACTCGTTTGACCATAGAACACTTTTCACTTTTGAAACAGTCCATTTTAAATGAGCCTTGGCCCACAGGACACAACTGCACTTTTGGACCATGTTCACATATGGCTTCCTTTTTGCATGATAGAGCTTTAGTTGGGATCTGCAGATGGCATGGCGGATTGTGTTTACCGACAGTGGTTTCTGGAAGTATTCCTGGGCCCATTTAGTAATGTCAATGACAGAATCATGCCGATGAGTGATGCAGTGTCGTCTGAGGGAAGGCAAAGGCTTTGCAATTTGACGTTGAGGAACGTTGTTTTTAAAGTATTCCATAATCTTTTTACGCATTCTTTCACAGATTGGAGCGCCTCTGCACATCTTTACTTCTGAGAGACTCTGCCTCTCTAAGACATCCCTTTTATAGCTAATCATGTTACAGACCTGATGTCAATTAACTTAATTAGTTGCTAGATTAGATGTTCTCCCAGCTGAATCTTTTCAAAATTTCTTGCTTTTTCAGCCCTTTGTTGCCCCCGTGCCAACTTTTTTGAGACCTGTAGCAGGCATCAAATTTGAAATGAGCTCATTTAGTGGATAAAAGTGTAAAATTTCTCAGTTTAAACATTTGTTATGTTATCTATGTTCTATTGTGAATAAAATATTGGCTCATGTGATTTGAAAGTCTTCATTTTATTGAAATTTAAAAAATGTCCCAACATTTCCGGGATTCGGGTTGTAGCACACAAGTCATTCAAACCCTATTTATGATATTTATATGGTGCTTTATGCACTTTATTCAAGCACGCATCCATTAATTTTAAGTGCATAGTGAGTAGAACTAGTAATCATTAAAACGTTCTTTTTTGTGTCCCACAGATGAAAGCATGCCATACCTGTATAGGTAAGTTAATATGACGGAGTTTCATTTTTGCATCAACTGTTATCTAACATTTCCTACAATTTCCATGTTTAGTTTTGAGGAAATTCCCAAACATCTGACATGAGTTGATGTGCCTCTTACCATCTCGTTCCCTCTCGCTCTCTGGGCGTGCAAGAGGTCCCGTATCTGACCAATCACCTCTCATTCTCAGACGCTTCACAGGGGGGCGCAGCAGCTGAAGGTGACGTCAACAGTCAGTCAGTCAGCACACAGCAACTTCAACACTGACAATGACCCTCTAGGTGTCTTTACACAGCCAAGATAAGGCTGCTAAATTATGCCTTCTCTGACCTCACTGGCATTCTACTACCTCAGTCGCTAGTCGCATACAGTTGTATTAACTGTGTAAATGCATTCATGCCAATTTTGAGCAGCATTAAACAGTCTGTGTAAAGCAGTGGTTCTCAAACTTCTACTGTCACCCCCTCCCTCCTTAAACCTTTTGAAAAATCCGAGGTTTCTACAGAAGTTAGTTTCCGCCATGGAGTTAAAAACGTTTTTTTACAAAAAAAAAAAAAAAAGCATTTTTTTTTTTACAATTCTGACTTTTCTCAAAATTTCTCCCAACTGCAATTTATAAACTCGGAATTACAAGTTACAGTTAATTACAACCTTGTAATTACAATCTTGCAATTCTGAATTTTTTTCTCAGCAATCTGAATTTACAGTGCAAAATTCTGACTTTTTACTCTGAATTCTGGGTATACATCTGACAATTATTTTTTGTTTCCACCACAGAATTAAAAAAAAAAGTAACTGTGAATTTTTTTAGATATTTATTTATAATAATTTTTATATATATTATAGAGTGGAGGAAAGCCAACCCTGTGGTTGCCATGGTCCAGGCTGAAGTAAGGGGCCTAGAGGAAGAGCAAAGGTTGTGGGGCTAGGATCTCAGGGAGCCTGGACAAGGTGTGATCTCCCCAAGAGGAAGGTGACATGGGCTGACCTTTGGAGGCTCGAGCCATATCGGATCTCCTTATTGCTTAGGGCCGTCTATGACACCCTTCCATCCCCTGTGAATCTACACAGATGGGGGATGAGGGACGACCCAACATGCAAGCTCTGCAGGCAAAAGGGAACGATGGCACACATCTTGTCAGGATGTAAGACCGCACTTGCCCAGGGCAGATACAGGTGGCGCCATGACAAAGTACTGACTGTGCTGGCTGACATCCTAGAGCAGGAGAGGACCAGGAAATGGCAACATAAGAGCAAGCCACTAACATTCGTAAGAGCAGGCTTCAGTTCCCAGATGTCGTACATACTACCTTAAGACCCGATGAAGTCCTTTTCTCCAAAGAAGCTTATAGTGCCGTGGGAAGAGGGGTGCGAGGAGGCATTTGAAAGGAAGTCTGAACGCTATAAAGACCTGGTGCAGGGCTGCAGGGACAAAGGCTGGCAGACATGGTTGTACCCAGTCAAGGTGGGTTGCAGGGGCTTCCCAGCCCAGTCAGCCTGGAAGCTGATGACAGATGTTGGACTGAGGGGGACTGAGAGAAAGAAGTGCGAAGACTGGAGGAGGCAGCAGAGAGAGCCTCTTGTTGGATTTGGAGCAGGAGGGAGGAGTTGAGCTGGCAGCCAGGAGGGAGTGAGTAGTGGCTGGCCACCACTGCTGACCCGCCAACAGGAGAGTGTTATGGTTAAGTGTCGAAACACTTCAGGATTGTTGGCAACAATCTTATGACACAACCTCCTGGCTAAAGGCTCCAGTCATTGCAAAATGACTGAAAGAGAAGCATCCAAAGATGTATGTTACCACTGTCATTTTTCGCAGATGTGCATTTATGTCACAATTTAAAAATGTTTTTTTAAATTTGCAACAATTGTGAGTTTACAGAAAGTATTTTTTTTGTATCTTTTATTTTTTCACTCCTGTGGTGGAAATAAGCTTCCATACATCTTTACTGCCCAGTAAAGTCAAAGAATAATGAAATGGACTAACAAGTACTGCACTTCTGGTTTATTTCTGTCTACAGTAGTTTGTCATGTAACGTCTAATGCTGTTTTGGGAAAGGCATGCAAGCTCTGCCCAGCCTCGCACAGCTGAGAACACGCTAGGCCTTCTGGGAAAACATAAGGATAAGCCCCTGGTACAGTGTGTTCCTTAGACAGATCCCTGTTATCATGTGTGTTGAGTGATATGGAGTTTAAGATGATTTCAAAACTGTTTGACTTGAGCAATTAAATCACAGAACTTAACCACAGCAAATAAACAAGGAACGCCTCATTTAAACTACATACAAACATTTTTTTGAACTATTTCTCAGACTTACCCCCTCCCCCTTGTTTTTTGGAAATCCCTGTAATTTAGACGCTTTGTCATCTTCAGGGTCAAACAGGTAAATGCAATCTGAAGAGAAGCTGGCGAGAACTTCTCGGCCATCAGAGCTGTAACACAATGAGGTCACACGGCAGGACCGTCCAGCCAGGTGAGGAGGCACAAAACGAACACAGATACCCATAGTTCCACTGCTAGAGTGGCATCCTGGGGAAGAGAATATTATAATAAATAAAGATCTGTATGAGATATAAAATACTATGAATAAATCCAAAATCAAGCATTTAAACAAATAAAAAAATCCAGACATGCCTTTCTGCTATCCCTATGGTCAGATGTGCTTTTCATGCATAAAAATATTCTTATGCTGCTATTAAAAACACAGAGAAGAGACTGTAAAGAGTAAAGAAATGGCTTTTACAAACTGTATAACTTTTATAATATAATGCATTTACAAGTGAAAAAGTGAAAGAAATAAAATCACTTGATTTTATGCAATAATAACTGATTAGATTGTGAAAATGGTCACTGAAGAAAAAGGTTTTGGGAAGAAAAAAAATCTATAGATGCATGGCAAGTAATATTTTGGGTGTATATATTTGATTAAAGATTACAAAGACATCTTTTTCTTTGGAATAACATGCACTGATAAATCAGTCACACCAGAACTAGTAACTGGACCTATTGCGATTTCACATTGACTTTAAATGCTTAAATACCTGTAGATATGGTTCCTAGCATTCTCCTGTCATATATGCGGACTGAACTATCCGAGCAGCCCAGGGCGAGGTAATATGGCACAGTGGGTGAAACAGCCATAGAACTGACTGCCCTGCGACAGTTAACCAAAATGTCCTGGTAGTAACAAAAAACAACAGCATAAATAAATAAAATCGAATATGTCTGAACACAGCATGACATTGTTTACTATATTTACAAAAAGAAATTGGTCCGTACATCTTTGCAGCTGCTTTTGTCACAGCCATTTTTTAATCTGACATCAAACCATCGAACTGTTCCATCTTCTCCACATGAGAGAAAAGAGTTTGGGTCACTGGGTATGGTAAGAACCTGTAAATAATAATAATAACAATAATAATAATAATATAAAACCCAGAAGGGGGTAAAAGTATATATACATATAATAATAATAATAATAATAATAATAATAATTATATATATATATATATATATATATATATATATATATATATATATATATATATATATATATATAAAATAATGTTAAAAAATAAAATAAAAATAAATAAATAAAAAAATGTACATTATTACTATTTCATGCTGCTTTCTAAAGACTAGTGAAATCATGAGATTAATCACAAATTAATTCATTTTATTCACAGCCATAGTTCTGTTTCTCTTCAAGTTGTAAATGTTATATTAAATATATCTAACAGTGCTCTCATTGTGAGAAGAAAAAAGAACTTAATAGAAAGTACATATTTTATAAATATTTTTTAATAATATTTTCTAATTTGCACATTTTTATAATCTTTTTCTTGAGTAAATAAGGCTTTATATATATGATAATGTGTTGCTGACTTTATATTTTAGTAAGGAACACCCTCACGAGCAGATTATCATATCTGGGGGACCATGCCATCAAAAAGTTCTTTAAAAACACTTTTATATGCCAAAACACTAGTTCTAACCTGGTGGGTCATGATCCTGAAAGATATAAACACAAAGTCAATCATGATGCCCTTGTACCTGATAGGTTGTCCCGTGGTGGCAGGTATATTTGTACTGGATGAGCTCAGGGCTGCGGGTGATGTTGGTGTAATGAATATTTCCATCTCCTGCTGCAGACACAATCCAGTGATCACTGGACTCAGGCATAAACCTGGCACTGTAGATGCTGGCACCATGATTAGATGGGACTGTTACAAGCACCTACAGACTCACAGGACAGAACAGACCATGAGGTTTCATGTGATTTCGTGACATGAGAGGCTGAGTAAAAAGAATAAGTAACTCACCTTCCTGCTGTAAGGATCTGTGATGACTAAATTGCGATCCTCTGATCCAGATAAAATATATTCACCTGTGTCATTCCAACATATAGTATTTACCTGAGAAAGAAAGAAAATATAAACAAGTGATTATTTGTTTATGTACACATACTTTAGGATTGCAATTATTACTCACACAGCCATTATGAACATCAAGTGAGGCTTCAAGCTTCAGTCTCTGGACAAACTCTAGTCTGTCTAAAAAAAAAAAAAAGTGTTAAAACATTACAAAAAGTATTTATCATACTTATTTATTTATTTATTTATTTAGATCCTGATTTTTTTAAAGTAATATAATATATACAGTAAGTATTGTATTATCTAAATAATAAAGCAAGTAGTTATCTTACCTAAATAATTAGTTCGTATAAAGTTGGTTCTTTCATCCACACCGATAGCGCGTTTCCTTATGTCCCAAATAAGTTTATTCTTCCGCAACATAGTCAGTTTGTCTTTGAATACTGTTATACAGCCTTCTACTTTGTTTACATTCGTCTTTTAAAACCTAGACAGCTGTGTATTACGCAAAGCAGCGACCTTTAGCTGTGTTTGGCTCGTTAACGAATCGGTGCTTTTGAACGAGTCATTCTAGTCCACTGTTTTTATTTACTGAAGTTTCTCAGTTCAGTCACTGCTTTCCTGTGGCGTCACATACGGATTGTAAAAGATACTTCACCACCATCTACTGGCTTGACGATGTAACCTGCAGACTGGCCAGTGAATGAATCTTTTGAGTGAACTGTTTCAAAAGATTCGAGTCACTGGGAAGACTCGCTAATATCTGTAGCTGAAAAAGCCGTAACATTCATTGGAGCCGCATTCAAAATGCTTACACTTTTGTGCACGAAAACTGTACTCGAATATAATATAAATTGTATACAAATATTATGAATTTCCTGCAAGCAATCTCTTTAAAATAATTAAAGAAATAGCATACAAACGATTGTTATTAATCCATCGACAACAGCGCTGAGAAAAGTAACAGCAACGACCACTTACAACATCTAGCACGTGCTCCCCAGCGGTCTACTAATTTATCTGAATTAATAACATAATCTGAATAACAAGGATTTACTTCAGCAGCTAAATATTTAAAATATTTATTAATTAATCATGCTTGCCACCTTGGTTTCTTAAAAGGCACTATATAGGCTAACTCAATAATCATCTAACTATCCATAATCATTATTTTATATTTATTTTATACTATATATTTCATTATGTATTATATTTGCATTGATTTTCAATGTATATTACAGGTCATACCCTCAGTTTTAAAGATTCTTATCCAGTGATTGTTATGGATTATGCTTATAATATTACTACTTATCATAGGCAGAATTGCAGAAGCGCTGCTGCTGGACCTGCTCCAGCCAAAAGTGTTCCAATTAAAACCAAACAGATATCAACAGCTAACATCATTGTTTAAAGGGCTCTTCCCTTTTTCCCTTCCTGGAATACTTAATTATCTGGCCCTTATTTAATAAAATACAGCTTTAAAATGATCAATCTCAATGTGAAGCTGCCCATATTCCTCCCCAGCACTCCAAGCCCTGTTACACTGACATTTACGCTCCATTTACTCACAGCACATGCTGCTCCTCGGCCACATTTAGGGCCATTTCCTCTTAAAGGCTTGGAAAACCTTTCTGAAGCAAATTTTGTAGAAAAGAAACATTGTATATTATGTTTATTGTGATGGCAGGATGAATCAGACTCAATGAGGGAATCAGTCAGTGAAAAATCCATAATTAGCCACAGATAAAGTCTGATCTTACTGCCTTCATTCTTTCATGGATCGTCTCAGGGATCAAGACAAACTTCATTCTTATTCGATTCTGAGGCTTCTGAGACCCTTAACTGAAATTCAAGGTACCTTAACACTGGTTAAGATGATAAGAAGACATACAGAAACACACATAAAACGTTTCTTTGCAAAGGTGCAGTTTGTAGTGAAGGAGCTTCATTTGGAGGAAAGAAACGCTTCAGTAACCACATCACAGTTCACCTGTGCGCTCTGACAGCTACACACACACACACACACACACACACACACACACACACACACACACACACACACACACACACACACACACACACACACACACACACACACACACACACACACACACACACACAACATGTGTCTTATTAAGGAGAGACTGGTCTCTTCAAGCAACAAAAGAAGAAATATAGACAGAACTAACCTTTAGTTTAACAGAAACCTTTTTATTTTCCTCAGCACTTAAACTGTTCTTAAACGTGTCACTGTATAAATAAACTTTCATCCTTCATGTCTCAGAGCGAGTCATGATGCGGATTGAAGTTTTTAATATCCATGTGACAGCAGCAGTCGATATTTCATTAAGATGAACGTAAGCATCAGTCCAGAAATGTCCCATGACACGTCAGCGTATATGAAATAAAAGAAGATGTGCAGACGGACACTGAATGACCTGCTCTGCCTCACAGCACTGATGAGAGAAATATTATCCAGATCAGTCAAGATCATATCGGTGCCGACACTCGCTTACACATCCTCACACACAGACCACAAACGATGACTTTGAGGCTCTTTTTGAGCAGCTTTTCTCTGTCTGTGTGTGTGGCGAGTGACCTGAGGACGATGAGAAGAGAAGGTGCAGCGGTGTGGAGCTTCTGCTGCTGTCAGAAATGAGAAATGGTCCGTCTGTCCTTCTCAAACCTTATGTCATGTCCATTCTCCGTGTGAGTCTTACCTTCAAGTAGAGACACGGCACAATAACATTTTATAAGACATTGGTCTTGTCAGTGCAAACTGAGGAGAGATGAACAGTTTTATTGCATTGATCTTCACTTAATAGAGAAACAATGTTTTTTACTTGTGTTTCTAACTCTCTGAAGAATTAGTGTTATTTTTATCTTTTTCTGCTGGAGGCATCATGACGCATCAGTTTGATATGAAGAGCAAAAAATGATAAATATAAATAAAGAAAATTGCATGTGGATTCCTGAGACTTTAAAGCCATCAACATCATGTCTAAAATGGGTAATTAATACCACAACAAACATAATAAGTGCATTAGTGGTCCTGAGTGGTGTCTTTAGATGGAGTTTGATTTGCATAATAAATGTCAATCAAAAAATCAATCAAATCAGATCAGATTAGAGTAATCTTGAATTAATTGTTTCTGAGAATCTCATCCCATAAACTCAAAGGGGAGAATCTTGTACAATATTTTGGAGTATTACAATTACCACTTTCTTATCGCATATTATTAAAAACACAACTAGAAATGATCAAGGTTCACATACAGAAAACCTTAAGTAGTTTGTCTTCAGGAATATCTGAACATTTTTGTAACTCGCAGTGTTTCCTCAGTAATTGAGCATTTGCAGTCTTTGATGTACGGTTGTCTGCTGCAGTTAGCGAGCCAAGGCATAACAAGCTTTTTCATTCTCAAAGATACACTCCAGAACGCTCTGCCTCATGAATGTGTGCCTGTGCTTTCTCTTTGAAGAATTCCCTCAGGAAAGGAAAACGCCAATGTGTTTCTCACCGATAATGATTTATAGGGATTCATTCTCACCTTCTGGCAGCTCACCTTGTCTGCTGTGGCCTTTGGGATCTTCTAAAACTCCTGTAAACTCAAAACTGTTGAGGCTGTCTAATGCTAGTTGAGTCTTCAGAGACAGCTACTTTTTGTCCTAACAACACAGGTCTGTTTTTTTGAGCTGTCCACGGTGCTGAAATGCTGCCAGTTTGACAGCTAGAAAATGCACAAATTATAAACTAAAGTTTATATTGTCAATATTTTTTTAAAAAGATAAGCATTAGATTAATGGATTGGTTGCACAGGTATGTAATTCAAGACTGAAATGTTGCCTCCTTACACTGTGACAAACTGCCTCATTAAGCAGGTGTCTGAAAAAAATGTTGTTTGTTTTTTAATTTCACAGAACGTGGAACAGACACAAGAGATTTGCAAAGAAAAAAAAAGTTTTTACATTCATTTCCATATTCTGTGATTTGGATGTATTTTTTAAATATACATATATATATATATATATATATATATATATATATATATATATATATATATATATATATATATATATATATATATATATACACAGTATACAGAATAAGAACGCTATTGTGTAAATAGATGTCCTATCATTTACTTTTTATTTTGTATCACCCCTGCCCTGACCTTTGTATGTTTTTCATTCTTCTATTAATGGTAGATGTTTACTCTAATTAATTTTCTTATTCCGTTATGAATATACCGCCATAACATTTTCTTGGTAAGCAGCGCCGTCCAGTGGTATAGTGGAGGTAGTGTTAATTTTTCTGGTTTTGAAGATGTAAACTTCCACCTCTTCATGATTATGAGCTGACATTTCTCATTTGAATGATCTTCCCTTATTCTTTTATATGATAAAAATAATCTGAAATGAAATGAAACATTTTGAACATATAGGCATTTTTCATATATTCAGCAAGTTCCAACATTAAATTTGTAATGGCTCTTTAGTCACTTAAAAGGATTATCATTTTTTGAATCCCATTCAGTTCACCAGGTTACTTGCAAATGTTTGTGACAAATGTAATCTACATAAAGAATAGCACCCAGTGCACACAAAAAGGTGGATTTCAAAATTATTACATTTTTATTATTACAATTTCTATGTTTATTTCTGATGGGATTACTCTATGTCTCAGTTCCCTCACTTTATTCCACATAGGTTTAAAGGATTCCCATGTGGTCCTGCCAAGTAGAAATTGTAAAGTCAACATGTACATGAAAACAGAATCAATCCTATTTACATTCTTAATCATGGTATTATTGTGCAAGATATGTCAGTGGAAATTATTCTCAAGATAAAAGAATAAAAATAAATAATTTTAATAATAATCAAAATAGACCTAATTTAAGATGCTTTGAACTGACTTTTCAGTATATAGAATATAGAATTCTGCTTTATCTCTGTTTGTGTAGAGAGGCATGTGAATTAGGTAAATAAATTACAGGACAACAATATTTTAAATTGAATATGTAATAAGTAAACATTTCACACACAATAAAAAACAGACAAAAAAAATCACATAGACAAACTGCCTCCTGGTTTTTTAATTCCACTGAAGGCGGGGAACAGTCACAAGAGATTTGCAAAGAAAAAAATATTTGCACATACATTTGCATTTTCTGTTAATTGGATATACTGTATATACTGTATAATTTTTAAAGCTGCAGTCCGTAAGTTTTGCCTCTTTGTCGCCATCTATGTTTGAAAACCTGGAATTGCAGTTACTTGCGGAATTATCTCGATTGCGTGGGGTTGTGCTCCGGCACGGCTCCAGCGCGGATGAATCTAATGTTTTGAGCTGAATGTGTGGCAGTCACCGCACCCGTGTGGATATTTACTGTACTTCGCAATCACAGATTAGTATAAATCTTGGAATATATGACCCAAATAAGAGATTTCACCGGATATTGTCATCTGAACAAGTAAGTTGTCAGTCACGTTTGTTCTGACCAACTGAGGAAAAAAGCATCACCATAAATCGCACTACCAATGGTGATTTAATCTAAAGATCAGTTAGCTCATATCATATAAAACCTTGCAAATTATTATTATTATTGTTATACTTTATTCTCAAATTAACAACATCACCATGTATTAGCGTGTAGATTTAAATTTCTGTACAGTTTAATGTAGGCCTAATTGTCATACCATTCGAATTTCATGTTAATGAATTTCACGCCTAGTAGCCTGGACAACTTCTTTATGTTTACAGACGTGATGTAATGACGCAGTGCCATGCTCGAATTTCCCGCGAAAACCTACCCTTACCACTCAAATTAGAAAACATTATTATAAACTAACCGTTGTGAATCGGGCTAAAGTAATGTGATAGTTTTAAACACTGGCTGGTTATGTACTTGCTCAAATATTGATGTCGGATCATTTTTAACCAAAAAAAAATTAAAGGAACACTCCACTTTTTTTGGAAATAGGCTCATTCTCCAACTCCCCCAGAGTTAATAAGTTGAGTTTTACCGTTTTTGAATCCATTCAGCCGATCTCCGGGTCTGGCGATAGCACTTTTAGCACAGATTAGCATAGATCATTGAATCCAATTAGACCAGTAGCATCGCATTCAAAAATGATCAAAGAGTTTCGATAGATTTCCTATTTAAAACTGGACTCTTCTGTAGTTATATCGTGTACTAAGACCTGCGGAAAATTAAAAGTTGCGATTTTCTAGTCCGATTTGGCTAGGAACTATACTCTCATTCCGGTGTAATAATCAAGGAACTTTGCTGCCGTAACATGGCCGCAGCAGGCACAGTGATATTACGCAGCGCCTGAAAGTAGTCCCCAGCTAGGTAACTAGTTATAATATAGCTGGGGACTACTTTCAGGCGCTGCGTAATATCACTGCGCCTGCTGCGGCCATGTTACGGCACCAAAGTTCCTTGATTATTACGCCAGACTGGGAGTATAGTTCCTAATCATATATGACTAGAAAATCGCAACTTTTCATTTTCCGCCGGTCTTAGTACACGATATAACTACAGAAGAGTCGAGTTTTAAATAGGAAAACTATCGAAACTCTTTGGTCATTTTTGAACGCGATGCTACTGGTCTAATCGGATTCAATGATCTATGCTAAGCTATGCTAAAAGTGCTATCACCAGACCCGGAGATCGGCTGAAGGGATTCAAAAATGGTAAAACTCAACTTATTAACTCTGGGGGAGTTGGAGAATGAGCCTATTTCCAAATAAAGTGGAGTGTTCCTTTAAGGACTGCAGCTTTAAATTTGCAATTAACAGAATAAGACAACTATTGTGTGAGTAAGTGTTTTTTGAGGTGCTTTTGAATTGACTTTCTTCATCTCATTTTGTGTAGAAAGCCATGTGAATTTGAATAAATGATAGGAAAATAGTATCTTAAATGGAATATGTAATCAATGCACGAGACACAATTTGATTCTGAACCAATTTCCAGCTAACACTTCTGATTCCACCCCAACACAGAAACCTCACTCACACAGCAACAGGTAAATATGTCAAAACATGATATCCACAAAAGTAATGACCATACACTGTAAAAAGTGATAAGTTGACTTAACTTAAAAAAATTGAGGAAACCCGTTGCCTTAAAATTTTTAAGTAAATGAACATTAAAAAATAAGTTAATTGAATTGTCGAGTTCACTTAACTTTTTAAAAAAAATTATTATGTACTTAATAATTTTAAGGCAACGGGTTTCCTAAAATTTTTTAAGTTAAGTCGACTTTCACTTTTTACAGTGTACATCCAAATACTAAATAACTGAGCATATCTTTGATTACAACAAGTCTATAAAAGTTGGTTTCAGCATTCCCCGCAGAGCGCTGAAGTTTGCGCACTGTGAGACTGGCAGGTATTGGTTACATGCAGTCATTTTGAGGTAGTAAGTGAGGCAGACACGCTGATGAATTGAGATTTGAATTCGGACAGACAGGCCAGTGCAGTCAGTGTGAACAGCCTGAGGCAAACAGAAGATGGCGCCACAGTTGCACTGTTCCTGGATCAGCAGAGCCGGTCAAACCAGCGACACCGCAGCCCTGCGGGAGTCATTAAGATGTCGCAAAAGAGGAGAGCACGAGTTGTTTATTTAAACGCCACAGATCCATGAGCATTGTGCAAGTCAATATTTTGAAGGCCTATCTCATTAAATTTGTCTTCATGACTTTCTAATGAACTCAGCGGGGATTTAATAGAAGGAACTTGCCTTGGCTTATTTAGGAAATGATTGATTAAATTATTTCCCAAATAAGCCACGACAAGGTCCTTACACTGCTCTCGTATTTTTGGTGTAATGTAAATGCAAAACTGTTTTATGCCTTGTCTATCAATGTTAGGAAAAGTTTCCTGCTTTTTTGCTGTTCATCCAACTTTCCTGACGTTTTACCATCTTCTGACTCAGAGAAAATCGCCTAGGCTTCCCACATGGTGCTGCGGAGAGCAGAGAGGGAGCAAATTAGGTGGCTATTTCAGTCTTCTGTAGCTGGAAAGGTGATATCTTCTGCATCCATCTTTCTGAGCAGGTGAAAAATTAATTAGGGATACGTGTCTGGTGTTGCTGGAAGCAAACGGAACAATGCATAAGTCATCAGGATAGATTGCTGCCTGTCACCAGCACAAAAAGTCACAGTGTGAGGCTCATTAATGGCATTTATAGATTTGCCAGGGGAAAATGCCAACGTGTGTGAGGATGACAGTCTGGACATGCTGTTCCCACACGCTGTCTCAAACTGACTGTTGTTTTTCTGTTCCTCACACGGTGGAGTGTATTTATCGCTGTCCCTCATGAAAACAACACGATACCAGGGTTGTTATCGCATCTGAAAATTGTCAGCACAAATAAATATGGTAGCCTACATGTACATTTTTGGTGTATAACTCAAATTACTCTGTTTTACATAGGCTATTATGTATTTCTATATAAAAATATTTCATTCATATTAAACATACATCCACCTATTCTCTAAAACCTAAATGCATTTTTATATATTATATTTTTATATATATATATATATATATATATATATATATATATATAAATATTCATATAATAATAAATATAAAAGTATTAGTATATTTATAGGCCTATTTATATTGCATGTATTTATTTTAATTTTTTTTACGATATTTTTATGAAGTAAATACACTGGAAAAGATTTGGTGTAGAAAATATTTTACTCAGAAATTGCTAGTCAATTGCACAATTAATTACAAAAAAAAAAAAAAGCCAAGTAACCAGTGCTATTTTAGTGTAATTGTGATACTATTATAATTTTTATTAATATTTTGAATGTTTTTTTTATTTTTCATTTTAATTTTGCCATTTTTAGTTGTGTTTATATGTGTCTGTATGTTTTTATAAATCAGTTTTTTAAATCAGTTTTAGTTTTCATTATTTTAGTACATCAGGTTAAACTAAATTAAAATGAGAATTGTTGGCAAATAGCTGAAATAAAAAGTTTTTTTTATATTTTATTTAATTTCAGTTAACATTTAGTCAACCTATTTTATTTCAAGAATTTTTTATGGTTTTAGTTAACTCTAACATTTTAAGTAACATATTAAACATGAAAAGGCTGAAAATATACTAAAGAAAGACTGAAATAGAATTTTCTTGTAAAACATATTTCATTAATCGACAGTAATCATTTTATTTACAACTTTTTTTAACAGTAAAAAACAGCCAGATAGTTTGTAACTGGTAAAAAAAAAGTTAGTAAATGACAGTTTGGGCAGTTTGGGAAATGTACAAGTGCAATGTGTGTTTTTTTTTTTTTTTTTTTTTTTTTGGAGTCTTATATAAATCTTCTAATACAAAACGGATGTTTCTGAGTAAGAATGGGTCACTGCAGCATTACTGAAAATCCCAGGGCGCCTGGACCTATCGCTTTCTCCACAGAGAACAGGGCTGTGAGTAATGGCTGTAGAGGGCCACGGTCGCCACAGGAGAGGAGCCACATCCTGCTGTCCATATTCATGAGCACATCCTCTTCTTTACTGCACTTCGGCTGAAGTTTCCTCTAGAATGGCATTTATAACCTATTTAATGTCCCACTCTAACTTTCTAGCATGACTTTAAAGTGGTTGAAGCGGTTTAGTGACACACAATAACTGATTCTCCAGTGTCATCAAAATATAACACAAGGACTATTTTTATGATACTGTTACGGTTATGTTTTGGTCTTTTTAGATTTTAACAGCTACTGGTAATTTCATGTTTTCGTTGTATTATGAAGAGCAGCATGAACATTCTTCAAAATATCTCCATTAGATGTTCACAAAAGAAATTCTGAGAGTAAAAGTCCAAATTATCTGTCCCTGTTCCTTTAAGTGTGCAGGCAATCATGAGTTACATATTTAAAGATGCAGTTATTAATGTGCATTACTGTTGAAAAGTTTTGGGTCAGTAGGATTTTTTAAAAGAAATTAAAACTTTTATTCAGCAAGGAAGCATTAGTTTGATTAAAAATGACAGACATTTATAATGTTACAAAAGATTTACATTTCAAATAAATTCTGTTCTTTTGAACTTACTAATTATCAAAAAGAAAAAAAGCATAATGGTTTGCAGAGCACAACTGTTTCAACATTGATAATAATAACAAATGTTCTTGAGCTGCAAATCAGCATACTAAAATAATTTCTGAAGGATCATGTGACATCGAAGATTGAAATAATGGCTGCTGAAAATTCAGCTTTGGATCACAGAAAGAAATTACATTTTAAAATATATTCAAATAGAAAACAGCTATTTTAAATTGGAATTATATTTTACTACATTATTATTATTATTATTTATTTATTTATTTTTTTACTGTATTTTCAGTCAAATAAAAGCAGCCTTGGTGAGCACAGAAGAGCAGAGCCTCTTTTTTAAAAAAAAAAAAAAAAAACATTACAAAATCACACCAACCCAAATTTTGAACAACATATGGATAATTATGGCTGAAAGTATAGACACCCCCATTGAATGTACAGCTTTGCCTATTCCGGTACTTCCAGTGGAAACAAATCTTAAAGCTACACCATGCATATATTTACATACAGTAAAGATATCACACACTGCTGTTGAGTTGACAGAGCTGTTGGATTTCCTCATTCAGAATTTCATTTTCCTTTCATCAGCCTTAATTTTGTTTCAGAGCTCGCTTCTGCGGTCTATTTTGGGAGCCCATTTCTCCAGGTTTCAGGAGATTAGAGCTGTGAGGATGGAAGCTCACAACAGCTCAACAGCTCGTCTGTGCATGACCACATACAGCTCACCAGAGACCACACATTTCTGCATGCCCAGACCCTCTGCCCATCCACACACACACACACACACACACACACACACACACACACACACACACACACACACACACACACACACACACACAGTTTCTGTTGTCTGGAATGTTTAAAGAGAAACCGCATCAAAAAATCAGACAAGATAGCAACTAAAAATATCACGGCAATGACAATGTGAAGAAATTAAACATGGCTGCTAGATTCAATAATTCATTTACATGGTTCTGTGGTGTGACAAATGAATATTTAAAAATATTTTCAAATATTAGTCTCTAAATGAATACAAAAGCATGAAAACTACGTGCATAGTTACATAAACAAATGACCAAAAAGGCGTTTAAAATAGTTTAGATTGAAGCAACACCGCTGATGGCACACTATCATCTATCTATGGATCACTGGTTGTCAAGTATATATAATTTAATAATAATTATGTACACACACAAACACATTTATTCATCGTGCATTTGAACTGTCTGGAAAAGAGACACTCTTTTTGGAACGAAATGAAGAGTCACTAATTATTTTCAGATATATAATACTTCTTTATTTGACTCAATAAGTACACTTGGAAAATAAATCAATTTACACCTGTAGTTGTGACCATGCAAAAGTCATTCTCATTCTATTCTTTTCGTTTTTAATATCTCACAATCTCACACACTTTACAAACTGAGAAAAACAAGCAAACAGAAAAAGATTCAAGTAGACAAATTGGTCAAGTTAGACCTTTTGGACGCGTGTCCACTGTATGTACACATGTCCCTTAGTTTAAATATTTTCCAAAACAGAAGCACAAACAGAGAATTACTGTTTGGTATTGCAAAAATGAGATAAACCATAGTTTTCAGTCGAATAACATTCAGTTTATTGTTTCTCCTCTGATTGATCTGTTGGCTATTAACTGCTTTAGACTTTCATCTGCTTTAAACAGCCGTATCATGATGTGCAGAACAGACAATAAAGCTGCAGAAGGAATCAAGTTTTAAATTTCACCAGAATGGATTTAAACATTACAATTGCTGGTAGAGAGTTTTTTTAAGATGTCTTAAATGAGCCTGGGTTTACTGACCATCAGACACAAAAGGAGGAGGAGGAGACCTGTTAGAGAGGATGAAGATGAATGAAAACAGACTGAGGCTGTGTTCTGAATAGAATACTTGCTTACCACTTGAATCCTGCGCAGTACAATAGTCAGTGACACCGTACACATTATGCACAATAAATGTTTCTGTAGTATGCTACATTGCTGTCACATGACAGTTATTACATTTATTATAAGACTTTTTTCTTTTAAATGCAGCAAGTGATTTTGATGGTGCAGTATGTAATATTGACAGCTAATTCAAAATATTGCAGAGTCTCCTCAGACTTGCCGCTCATGCAGGTTTCCAGATTGAGGACACGCAACAGGAGCGCAATTGACCATGGAAGGAGACAAGCCTTAGGACTGTAGCAGCAGTCATCAGCTTGAGTTTTAATGTGCCTCTGGTTGTAGAGCTTTTTAGATGGATGCAGAGGTTTTTATGTCGGACAGAATCTGCAATCCAGTACATTGTGTTTTCTGCCAAATGGCAACCCGGGGTGTCAAATGCTATCGAGTAAATCAGCAGTGGGTGGAATCACACAGACCAAACATACATTTTAAAGTAGAATAATTGGCTGTAGCATTGCTTTTCGTTGAAACAAGTGAACTTAGTAAGTGAACATAGTTTCTTATGTATCTGTAAACATGGTAGTTTTTGGTTTTAGTACAGTCAAAAATTACATACAGCACTTTTAAGCATCACAACATTATAACATACAGTATGGAAATGGATATTAATTTTGAGATTTGTTAATTACTACACTTAATAGTGCTAAGGAGCTTTTTTCACATTTCTTTCAAGAACACTATCGTCAAATGGCTCTTTTCCACTGCGTGGTGTGACTCGGCTCGGGTCGGCTTGACACGGGACGCCTCGGTTTGTGTTTCCACTGCAGTTTAGTACCACTTTAGAGTGGGCGGGATTATTCACATGTTGTTATAATAGTTGCGCCGCCTCTACTGCCGTGACTCCTGAAAAACTTTTTCATTCCGCATCACTCCATCAAGCTCTCGCTGGATCCGCTCCTCAGCTATCAACGAGAGGAAAGTCCGTACTTCCTCAACAGATAACGAAACATCAAAAATGTTAAAAAATAAAAATAAAAAAGAAGGTGTGCTCAATCAAAACAGTTGCGTTCGATCCTTCGCCGGCTGTGCTGATTTAAATCTAGTGGGTCTGTTTTTGTTTTTTTTTGTTTTTTTTGTTTTTTTTATTATGAACATTATGTCAATCAATAAAAAACAGTTACAATACAAAAATACAAAATAATAATAATAATAGTAAATAAAGAAAATTAAATAAATAAAAAATATAATAACAAAACAAATAAATTACTATACAGGGGTATAAAATTAAACAAAACACATTGCATTTAAAGGAAAAGATTAAACAGCTTACAAATTTCAACAGTTTTTAAAGCCTTCTTATTACATGAGTTAGAAATAGTCTCAAAGTAAAGCTGTAGGCTATTTCAGTAAGCAATACATAAAACAGTGGCTTCTGACATGAAGATTTACATTTATGTATATATCTAGCGGGTCTGTTGTGTCTTGTGTCGCAAGTTCAATGACGCAGGCAGTGACAATTTTCTCTGACCAATCAGTGATCAGCAGAGTTTACACGTCACATTTTGGTAACGGTACGGTTCGCTTGGAACCTCTACCGAGGTGGTACTGAAAAAAGTACCAGGTGCCAGGTACTATACCCAGAGGAAAACCCCCCAAAAGTCAACCGTACGAACCGTACCATGCCGTACCATGCAGTGAAAAAGTGCCAAAACATGACTGACAATTAGCATACAGTTTGGATTGGCGGTATGGTTCTGTTCTGGGCAAGAACTCAGCCTAGCATGGATAAGAGCAGGGAGAGCCGCAATAACCTGCCAGGGTAAACAGAACAGAACCAACATAAATGTACTGCAGATATCATAAAAGTTCAATAACTTAATCAAGTAGTGCTGTCAAACGATTAATCGCGATTATTTGCATCCAAAATAAAAGTTTTTGTTTACATAATACATGTGTGTGTACTGTGTATATTTATTATGTATACAATAAATACAAACACATTCAGTATATATTTTGAAAATATTTACATGTATTTAATGGATTATATTTATATTCATATAATTTATATTATATATAAATATATTTAATATTATAAACATAACATTTTTCTTAAATATATGCATGCATGTATGTGTATTTATATATACATAATAAATATATACAGTACACATACATGAATTATGTAAACAAAAACTTTGGATGCGATTAATCGCGATTTATCGTTTGACAGCACTAATTTAATGTAACATTTTAGAAATTAGTCTGATTTAAAGGAGAATCAGAAGGTCGAATCCTGACGGATGAAAGGAGGAGTTGGGGATGGAGGTGGGTAATTAGCTTTTGAGAAACGCAAAAGCTGGCGATAATACTGAAGGACCTTATATATGGGTGCTGTGATAGGTGTCGCAGAGTCAGCTGATGCGAGCTTGACTAACATGACCTACCAGAACTAGTGCTACGCTTGATTTCTACTGTTCTGGTCATCATAGTAGGGTAAACTTCAAAGGTGGCGAATGGAAACTACAACAAATTAATTTTTTGCATTCCCAAAAAAATCCACAATGGTATTTCTATGGCTATCCAAAAGAAGGAAAAAATATCTAAAGGTTATGTTGGTCAGAAAAGAGAAAAATGTCAACACCGATGTCACTCCTTCAGCACTTACACAGCAGTGGTAACCAGTTTTCTAAAATTGAATAGTAATCTAAATGTAAAAACCCAGGAAATTAAATTTGACCCAGGACCACAAAACCAGTCATAAGTAGCATGGGTATATTTGTAGCAATAGCCAACAATACATTGTATGGTTCAAAATTATTGATATTTCTTTTATGCCAAAAATCATTAGGATATTAAGTAAAGATCATTTTCCATGAAGATATTTTGTAAATATCCTACCATAAATATATCAAAACGTATTTTTTGGTTAGTAATATGCATTGTTAAGGACTTCAATTGGACAATTTTAAAGTTCAGTTTTCTCAATATTTAGATTTTTTTGCACCATCAGATTCCAAAATTTCAAATAGTTGTATCTCAGCCACATATTGTCCTATGACTGGTTTTGTGGTACTGGGTCACAAATGTCAAAAATCCTTAATATAGGCTGTTGCATTACCGATATATTGTGCATATCAATCACAGCTTATCTTGATTCTGTTTCATTATTCAGTCTGGGAAAGGAAGGTCAGGTTGCGCACATTGCACTGTGGGATAACCTCATTCGTTGCAGTGGTTCTCAACTGGTGGGTTGCAATCCAAGGTTTTTTGTTTTTTTTAGAGCGGTGGAAACAAAGCTAAATACAAATACTAACTCTATAAAGCCTACTGTATCATAATTGATATGCAAAAAGGCATTACTTGAAGGACTTATTTGAATATCCATTCATAATTTTTTAGAAAAACGTGTTAAACCTGTTGCATAAACTTTCTCATCTCAATTCATTTTTCAGACTATTTCATCTTTGCAGGGTTAAATTGAAATATAATATAATATATAATGATGCATGGTTAGAATAGCAAAATAAATAGTCTAATAAAGTTTAAATTCAGAGTGACAAACAAGCACATGTCATTGCAAAGTGAAAAGTATGTGGAGATGATGCTCACTCAATGCAGGTGAAGCACACAGTGCTTTGAGCCTATTCACACGATGTGATTTTGTGCTCCATCTGTGCTATTTTTAAACAACTGAGCTATGTAAACATGTCTCAGATGGACATATTTGGCCATTGCACCACATTTGTCAAGTAAAAAAAACCTTCACCTTCCACATTTGTTTGGCGTGCGTCATGTTTATAATTTTGCACACTCATAAAAATAAAGGTTCCAAAAGGAGGCTTTCGTAGCGATGCAAAAGAAGAACCATTTTTGCTTCCTCAAAGAACCTTTCACTTAACCTTTTCTTAAAAGAACCATTTTTTTCTTAGTGTGAATAACATTTTGAAAATCCAAATAACCTTTTCCACTATAAAGAACCTTTTGTGGAACAGAAAGTTTCCATGAATGTTAAAAGTTCTTCATGGAACCAGATGCCGATAAAGAACCTTTATTTCTTTACTGACATCCAAAGTTCCATGAAGAACTTTATCATCCATAGAACCTTTCCATTCTATAAAAGCTTCTTTATAGTGGAAACAGTACTTTAGATTATTAAAATGTTCTTCAAACTAAGAAAGAAATGGTTCTTTTAAGAACCCAAAAAGGTTCACTGGAAAACCTCCTTTTGGAAAACCTGTTTTTAAGTGTATGTAGGCGCACTGCATACCAAGACAGTAAGAGTAGCATGTTAGTATGTTATTCTGAACATAGCCAGAGAGCACAGCATCACCACCTCACCACCTGACTGCTGTAGTCCTCCGTCACCCCAGTAAACTCCGTATTTTCTAACGTATTTTCCTGATCTGCGTCTTTTTGTTCATCATCCTCCTGTGGTTGAATCTGCGATGCTTTCTGTTCCTTCATTCTCCTGCGTTGCTGTCGTTTCCTCTCTCTCTCCTCCTGCCGCTCCTGATGGTGGCAGTACTGCACGCGGCGCGAGAAAAGCTCCCGCGCATATTCGTACAACTGCATGTCTAGTGCGTTCAACTCCTCTATGCGCCTCCGGGTGGACGTCCCAACCGTGACCCCGGCCGCCCGCGTCCCGTTAATCTGAGTGAAGGCGGTGATGAAGTGCAAGCCGAACGTCCTCTCAAAAAGGAACTGTGTTTTGCGTTGGAACTCAGTTAGGCCGAAGAATGCCATGTGAAGCAGGTTGCGCTTGGCGCTGCTGAGGAGCAGCTCGGCGCGCCGTTCTTCGCTCATGGAGGACAGGTTGTAGCAGCCCACCAGGCTGAGATCGGCCAGCATGCGAGTCTGCCGGTTGTTGGCCAGGTTCGAGGGACAGGCCATGAACTCCTCCAGAGACACGCCGGTCCAGTCTTCGCTGCTGTAGCAGGCCGGCAGCTCGTCTGGAGTGGGAGGACGGCCGTCGCACATGTGCAGTGCTGTCTTCCACGTGGCGCCGCGCTGCACGTGCTTCCACTCGCTCAGGTAACGCGACACAGGGTCCCGCAACAGCGTGATGTAGTAGAAGTTCCTATGAAGAGAACACAGAAGGTGAGGAATCTAGAATAATAATTTAAAAAAAGCTAAGAAATTGTCCCCAAGCATTGCTTTTTACTTAAAAAAAATTCCAATCACCTTTCTGTCATTACGTGAAAAACAGATGATATTCTATAGAATTAAAATTCTGCAAACCTTTTACATATTTTCATATACTAATGTTCAAGTTTTGAGGTCAGAACGTTTTATTTTTATTTTTTTGAAACAAAGAAATGAATGCTTTTATTCAGCAAGGATGCATTAAATTGATCAAAAGCAGACATTTATAATTTTACAAAAGATTAATAAATGCCATTCATTTAAACTTTCTATTCATAAAAATAATAAAATATAATAAAATAAGTTTATCACAGTTTCCACAAAAATACAGTGAGGGAAAAAATTATTTGATCCCCTGCTGATTTTGTACGTTTGCCCACTGACAAAGAAATGATCAGTCTATAATTTTAATGGTGGGTTTATTTGAACAGTGAGAGACAGAATAACAACCAAAAAATCCAGAAAAACGCATTTCAAAAAAGTTATAAATTGATTTGCATTTTAATGAGTGAAATAAGTATTTGACCCCTTCACAAAACATGACACATCTCAGGAGGGATTTTGTCCCACTCCTCTTTGCAGATTCTCTTCAAGTCATTAAGGTTTCAACGTTTGGCAACTCGAACCTTCAGCTCCCTCCACAGATTTTCTATGGGATTAAGGTCTGGAGACTGGCTCGGCCACTCCAGGGCCTTAATGTGCTTCTTCTTGAGCCACTCCTTCATTGCCTTGGCCGTGTGTTTTGGGTCACTGTCATGCTGAAATACCCATCCACGACCCATTTTCAATGCACTGGCTGGCTTCAATGCCCTGGCCCTGACGGTACATGGCTCAGTCCATCGTCCCTTTGATGCGGTGCAGTTGTCCTGTCCCCTACGCAGAAAAACACACCCAAAGCATAATGTTTCCACCTCCATGTTTGACGGTGGGGATGGTGTTCTTGGGGTCACAGGCAGCATTCCTCCTCCTCCAAACACGGCGAGTTGAGTTGATGCCAAAGAGCTGGATTTTGGTCTCATCTGACCACAACACTTTCACCCAGTTCTCCTCTGAATCATTGGCAAACTTCAGACGGGCTGTACATGTGCTTTCTTGAGCAGGGGGACCTTGCGGGCGCTGCAGGATTTCAGTCCTTCACAGCGTAGTGTGTTACCAATTGGTTTCTTGGTGACTATGGTCCCAGCTGCCTTGAGATCATTGACAAGATCCTCCCGTGTAGTTCTGGGCTGATTCCTCATTGTTCACATGATCACTGAAACTCTACGAGGTGAGATCTTGCATGGAGCCCCAGACCGAGGGAGACTGACAGTTATTTTGTGTTTCTTACATTTGTGAATAATCGCACCAACTGTTGTCACCTTCTCACCAAGCTGCTTGGCGATGGTCTTGTAGCCCATTCCAGCCTTGTGTAGGTCTACAGTCTTGTCCCTGACATCCTTGGACAGCTCTTTGGTGTTGGCCATGGTGGAGAGTTTGGAATATGACTGATTTATTGCTTCTGTGGACAGGTGTCTTTTATACAGGTAACAAACTGAGATTAGGAGCACTTCCTTTAAGAGAGAACTCCTAATCTCAGCTCCTCACCTGTATAAAAGACACCTGGGAGCCAGAAATCTTGCTGACTGATAGGGGATCAAATGCTTATTTGACTCATTAAAATGCAAATCAATTTATAACTTTTTTGAAATGCGTGTTTCTGGATTCTTTTGTTGTTATTCTGTCTCTCACTGTTCAAATAAACCTACCATTAAAATTATAGACTGATCATTTCTTTGTCGTTGGGAAAACGTACAAAATCAGCAGGGAATCAAATAATTTTTTCCCTCACTGTATTAAGCAGCACAACTGTTTTCAACATTGCTAATAATAAATCAGCAGATTATATTGATTTCTGAAGGATCATGTGAGACTAAAGCCTGGAGTAATGATGCTGAAAATTCCTTTTTGTAATCACAGGAATAAATTAGATTTTAAAATATATGAAAATAGAAAAGTTATTTTATATTGTAATACTATTTTCACAATATAACAGAATTTTCTTGTAAAACATACTCATTGAACTCATACTCAAAAAAACATGAAAATATTAAAAAAAAATGTAAAAAAAACTTATAAATTATAATGATTATTAAATGTGTATAAAATATAGTATGGAAAATATTTAGCTTCTACAGTTTGTAATATTTAGATTGACACTGTGTCCTTTTCTACTCACCAGAACTTTTAGATGTAAAATAAACCTGAAGAGAAATGTAAAATTACGACTGTAAATAAAAAAATTAAAATTGATAAATCTCATCAATTTTGTACGGTGTTTAGAAAACAGAGCAAACAATAATTGACAAATTCTGTACATTTAATATTTTATTTTATTACTGAACATTTCCTCAGACCCCAAGCACTCAATTTTGAAAACCCCTTGTTAACTTATTTTATGACGCTTAAACATCACTTATATATTATTCACTGGCTTTTTTGTAGGATGAATAGGAAAAACAACAGGGAGAAATACAGAGGACCAAGACATGAGCCACAGGTCCCCATGCGC